>JARHVA010005121.1:620000-1065000 GCA_037957365.1 Torreya grandis | reverse complement strand
AACATCTTCATTTTCTCAAATGTGTACAACCTTATTAAAATAAAATTAAAAGCTTATTTACATTCTATGCCTAAAAATGAGTATTTTGAGAGAGATTTAAGAATGTTACCATCTTTATATCTTGGCATAAAATAAATTTATATTATAGTGAGTATTTTAGAGTTCAATAAGAGTTAAGTTAATAGTGAGTTTTCTAAATTTGAAGAATATCTGGTTCATATTTCATGAGAAAATTTAAAATCATCAGACATCACAATAGAGAATTACTAGACACAACCAGAATTATAAGATGTAACCAACACCAAGAAACTTAATGGGAATTAAGTGTAATCATGATAAATTTGCTATAATAAACATGGATAATTCATTGAAGATAACTACTTGCCTAAAAATCATACAAAAAACACTCTTGCTGTGCCCTCTTCTATCCCTTCTTCTCCTTTGTCACAAAATGGCACCTCAAGCAAGCATGTAATGGGAAAAGTCTAGTAGGCTCTTGGTAGATGCATTCTTCAGCCATTAAAATCCACCTCCTTCTCCTTGAGTGGCACTCTCAACAACTAAGGTTTCTCCTTCAACACGACACGTTTTTCCTTAGAAAAAATTATCTCCATTCACAAAACATGGTGCACCATCTCTTAGTTAATTCCTACTCTCTCCAAAATGGCGTACCCTATGTGTAAGAGGTTTTTTTTTTTTTTTTAAAAATATTTAAAATACTTTTCATGAGATATCTAACTAAGAATGGCATACCATCTCTTGGATAATACATAAATAAATTTGAAAGATTAGGAAAGGATTTATTTATTATTTTTAGACACTAAAAACCCATTTTTTCTCTCACCACTCAAGCATGCATGTCTTCCATTTAATTATAAAAGATGCTTCCACTAAGAATGGTGTGCCATATTCAAGTTATAAAGTTTGACTTAACATTCAAAACTATATTATATTCCACCCTGCATAAACTTATTCCCACCAACTTACCTCTTGCCCAAACTTGCCTTTTCACATGGAAAAATATGTCACCACTTGCCTTTTCACATGCAAAAACACGTAGCCATTATTTTGGCATAATGAAAGATCCTACCTAATATTAATTAAATTTGTAACATATCATTATAAAACTTTAATATAGTTGAGAAGATCATATTTATTTAGAAGTAATAATTATTAGTAATAACTTATATTAACATGGAATCATATACTGAGCCCTGCACATTCTGCACATTTTCTCACTTGTGTTAATTTTGAATTTTTCCATGGCTGAGGGGGACCTAAGGGTACCCCTTGACCCCTCTTACCTCTCACCCTCAAAATAATTTATCCCTAGGAATACTTCATGCTACCATTCTAAACCTATGACCCTGGGTGATGCATTAGTTCCCAACACATGGAAGAATGTCCTTCTGGGGGACAAGAACTATGAGAAATAGAGGGCTATCCCATTACTATTAGAGCTAGAGGAAGGATAAACTCTCAAACTCCTTGATATTATGGTGGAGAGAATAGTTTTGTCAATGGAATGGGCTCTCACAGGTAATTTTTTTGACTTCAGACCAAATATTGACCTAGTGAGGAGATGGGTCTCTACTAAATGGAAGGTGAAAGGTAGCATTTTAGTTAGTGCCATGGCTAGGGGGATGTTCCTCTTCAAGTTTATAGCTAGATAAGATTTCACGTAGGTCCTTGTGGGGGGACCATGGGTGTATGGAATGCATAATATCTCTCTTTGTAAATAGAAATTGGGGTTTGATACTATTATTGATCTGAACAAAATGGCCCTAGTTTGGTTGAGGCTTCTAGGTCCTCCCTTAGAATATTGAGATGAGGAAGTGATCATTTATATAATGAATACTTTTGGTTACTTCATTGCTTTGGATAATACTAGTAATAATAAGTCTAGGTTAGTATTTACTTTATTTTTTGTTAGTGATGATGCTTTCACTTGGATTTTCACAGGAGATGCCTAAGATCTCCTCATCCAAGTGGCACAATAGAAACACCTCTAGGCTTGTGGGTAACCTAAATATGAGGTGAATCTATAGATATGGATAGCTACCTTGATGTACCACTTTGGATCACAATTATACTTGAAATTTTGGGGGGGGGAAAGGAAGAGAGATAACTAAAATCAAACTAACCTAAGAAAGGTGATACACCAAAATAGAATGATGACTTCCAACCAACTACATGTTACACATGAAGTCATGGGACAAACTGAACATACACTCTTTCAATCTACATATTTTCACATTAGTGTTATATTGTGAGGTTATCGGTGAATTTCCAAATCTAGGAGGACTAGACAAGAGGCCTTGAATGGCACTAACAAAAATACTAACTCACCCAATCCTTGACATTTCCTAGAACACTTCAAATACCCTACAAGAAGAAGCTTTCTAATTATAAATAAGATGCAAGAATGAGACAACATGATAAGGAATCCATAGTATTCACTAATTAAGATATAACATTAAATTAAAACACACTAAGAATTCAAATGAGTAGGGCTTCACCATACTCAAGAGGAACATAGATTACAATGGCCAAAATGGCTAGTTCTTAAAAAACTTGAGAGAGAGAGAGGAGAAAAGAGAAGTCCAAGGGTCATAAGGACACTTGTCAATATAAGAAAATAAATTTATTGTTCATGAGAAGAGGATATGGGATAAACCATGCAAGTTTAGGAATCCCAAGTGTCCATTCAAGTCGTCAAACTCTTGTAAAGTGGCTCAAAAAATTACTTTCATAATTTGGACCTATTTAAACATCCAAAAAATAATTATGTGTAGGTATGATGATTGAGATTAAGTTTAAGGATTTCATACGTGCCTCTCCATGCATTGGTTTCATGCCTGGTCATTTGGAATCATATACGAATAGGCCATCATCATCTACTGTCAAGAAAACTCCTCTTTCATGCACCTTGCACACTTGGATTCTAAAAAGGCATTAATTTCTCATGAAAATATATTGGATGGAGTTAATGACACCTTTCAAGACCCTATATTGCCTTATAATCTTCAATGGTACCTTAAAATAACTTAATTTGAAGTTTTCCATCATCTTCACTAGCATGTCCACTAGGTCAGTTTTGACTGGCTGAGATGAATCTATTTGTTGAGGTGCTTAGGATTTGTTTTTAGGAATGAAATGAACATGGAGAGTTTTAAAATTCCTAATATTTATCCAATTTTTTTCCATCTTCAGACTCCTTCTAGAACCTACATAATACACAAAAATGTTAAGAAAATCTTGTTTTGTACGCTGTATGTACAAGTCCATAAAGCTAAGAGTATATTGAGTGAGTATTATAAAATTTAAAATAGTTTTCATGGTCAAAATATGCCATATATCATATATCCAACTCCATTTATCCAAACTGGTCTTGATTGAGGGTTTGCAAGGGTTTTAGGCCTGTTTGACCCCTTAAGGTTCGTTCATAAAGTTCTAACATTGGAGTTGCAAAAAAATTAAAATAATATGATGTTGAGGACCCATAATAATTTTACAAAGTCCTTTTTCTTCCATGGAATGACCCATAAAATATGTGAGTATTTGAAACTCTCCTATCAATCTTGTTTTCACCTTTTCTTACAGGTCTGAGTTAGTTTTAAGCTCAAAATGGAGTTATTCATGATTAATATAATTTTTTAGAGATTTGAGACACCTAAGAAGACCATATAATCATGATACAATAGGATAGGAATCCTAATTTATGATATAAGTGTAAATGGTTATCTATTTGGCTTTAGGCTTGAGTATGCTCAAGAGGCTTGCCTGCAACCTAAAGCCTAAAATAACTTTACAGATAGATTACATATATTAAAATAGATTATAAAACTCTAATGTGATTCCAAAAACATTATTTGGCTCATTATAAACCATTACTAAAGTTAGAGATGTCATTGGTTTATCAAATTGGCTCTAGGTCAAACCCTGCCCAATGGGCTGGACTACAACCTTGGGTTTTTTAGCACCATGTTTAGTTTCATCTCTATTTTATTAGTTTTAAATATTTATTAGGTTTCCATAATATTTAAATACCATTTTTAAGGGTCTCGTTAGTTTTTGGTTATTCCTTTTACCCATCTTCCAAAGATTGTAGGTTTCATGCATGAGGGGAGTGCCCTTTGTCTGAGATAAAATAGAGGACACTTACCTACCTCCTAAAAAAAAGTGAATATTAGATAGGCTTAATAAAATATCAAGGATGATATCCACAAAATTTTATCCCCTGATCTTATGCATAGACCATCTAAAATCATAAAAGTCTAAGATAAACTTGCTAAGGAAACTATGTGCAGGCATTTTCCATCACATGGACTACTGACTGCATCACCTGAGCCTTTTATTCCTCTATTACCATGTAATTAAGGTGATAAAAGGTGATCACCATAATTTTATAGGTTTTAAATAAGCTCAAAAATCTTTATCAACCATGTTTGCATTATGGACTATACTTTTACTCAGTTAGGCTTGAGTGCTAAATTTACCCTACCTACTCAAGAAAGTGAGCCTAAGAGTAGTGTTTTCATGTTTAAAACCTTGGTACTCAAGTGTATTATCCTATATTTAAACCTTCCTAAAAATTTAATAATGATTAGACCCATTACACCTTGAACCTAGCTTAGGCCATCCCTTTGAACCTTAACCCTATTCATAGTTGTCATAGTCAACACAATCAACTGTGTTATGACTAGTACAAAATTGTAGATGTTGATTCATTGCTTGATAGAATACACACCACCCTAAGATAATATAATACAGTTAGAAACATCTTTTATAGGATAATTTTTATGTTTCCATGCCAAGTCCTTCTCATGGATGATATAGAATTCACAATCAACTGTAGGTGCATATGTGCATGAAAAGGAAACCTATAGGTGTAACTTGAGGACCAAAACCCTGCATACAAACCTATCTTGGTGGTTTTTATCTTAATTTGATATATCCTACCATATAAAAACACTCAAATTCATCTTCTAATCTTATACCCTCTTGAATTTTTATCCTAAAACACCTTGTACCTCCCTCCTACTGTAGGTGAGTATTTTAGGCTTAGAGACTCTTGTAGATGCTAATGAGGGACAAAAAATTATATATCAACCCAAAAATTATGACATATATGTTACTTTAGTGTGTCTTTAACTCACCAAGGCCATTCAACATGTAAGTATTCTTTGTTAACACCTTGAATCACTAAGGTCACTTTATAGTTCAAAGCCTATATAATTAACTGCCTACAAATAGTGTCTTTATAGGCAATTTTAGGCCTCTTAATCACCGCTCTCCCATAACACTCTATCCTTAAAACTATACCAAGTAATTATTTATGATAGACCTCTATTTTGCAACTTTAGGGAAAAGGGCCCTGAACTTAGTCAATTTGTGTTTGAGGGTAATCCACACTTCTATTTTATATACAACCCCTCAAAAGGGAATATTATAAGACTTAATTTAAACTAGGACCTCAAAGAGATATTCACCATTAATATTAACACTTCAAAATGGCTCTTTCTATTCTTTGCCAAGTCACATGTAGGTGTGTTTTCACTGTACAGGCAATAAGGAGAATTGCAGGCAGTGTGCATTGCCTTTGGTATTTTATGAATTAAAAAATTGTCTCCATACTTATAAATAAATATTTCACATCTTAAAACACCTGAGAAAAGTGTTAACACCTTATCTTTAACATGAGCTCCTCTTTCATGGCACCTATAGGTGTAATTCCATGGTAGACTGAGTACAAGTATGGGTAATGTGCATTGATTTAGACCTCATGTGAGTTGTATATTAAAACTAAAACTCCAAAATTCACTCCCCATGTCTAAAAAATATTTACACCACTACTAAAACTCCTAACATAGTATGATGTCATTATGAAACCCCTATAGGTGCACCTTAAATGTATGTAGGAAAACTGTATGCAAATGTTACTCATGACTATAAAATCATGGAAATATGCTTTATAATATGATATTAAAAGGTTAATGGAATAAATATAACATTGTAAATATATTATAGGTCCTATCATAATCCCTTGAAACCATGAATAGGCACGAAGATCCTAAAAATAGTGAAAAACTACCTGTAACTTAGAAAGGTATATCTTCTTATAACCTTGATGTACTTGACCTATAAAAACACTGTGAAAAATGAAAATAATTATGGATGCCATCTTATAAGGTATAAAAAATCCTCTATATTTAACATCACCAACTATTTCATATGAATTTGACCAAAATGTAGCAAAACCTATAGGGTGCCTAAAATAGCTAGCAATAAAGTACAATCAACTTCATGAGGATGGTTCATGAATCATAGGCCACAATTATTCAAAATATTTATATTTAAATTAAGGTATATAATTTTATTACAACCTCCCAATATCATTTGACTTGAAACCTCTTTAGCTATCCATACTAATAAAAAACCTGAAAGTCACTTCTGCATGTCTAGGAAAGCAAAGATGGAGTAAAATGGTTTGGGGACAAAAATGACACTTCTAGGGATTTTTTTTTTTTTATGATTTTGGGTAATATTAATGGATGTTTCATGATATTTTTCCATGTGGCACATTTCCCAATGAGCTGTATAATTGTTAAACTCTCCTTCTTTATTGAAAAACTACACTTTCTACTAAATAACCTACCAATTTTTAGTTATGTTAGTTGATTAAGACGTATTGGGACACATGGGATGTGATATAATGTTTTATAACCTTCACACTTTCCAAAAAATCTATATAACTCATTAAATGCACCTTTTTTAACCTCAAAATGACCCAAAATGACTAAAATGACTAAGGACTAAGGCTAGTATAACATTAAATGACACCACTTAGCCTATAAAACACCCAATGCTAAAAAATTAGACCCTATAAAACATTTAAAACTCATGTTTTTACCTATAGGGGTCCCAATTTGACCTAAAAGTCAAATTTGGTCAATGGACTTAGCCTATTCAACATGTGAATCCATGGTATTTTGTCAAAATTGCAATAGAAAAGGGCACCTCATAACTCAATGTAAAGTTAAGAAAAAGAACTCCAGTGTTTTAGAAAGCCAAACTAATGGAGTTGAGGAAGACTATCCTTTCAAGGAGGACATCCTAAATATCATTAGCACTCCCCAGAAGGAGAATAACAAAGATAAGGTGAGGGAAGAAGATAGAGGCTTGTTTAGTGACATAGTGAAAGATATTGAGATATCTACCTCTTAGGGAGAGGCTTTAAAGATTCCTATCATTGAGCTTGATATGAAGGAATAAATGACTATCCATCCCAATGTGATGTCCCCACCCTATTTAGAGGAAGGGGAAATACACCAGGAGGCCAAGGTTAGTGTTGACCTAGATTTAAGGAGTTTTGAGCTATGTAATGTTGACAATAGTAGTGAATCTATCCTTAGAAGGATTAGAAGCCCAATTAAAGGGGAAGGAACTGGCAACAAACTACAAGGTTCCACTTCACCAAGAAATAATTCTCTTAATCTAACCCCTAAAGTGGGAACCAATAAGATTGATATGGATGTACATTTCAAAGGTTTGACCACTACTAAAAATAAACAAAGGTAAATCAAACAAAATTACTGATGTTGTGGTGGTTTCCAAAGCTAGAAGACCCACCCAAAAAGAAACCAGATAGAAGGTTGTCAATAAGGACATTGATATGGGTAGATAGAGGACTCTAAAGATTGGCTAAAGGAAAGTCCAAAGAAAATGAAGTTCCTTTCATGGAATATTAGAGGGCTCAATATCCCTCAAAATAAATTCCTTGTTAAGAACTACATTTATGATAATAAAGTTGATATCCTCTTATTTCAGGAGGTCAAGATGAAAGCTCAAGGATATCAATGTATTACAAAATAAATATGGCCTAATGCTAAGTATTATATAAGTGATGCCTCAGGAGCTTCAGGAGGTATCATCACTATGTGGAATAGAAATGTGGTGAAAGGAAGTCTCATTTCTAGTTGCAAGAATAGTCTATGTTGGGATGGTTACCCACAATAAATCTTGGAATTTAGTCAATATTTATGCCCCTAATCAAAGAAATACTAGAAAGGAGTTATGGGATATCCTTTCCACTATGATAAGGAGAAACAAGGAGGATTATTGGATGCTTGATGGTGACTTTACTTCCCAACTCTATCCTTCAAAAAATATTGTTGGTATTTTAGACTACACTGATAGCATGGTTGACCTGGCTAAGTTTCTCAATAACTCAAGTTTTATGGACCTAGATCTTCAAGGACAACATTTTACTTGGTCTAATAAAAGGAAAGGTGATAACTTAATTCAAGATAGATTAGATAGGGTTTTGGTCACCTCTAATTGGGTTTACACTAGTGCCTATCTTATTGAAGCCCTCCCTAAGATGACCTCTAATCATAACCCTCTCCTTTTATCTTGGAAGGATAGAGAGAAAATTGCCCTTTCCCCTTCAGGTTTGAGTTAATGTGGACTCAACATATATGATTTAGAGATCAATTGGATAGTTGGTGGAATGTCACTATCCAAGGATCCCCCATGTTCAAGTTGGGACATAAGCTAAATATTGTGAAAAATAAGGTCAAAGGTTGGAACAAGTATACCTTTGGAAACATATTTGAGAACAAGAGAAGGATATTTATCAACCTTGATAAAATTTAGTTGCTAATTGCCAATGGAGACATCAATGATGACATATTACTACAAGAAGATTCCCTGAGAAAGGAATGGAGCAAACTATTGAAAAATGAGGAAATCTTCTGGAAGCAAAAATCCAAAGTACAATGGCTCTAGGAGGGGGATATAAATACTACCTTCTTCCATCAATCCACCATGAGGCATATTAAGAGAAACACTATAATTAAGTTAATGGATGAGGATGGATCTCTAGTCTATTTGGATATTCAAGTGGGGCAGGTGGCTGTCACCTATTTTCAAAAATTCCTTATTGTTCAGGACATAATGGAGAAGCAAGAGCTTCTTGACATTATCCCTACCCAACTTAGTGTTGAAGATAATAATTTCCTTACAAAAATTGTGATTAAAGAGGAAGTACATTCTCACCTCTCTTTGATGGGTGATTATAAAGCCCCAGGCCTTGATGGTTTTCTCTAGCCTTTTTCCAAGAATTATGGGAGATAGTGGGACAAGATGTTACTAAGGTTGCTTCAAACTTTTTTAGGACTTACAAATTACTAAAATAGCTTAATCACACCTTCATAATACTTGTTCCTAAGAAACTAGATCCTATTTTTATGGGGAACTTTAGGCCCATTATCCTATGTAATATAGTCCACAAGATATTATCTAATATCTTAGCATGCAAATTAAAGCCTATCTTAGACTATCTGATTAGTAATAGTTAAAAGAGGTTTGTTTATGATAGACAAATTTTGGATGCTAATATAGCCACTCATGAATTTATTCATTTCATGGAAAGAAATAATTTACCTGGGATGATCTTCAAACTAGACATTTCTAAGGCTTATAATAGAGTGTCTTGGGACTTTCTATTCAAAGTCCTTGAAAAAATGGGATCCAAGATAGAATACTACAACTCATCAAAAATTATGTCACCACTGTTGAATACTCTGTCCTAGTCAATGGAGTCTCTAGGGGTCTTTTTAATGTTGGTAGGGGTCTTAGGCAAGGTTATCCCTTGTCTGCTTACCTCTTCATTCTTATGGCTGAGGTTCTTAGCAAGAGTTTTATGTACCTACTTAGATCCCAAGAGATTAAAGGTATTAAACTTGCTTCAAAAATTGATCCTACTACTATTCAGTAGTTTGTGGATGACACTATCCTATTTAGAGCTACCTCAATGGTGGAAACTAGGAAATGGAAAAAGGTGCTCAAAGACTACACAGATGCATCCAACCAATGCATCAACTATGAGAAGAGTTTGGTCTACTTTTTAAACACTCCTATGGACCTTCAACCAAAAATCATGTGGATTATTAGTTGTTCAAATGGTGAGCTTGTAGGTACTTACCTCAGCCTTCTCTTAGATGTTAAAGATGTTCCTCACATATATTGGAATTCAATTATTGAAAGAATTTAGAAGAATTTGGCTAGGTGGAAAGGTAAGCTATTGAGTCAAGCTAGAAAATACCAAATTTTGAAGGCATCCCTTCAATAAATTACCATATATTTCCTTTCCCTCTTCAAAATACCTAAATATATTATGGATAAGTTTGAGATAATTCAAAGGAATTTCTTATGGTCAAGGGTATAAGAGAAAAAGAGGATTGCCTTGGTTAGCTAGGACAAAGTCTGTAGAACTAAAATGCAAGGAGGTCTTGAGATCATAAAAATTCACCTGATCAACAAATCCATCTTGGCTAAGATTTCATGTAATTTATTGAGTATCAAAAAGGACTGGGGGATAACTATGAGAGAAAATTACCTCTCTAATAATAACCCTGATGATTTCTTTCACACCATTGGTATCCCTAGAGGTTCATTGATTTGGAAGGGTATTAAGCGGAAGCTGGGGGATGGTATATCCATAAAATTTTGGGAAGATAGTTTGTTAAAGGGAACCCATCTATATAATATCCAAAACCTCCAATTACTTGCTAAAAGGGCCATTGCTTACTGTGGGAGGTTGGTTACTAATTATCTTCTTCCTAAAAATGGTGGCTAGAAATAATTGTCAAACTATTGTCAGGACCAAAATGACATTCTTATGATTGTTGAGGAGTTACAACTATATCTATAAGGATGTAGGATTCCTATATTCCCCTTAAAGGATAAATTGTTGTGGGCAAAATACAAAATGAGAGTTTTTACAGTCAGATCTACTTACAATATGTTCCTAGAGTCTAATGAGGACTCTAAATTTTGGAGAAGGGTTTAGAATCATAAACTTATCCCCAAGATAAATCATTTCTAGTGGATTAACACACATAACAAGATCCTTAATATGGATAATATCTGCATTAGAGGCTTCCAAATCCCTAACCATTGTGAACTCTACATGGAGGAAGAATCAGTTTCCCACCTTCTGCTACATTGTGAGTTCTCATGGGGGTTTGGAGCATTGCTATGCAGAGTCTTGGAGTCTCTTGGAGCTTGAATCATGATCTCTTAGATGTCATAAGGTGCTAGTTACCCCCCTTTAGTCATCTTATATACAAAGAGATATGGGCTTAGATCCCCCCTATATTGGTCTGGGGACTTTGAAAGGAATAGAACAATAGGCTATTTAGAGATAAATAAAAATATCCTAAGGAGGTATTTTGTATGTTTGCTAATATACTATAGGAAAATATCTCTAACAACACTTTGAAAGCTACTAAATTTCCTCCCAATAAGCTTGAAGCTAGTATTATCAATTAGTGGAGTGTCTTGGATCACATCTACAAAACTAATAACTCTAAGAGGATTGCTTGTGCTTCTACCAAGTGGGATGCCCTGATTGTTGGTTAGATGAAGCTCAATTTTGATGGAGATACCAAAGGTAACCTAGGTTAGGCAAGTTGGGGTGGATTCTTGAGATATAATAAGGGGGAGCTTATAGTTGCCTATGCTGGAGGGCTGGGGAAAAATTCCAATAATGTTGTTAAGGCTATGACCCTCCTTTGGGGTATTAAGGTGGCTCTTTCTATTGGTATTAAAAAATTACTAATTTAAGGTGATTCCAAGCTTATCATTGATGATGTTAAGGAGAAAGATAGGGTGGGCTGGCAGATTACTGACATCGTACAAGATATAAAGAAACTCCTTTTTGGCTTTGAAGGATTTGAGATTAAGTATATCTATAGGGAGGGAAACTAAGTGGTGGATGTTATGGCCAATATGGGTATCAACCTCTTCCATAAAAGGTGATAGAGAAATCTCAAAAATATACCTATAAATTTTAGAGATCGCCTTCAAATGGAGGCCTAACCTTCTTTGGCTTAATGACCCTTTTCAAGCAATTTTGTTTAAAATATATTTGCATATATATTCTAATTGGTCGATCCTTGATAGACATTTACCATCAAAAGGGGAGAAAATAAATTATTAGGATGGCTAACATGATGTATAAGTACACTTTAGATGATGTGAATCATTACATCAATAAAAGTTAGACCACCAAAAGTTTGAGGCAAGTACTTAGCTATCCCACGAGGCTTTATCAAATCTCAACATTGCATTTTCCAATCGATAGCCTACATAAGCTTCATTATGCTTAAAATTATTACTTGATTAGTGTGAATGATTTGAAGGATGAGCTTGGGTGTTCAATAGGCATGAAGAGAAGGTTTAATGATGATATACACATCACTATTTCTAGACATTTCTGTATCAAGTCACATTATCCTTGGGTGTTAGGGTTTGCCATGTGCAATATTTTTCCCAAAATTGTGAAGAATTTAACTATGGGTGGTGAAAACATTTGAACCAAAAACTTATCCTATGTAGAATCTAAGGCTAATTCCATGATGTGGAGTATTTTATATGAGGGAGGTATCACTCCACTCCTAGAATTCCTCAATGGATTTGATGAAAAGCTATCTATTCATTTTACTATGTCTTAGGATGAGGATCATAAATTTTAGGTTAGAAAAAATCAATTTGAAGTAAGTGAAGACACCATAGCTAAGGCCATGGGTTTGGGATGTGAAGGCAAAAGGATAAAGAAACAAACTAAATTCTAGGACCCTGAAGTAATGACGAGATTTTTTAGAGAGGGTGAGTCATTAGTTTGACTGTAGGGTGGCTTCGATAGGGGGAGCCTCATCAACCCATAGGATAAGGTTTTCTTTGCTATAATGAAATACATTACCTTGGAGTGTAGGTTCAAGTGTTTTTACCACTATAATTTTGCTTTATTGAACCATTTTTGACATAAGGTGCTTGTTAATTTCCCATTTTATCTATTGTCATCTCTGGAGTCTTCTGTGAAGATTACTAAGAATGTGTTTAAAAGTAACCCTGTTACTATTACTATCTTACTTTACCAAGGCCTTATTTTCTATCTTTACCATTTACATCTGGCACTCTATCCACCTAAGCCCATTAAATCCATTTTGGTAGATGAGGCTAACGATAATGAGTTGGATGTTAACATCCCTCTTAGCATTAAGTATGGAAACCCTGATAGTAGCATGACCACTAGACCTATTGTGAAAGATTCCCCAAGACCTATCAGTAATTTTGACAACCTCAAGGATGTAGTCAAGAAGAAAGGCTCTAATTCCCCTCTTGTTTCCCAAAAGATTAACCCTTTTATATAGGGCCCCTTCCTTTCAACCCCCATGGGTGGTGAAACTGGGTCCCTAAGACAATTGAAAAAAGTGGAAACTAAGAGTTTATGTGATCTAAGAAATAGCCCTTCTCACTTGTGTGACAAAAAGAGAAAATGAAATATTGGTATACACTCTATGCCTAGGAAGTCATACAAGAAAAAAGTCAAAAAATCTTTTGGTGTTGAGAAGCAAGCAAAGTCAACTGTGGACAAGGGGCACTCTAAACTTAAAAAGCAAGGGGATGATGTTGTTGAGAAGGAAAAGGATAAATAAGTCCATAGGAATACTATGAGGAAACCAAACATTTAGAGGTTAATTAGATTGGCTGATGGAAAAACCCCAATTTGAATATTGTATAATATTATTTGGCCTCAAATCTAGAGAATGAGGTGGAGATCATGGAGGTCAAATCAACTCCTGATCAACTAGGGGAACAAGATAAAACCAAATATTTTGAGGAGATAAATAACTCCTTTTATGACTCTGATAGGGAAGACACTGAGTCCTTAGAAACCCCTGGGAAAGAAGATGCCAATGAAAATATTTATGATAATTACATTTAGCTCAAGGAGGATGTGGAGGATGTAAAGAGTGAGATGTTCTCTCTAGAGAACAAAATGAAGGTACTTGCTATCATGTACTCCAAAGTGATTTACTGGGCTATTATTTCATTGGTTGTCCTGTAGGATGCTTAGGATGAGAAGGTAGACAAGGGTGGCAAGATTGCTAGTAAGGAGGAACTCTTAGGTTTCCTCAAAGATGATTGGAAGACTCTACATAATTAGTTTTGTGTTCTTCTATTATGTTTAGTTTTTGGTCTTTTAATGCTTTTGTGTTAGTCTACTGTTTGTTTATTGTTGCTTCACTATTCATAGCCACTGGCATATTTTTCAGCCCTTGGGGTATTTTTTAACAAGGATATGCACCCTTGTTTTTATCTTATCAATATCAAAAACATGGAATCATTAATTGAATACAAAATGGCTTAAAGTCTAAGTAAAGAAATGATCATCAAAATGGATCTCGATAAAATTATCTATGAGGACCAAATGAAAGACATTAACCTATAATAATTGTCAAACATGGTATTTAGAATTTTCACATTTTCAAAATTGATCTAGATAAGACAAAGTAAGATAACATGTCAATCCTAATTTTATGGTACATTGACCAAATATTGAGGACCAGTCACCTTCCAACATCACCACCTCAAAACTCATGATGATGCATTAAGAAGATGTTAGTGGATAAACTTACTATGTCTAACATCAATCAAAAACATCCTGAGATGAGTCTACATGGTCAAAAAATACTTTATCCCAAATTAATATCCTCAGAAGGTAGTTTAAGATCAAACATACTACCTCTTACAAGGAATCATGCATAAACTACACACACACACAACATAAACAATCCATCATGACCACCTCTTTATACACAATCAACTGAAAATAATTATGCCATTATAAGGGGTATTAAAATTACTATGAGTCACACTCATGCGCAATGGCCCACAAGGGAAATAATAAGGCTGATATCTCATAAAAGCCTTGAATCATGAGGCAAGACATGACAATTAGAATATGAGTTTACCATAGTTAATGTGTAAATTGATCTACCTCATTTTACCCAAAGGAAATTTGGTATTTTTTACTTGAATGTAAAATTTTTGGAAACATGATTAGTCATAAATGGTTGAAATAAGGTTGGATGATATGAGATAGGTATATTATTTTTATAGTTATTACATTAAACATTTATCTAAAAATTTATTTCATTTACATTTTTATGTTTTTAATAATTATTTCTAGCATTATTTTATATATTTTTATAACCATAAAATATTTTTTTATTTTTTATATTCTTGTTTAACTTTGTATGCAATCATGTTAGTGTTTTCAATTTTATTAATTAGAGTTTTCAACATTACTATTCACTACTACTAGTATTTTAATAATATATTGAAATGATCTCATATAAATGTGTTGGGGAAACACAAGAAGCATGCCACAATGTTGCATTCTGTAGAAAAGACAAAAAATCAACACTTTTAGTTTCCCATAGAATTGGAGTGTGAAATGTCAATTTCCCTTTTATAATGGCATTGATGCAGAAAGTTCATTTGGATAAAATGATTTTTCTATTAGCAATGATAGGGTTCAAATATTTCATCTTAGAAAAAATTAATTTTCAAATAGTAATGGCAAGCTTTAACAAGTTCAACAAGTTCATTTAGGAAAAAATTACTTTTTCAATAGCAATGACATGGATCAACAAGTTCAACATATTCATCTTGTAAATAATGACATTTTCAACATTGTTTATCCTGTTAAATAATTTCATTTTGGATATAATGACTTAAAATAATAAAATAAAATAAATACACATGGTTTAATATGTTCAACAAGTTCATTTTGGAAAAAATATTTTTTCCAACAAAAATGGCATGGTTCAACAAGTTCATCTTGAGCAAAATGACTTTTTCAAAAATAATGGCATAGATTCATTTGGGTTTTTCATTTTTGCATATATACATAAATTATTTTACTATATTTTAAATGAAAACATAAAAATAAGTACATATCAAAAAATTACATTGGGTTTACTACAATTATTAATATACAAGGGTTTTATTATGGTTTACTATAGTTGTATTTGGGTTTGAAAACTTAGTAAATTTATAATAATGAAGTGGGGATTGAAATATCAAATTCTAAGAGGTACATTTTAATGTTAATATTATTTATTAATTTAATAATATTATTGAAGTCATTGTCTTGGTCTTTTATAATTACTTATTTATAGAATACTTGATGCATATGATGTTATTAATAGGTTATAGGTAAGTGACTAGTATTAACAATTCTCCAATTAAACTTGACAAAGTCTAATCACTATGTACAAACTAAAAAATGTGCTCCAAATGGGAAACCAATTAGTTTATTGATAATGTTCATTCATTAAATTTTCAAACTAGGGTCCATTTACTTTGGTAAGTGTCTACACTAAATCTAAATTATATGACACCTCAGTCTTGTACACTTGAGAAATACATATCATAGATGTATCTTAAGTTTCTAGATTTTCTCACTACCAAAAGGTAAGTGACTAGTATTAACAATTCTCCAATTAAACTTGACAAAGTCTAATCACTATGTACAAACTAAAAAATGTGCTCCAAATGGGCAACCAATTAGTTTATTGATAATGTTCATTCATTAAATTTTCAAACTAGGGTCCATTTACTTTGGTAAGTGTCTACACTAAATCTAAATTATATGACACCTCAGTCTTGTACACTTGAGAAATACATATCATAGATGTATCTTAAGTTTCTAGATTTTCTCACTACCAAAAGGCTTACATACACTATATTTCTATGCTAAATTACTTATCACTTAGTCTGATCCATTTTATTCTAGTGACCTATAACTTCCTTTGACCTGCTTATCTTCTATCTTTGCAAGTTTGAGACTTATGCCTATTTTATAACTTTTAAGACACTTGCATCCATGTTAGGTTCCTACATTGACACAAGTGTCTAGTGCCCTAAATTCATTAATGTTATAAATGAAACACATAGATATGGTTGGCCTATGTGATTTAATGTGATATATTTACAAAAGGGATTGATATATATATATATATATATATATATATATATATATATATATATATATATATATATATATATATATATATATATATATATATATATATATATATATATATACTTCATTCCTCGCCTAACACAAACCTAACAACTCACAAGGTAACTTAAAAAGAACATTCAATCAAACATTTAAGTGAGAAAAGCTTCCTCACTTTCTCTTATTTCCATATCAGTCATAAGGACAATAAATCTGTAGGTATACAATACTAAAGGAACACTCCATGAGTCCTATTTTCCATGTTACAATCTAGGTTAATGTTTTATTTATCTTCCACATATTACATCCTTGTGCACACATAATCTAACACTTCAAGGAGAGTTACATCAGTTTGAGGCCCTCTTTGGAGTAGTGGCTATGTAGGTAGAACCCACTACCATAGGGGTTAGCTCGACACCATGAGCCCACTAACCTATTTTTACTATAACCACTATGAATATAAATTAGGGTTTTTATTTTTGATAAGGAGTGGCATCTAATGATCTAGATTTAAGCATAATAGAGTAAAGGTGACACAAAACTCATAATATACTAGGTGGTCATATCTAAATTTAGCATGTATTCCATATTATATACCTATATCCAAGTTAGATAAAAACATCAGCACAACCATCTGAGGTCAATGTAAGTGTCTAAGATTATGAAGGTTAAATTTAAAAAATCTAATGACTGATCTAGGGTATTGATGTAATTTATTTCTAACCTAGTCCATATCGAGTTTATAGCACCTAGTAAACCAACTAAGTTCTCTTATTTTCCTTTCATTTCTATATCAATCAATATTTGTACTTACTATTTTTATCATATCTAACCATTTTAATTTAAAATATTGTTTATATAAGTATAAAATTAATTGGTCTCCTATATATATGTTTATCACCCTTGTGATTATTCATTTTTATATTCTTAGCCCTATATTATATTGACCCATCTCAATTTAGGGTTAAACATTTGGTGAATCTGATCTATATGAATGTATTTTTTTCTAATTCCTATGGTTTTCAACTAGCTAGGGTTTTAGATTGATGTATTTTTTAATTATTTACTTATGTTATTTTGAATGAAACCTAGGTGTAGCCCTAGATTAGGTGGTGTGCTGATTGAACACATTGGACTTCCTCTCTTACCATCTAAGATGCATCAAACCAATCAAGGGCCTTATACTATTATAAATTATGAGACAAATGTTGAGAATGAAGAAAATACTTATAATGTCATCATAGAATAAGATTTTGATAATGAAAAACATCAATCTAATGAAATAAATGAGCATGATTAAATAGATAATGAACAAGTGCAACCAATTACATTGTTTCATGAGCATATTCATAAAAACCCTGAATATCTTGAGGAAATCCTAAGAACCATATTATAAATTAAAAAATAAAATATCATATATTCACACGTAGGTCTATTTATTGATCATGCTATTAGAGCTATAGGCCATCCCCATATACTAAAAACCCTCCCCTTGTGCACATTACTACTTCATACTTAAAATGGGGGCATGGGATATGTGTTCACACCTTTATTTTTTAAGACTACTATTGGTACATATTACATTGTAAACATAAATAATTAAACCTAATTATCAGTTTCAATGCTTATATCTACTCAAACCATGGGTACACCTCATTCGGTAACTTCCCATATTCCCAACATTAAATACCAAGAGGTGTAAGATCTTGTCCAAAATATAAAACTTTTACAAACTTAGGTTAAAAATATTGAACAAAATTATATGAAATCATCTTATAATATTAATTCATAAGAGGTGTGGCATAAACCTCTTGCACTATAAATATATTTTCACCCTTTGCCAACTAGTTTTTTTGAACGTAATCTCATATTTTATGATGTCAAGGGTGATCTTGAACAACATATTTGATATTTATATGTGACATGCCTTGATTATAACTCCAATGATAAAAAATTGATCAAATTATTTTTATGGAGTTTAAAATATTATACTCTAAATTGGTTCTATGATTTACTAATATAATTGGTAAACATATTAAATCCTCTTACAAATCAATTTTTATCTCATTTTTTTATCAATATCACTAAAAAGGTTTCCTATGCCAAAATTGTAGAAATAAACTAAGGAACTAATGAACCTATCAATGAATATGTATTAAGGTACAATAAAATGTTAGCTAAAATGACTAATCCAATGGTAGATAAAGAGCTTCAATACATCTTCAATCAAATTTTGCTTGCCCCATTACATGAGTCCATTATTTTCAAAAAATTCTTTTGATGAATTATGCCATATTGTTCATTATTGTGAAATGAAACTTATCTCATTGAACAAGATTAATTATGTATCAAACATAATGATTACATCCAATACTAAGTTTATTATCAAACTAAGTTACAATGTTAAACATCTTGAACCTAAAAAGAAAACAAATACCATGGTTAATGTGGTGTCACAACAACCTAATCAGTTTATCTTATGTAATGCACTAAGGAGATAATTTATACACTTAATTGAATCTATAAATTTATTACTCCTTAGGCTTGTGGAGTTTCACCTCATATCTCTCCCTCATCCTAGAGAGGTTGATATGATTTGGCCTCTACCCAAAGGATATGATGAAAATGTTTATTGTGATTATCACCAAGGCCCTGGGTATTCTATAAACATATGTTTTATCTTGAATCATAATATCCAAGATCTCATTGATGACCAAAATATTACATTTGATGATCCTCCAAAGGAATTAGGTTCACAACTTGGTGATCATAAAAAATAGAAAATGTTTAACAATACTTTTCAAGAACATTCTATGAAGAATCTAGAAGTAAAAATGGTATATAATGCACACCATCCTCCATCACATTATGAAAACCTATTAGATGGGATTATTGTTTCTTATATGTAACACACACCTCATATGGTTTAGAGACCTTTCCTTCCTTTCAATGAAAATGGGATTGTGGATAATAATTATGATATTCATTCCTTACTCATTCAAGCATACCTTAATCACCAACATAAACATAGTATCATGTTTGATAATGGTGCTAGAAATAATGTTTTCACCATGACTTTACTTACACATTTGGGTTATACACATATGATTTAAATCCTTTGACAAAATCATTTAGAGCATTCTATGGGACATCACATCATGTTCTTGGTGAGATAGAATTACATTTACAAGTGCTTCCATCACATGTGGTTAATAACTTTTCAGTTATAACATATTCAAGATTATTTGATATGTTATTGGGATGACCTTGGATACATACTCTCTGCATAATACCTTATACAGTGCATGGGTGTGTTAAATACATTAATTATAGTAAGGTAGTTATAGTTTTAAGTATTCTATATGAGCTTCTACTTGAACATGAGAAATTTATACATAGATAATTAATTATCAAACCTATAAAGGTAAATATTCCATGCAAGAGTAAGCGAGGAAATCCCATTCACTAGGCTACCAATAATTGAGAGAACATTGCATCATATACATAGTGGAATCCAAAAAATCCTTATCAATTACATATTATATTAAGAAATCTAGAGTATAAACATGTTTCTATTACTGATACTTCAAATAAACCACATAACACTCAACGTTGGGTTCCATAGACCCCCATTCCTTCTATTATTTCTTCATGACCATAGAGTCCTACTATATATTTGTAGAGATTTATATATATTATAGTGAAATATATTACACCTATGTATGCTCCTTTGAAATATCATCAATTTATTGCACTAGGTTCATAGTGAGGAGATACCTATTAACATCAATTTGATGAGATCATATGATGGTTATTTATTTGTATTCTAAAAAACACCAAAAAATTAAAAAAAACTTCAAAAATACAAAAATATTTTCAGCATGTTCTTATTAGCTCCTTGGTATCTATGTTGGTAGATGACATATAAATACTTTATATAAACACATGTTTCACACATCATTTAAGTGCAATATAGGCATACATAGATATATAGTCTATTATCCAATGAATGTTAGGCCTTCCTTCTACTCATGTCATATAGACATTGGGGTCATCTTATTCTTTGATATTGATACAAACAAGCTATACAATTCTATGATCACTTTCCATTATCATGTTTGAGCTTATGTACTTACATGTGCATTTATTCATGCTTATATCTTTCCATATACTTGATATATTATATAATTTTTTGTAGCACGTATATACAAGGACTAGTATACTATGTTTATTTTGGTTGCTTACAATTTTACTTTATGAACTTACTTGAATTTCTTATTTTGTTTGTTGAGCATTAGAATATGATCCATTATTTATGTCCCCTATGTTTTTGTTTGATTACTCTGATTTTTTCATGTCATTGATTATTTTATGGACATTTGAATATGTCATTCCTTAATTTTTGGACATTTGACTAAGTCATGTCTCTTTGGTTGTGTGGCATTTGAAAATGCCCCTTGTTTGATATCTCCTTGGATCATTGTATTTTGACTTGTTTTTGAGTGATCTTATGTGT
This sequence comes from Torreya grandis, assembly GCA_037957365.1. NCBI lineage: Eukaryota > Viridiplantae > Streptophyta > Pinopsida > Cupressales > Taxaceae > Torreya > Torreya grandis. Next base: position 1,043,602 of record JARHVA010005121.1, on the reverse strand, counting down.
GTGATTGATTGTTTTTTCAGCTTGTGTTGTTACTATCTAGATGTTTCCATGATCTATTTCAAGCATTTTATAACTTGATGTGATCACATACTATGTACCCTATTGAAATATATACTTAGACAAGATATTCTTGTATGCTACATGGTTCATACATATATTATACAATTATATTATCATTTTGAGGTAAGGTAACTAAAAATATCTACTTACCCTTATCTCAAAATGGGGCATATTAGTGGGGGAATTCAATAGAGACATGGATTCTACATTTTCATATTTCACCAAATTTAGATATATAGTGGGGGCAAATTATGGAAACATGTTCTCCACATTTTTCATAGTTCATCAGATTTTTAGATATATAGTGGGGGTATATTATGGAAACATATTATCCACACTTATACCATCTCTAAATTTCATATTTTATTGGGGGAATCTTTTGGAAACATGTTATCCACACTTACATAATTGTAAATTAACCAAATTACATAGTTATATGATTTAGATACACATTTGTGGTAAAATTCTATAAATTAGTACCATTATTATACCCAAGTTTCAACATGAGACATATATAAGGTGCATATTATATGTAAATAACACCTAAATTAAAAATAAAAATCTTTTTTAGATTCTAAAATACTTCTACAGACTTTAGCTCACTAGGTTGAACTAGTATATAATGTTATTGAGCCAATTTATTGTAGTAGTTGGTTTATTTTTTCTATGGTTGAGGTGATTAAATCACTAAATATTTCCATGTATATACGTTAAAATTGATTAAATCATCCAACATAAACATATTTATAGTCTGGGATGTATTGAATCAACTAATGTTTACTAGGTTATAAGTATGACTGGGTTACATGGTTGAGCTAATCTCAAATGTCAGGTAACAACTCACCTTTTTTTACAAGGTTGGGTGAAAGTTTATCCTAAAATACACACACAAACACACACACGCACACGCACACGCACACGCACACGCACACGCACACGCACACGCACACGCACACGCACACACACACACACACACACACACACACACACACACACACACACACACACACACACACACACACACACTTCTAGATTTACATTTGTCCTAATCTTAGTTTAAATGATTCATAATAATGCATATTTTCAAATAAAGTTGCCAAAAGGCAAGATGGTTGAAGCAAAACACATATGTATTCCTAAAAATTACTCTTTCTATTTCAATTCTTTTGATTTGATATTATATGCATTTATTAGATACTATAACATGTTATTAGTTGTAGGTCAGTCATAGGCAAAACACTTAAGTGGGAATCACGTCAAAGAAAGGTGTGTAATACAAACCCAAGTACACATTTATTTTAATTTAAACTAGTAATTTAATTATTATATTAAAAGGGGTGGAATGTAGACACTAAATCTAAATTATATATCACCTCATTCTTGTACACTTACAAAACACATACCATGTATGTAAATTCAGCTTCTAGAACTTCCCACTACTAAAAGGTCCACATATGCTATCTCTTTGTGACAAGTTCCTTATCTCTTAGTTTCAGTAGTGTTATTCCTATGACCCAAGCCTTCCATCATGCTTATATTACTACAAACCTATTTATATTATGTCTCTAAAAGTTTTGTAAATGTTCTTGTTATATAACTTCTAGGACATTAGTGTTCCAATCAGACACCTATGTCGACACAAGTGTCATATTCTAGCACGTGTCTAGTGCCCTAAAGTCATCATAATTTTAAATGAAATGTATACCTATGATAATAATAATTGATTTAATGTAATATATTTATAAAAGGGATTTATATATATATATATATATATATATATATATATAATATTAACCTTCATTCATTCCTCACCTAGCAGAGACCTAAAAACTCACAAGGAAACTTACTGTAAGCATTCAATTAAGAATTAAAGTTAGCAAAGATTCCATTTTTTCTCCTATTTCCATATTAGTCATAGGGACAACACATTTACAAGTTTGAAGTAATTAAATAACACTCCATGAGTTCAATTTTCTAAGTTATAAGCTAGGTCACTATTATATTTACTTTCCACATATTGCATCATTGTGTACACACAAGCCAACACATAAGACCCTCTTTAGAGTAGTGTCTATGTAGGAAATGCCCATTAATAGAGGGGAATTTTGGGTTAGCTTGACACCATGATCCCACTAACCCACTTTTACCACAACCATTATAAAGATGAAGAATTAGGGGTTTAATATTTGATGAGGAACGACAACCCATGATCTAAAGCTGAGCATGCTAGAAAAAAGGTGACATGAAACCTAGAATTTCCTAGGTGATCACATCTAGATAAAATAGGTATTCCATACTAAACATCTGCATCAAAGTTAGACAAAATTGTTGACTTAATTATTTAAGGTCAACACAAGTGTTCAAAGCTATAGAGGTCAAATTTTAGAATCTAATAAATGATCCAAGGTACCGATCTAGTTTATTTCCAACCTATTCCATATCATATCTTCAAGTACACAATAAACCAACTAAGTAATCTATTTTTCATTTCATTACTATATCAATCAATAGTTGTACTTATATTTTTAACATATATCAACATTTAGATTTAGAATATTGTTTATCTGAGTTTGAAATTAATTGTCCCACTATAAATATGCTTATCACCCTTATGCTTATTGATTTATATATATTTTAACCCTATACCATATCTACCCATATCAATTTAGGGTTAAATATTAAGCTTTTAGCACTATATGTGCACACTAGGCTCTTTAGAAGGTTAATATACTAATGGTTTCATATAAAAAACACACTTTGTAGAATTTCAAAATATACAATGTAATCACTCTTGTATGGTTGGAAAGTTACATAAATGAAATTAAGATTGTTTTGGAGGATTCCTAAATTTGAATTAAAGATGACCAATCAGCCATATATAAGATAATTTAGTTAGAATGAAATCAAATTATAATAATCAAGAGACATAAAACAAACATAGAAATGTAAATGCACAACTTGAATATAAAAGATATACTTAATGGATGGTATTGTTGCAACAACTCCTCACAAGTGTGCCCTACTTGTTTGAACCTATTCTTCATATACCTTCCTTGATTATGAATTCTTTAGGTCAAATCACTTCAATTGCATTTATCAAAGTTTGTATAAAAATAATGATTACTATAAATAAAGTACAAAAGATTACAATATCTTTTCTACTAAATATGATTCTATGCCTATATTAATATTAATTGGAAATATAAATTACCTAAAAATATTTCCATATATAAAGATAGTGTTAGGAACCCCTCCAAGGAAGCACAATTTATTACTTTTCTTATAAGCAATTAAACATGGAATTATACCAGAATGATTAAGTAACTAGAAACTTGAAACAACAAAGAATTTGAGAGACAATACACAATCTTGTATTAAATACTCTTAGAAGAAAATACAATAAAGAAGATGCCACTTCTTCTTCCACCTCAAAGGCTTGCCACACCTCAAGGACTTCTTCTCTCTCTCTCTTGCTCAGCCACAACCAACTCAACAACCTGAGTTGTTATCCCCTCCTTGAATGCTTCAGCTAATCTCCTTGACCTTACACCTTGTAGATCTCCTTGACCTTGCTTTCTTGCTTCAATGCTTTTACTTGCCTTCTTGATTACAATACATGGCTCATGGGTCTTTAAATAAGATCCCATGCATACAAAAATAGACCTCTAATTACAATAATTAGACATGCAGCTGAAGACTATAATTATCCCTTTAACATGCAAACATTCCGTTCAACTAACTAACTGTTCGTGCAATGAACAGTTATGGAACACACAGGCAACCGACATCGGTCCCTATCTACCTGGTGCTGACTGACGTCGACCGACTCCCTACCGATGCCGGTTGCCTTCTGAATTATATGTGACTGACATCAGTTATACTGCTGATGCTGATACTTCTAGAACTCAGCAACCTCTCCATGTCTGCAACAGTTGAAGCTTTTAGCTCCACAACCTAACAATATCCCACTTGGAGATAAATAGCTACAATTGTACCTATACCTCTACACCATCTAGTTTTTTCCCTTGGCTCTGTATCCCTCTTCAAGATCACTCTTGAAGACCAACCACCACAAAACCTGTGATGCTATACCTATCATCCAAGTCCCCTGCCACATCTAAACTTTCTGACAACTCCTACTGGAGACAAAATCAACCTGTGATCTTCCATGTCTCTTATGCCAAAAGAATTTTGTTGCTCCCAAATTTTTCATGACATACCTCTAAACTAACTTTACCCTTAGCTCAAAAACTCCCTGTATATGTAACCCTGCAACAAGCAACACAATACAATAATAGGATAATGTAGCTAATATTATCCAACTTGGTAAAGATAAATACAATGGTCAAACCTCCATTGTCCTACAGCCTACTCAAGACCATATACCCTAGCCTTCTATCTCACGTATCCATCCACTCTCTTCTCTAAATTTGGAATCCATCCCTCATCCAGTGCTTTCTTCCAGCTGACAACTCCACCAACAAACCCCTGTTTGGTTCTTCTCCAAGGACTCACACTCCTCATCCATGCCAAGCTCCCACTGTTTCTAGATTCTACCTGCATTGCCTCTTCATATCTTCCTAGTTCTCGACCATCAGTAAGCAACAAATAAAATAAAGAAGGTGAACAATGAATATGAGGTTCACATACCCTTTTTGACCTCCATATGGACGTTTGAGACTCCTTGACAGCTTACTGTTCGCCCAACATCCATTCCAGTGACCGATCTCAATCATCTCCCAGTCTGCATCTGACCGATGTCAGTTTCCTGCACTGACCCTGACTGTTGACAACATTTCCCTAGCCAACGCCGGTGTCCCCTCTGTCGATGTCGGTTCTTATCTGACTAATGTCAGACTTCTCCTGCCTGACTCTACCGACCCTATTGGTCTACACATGATCGATGTTGATATCTACCTAACCGACGTCAGTTCCATGTGACCGACGTTGGTACCTGTGTGTTCTTGTAAGTGATGACTTCTTTATCCACGAGCTCATCTTGGATCAAAACCCTATCCATACTACCCTGCTCAAAATTATTTGGCCCCTGTGACTGATCTCTGTCCATCATCTCCTCCATAAACACCAAGGCTTCCCTGTTCTTGTCAAAAGCATCAAATTTCCTTTTCCTGCAATGAACTTGATCTATACCTTTTGAATTTGAACTCATAACTTTTGAATCAAGAACATCCATTCCCTTCTTATTCATGTGACCAAGCCTATTAAGCCACATCTTCGAATCTATAGCTAAAGTAGATAAACCAGAAGTAGAATCAGTAATACAAGTAGATAGATAAAGAGTACCTACTTTCTTACCTCTTTCTAAAACAAGTGCACCCTTGGTAACCTTCCAAGAATCCACTATGAGGGTTACTGTGCATCCCTCATCACCCAACCTTCCTACAGAAACCAAACTCTGCTTCAGAATTGGGACATGCATAACCTCCTTCAACACCCATGTGTTGTCCATCTGCAATTTCAGCTACACTTTCCCTTTGCCAACTATTTGACAAGGCATACCATCCCCTAAATAAAGCACTCCAAAGTCTCCCTGGACATACTCATGGAACAAACCTCTGTTTGGGGGTGCATGAAAAGAAGAACTAGAATCTAAAACCCATGATTCTATCTGACTATCCAAAGAAAGTATGAGAGCATCTTGTGCCACAATACCTGCATCCTTTGCTTCTTCATTACCTTCATGTTGGTTTTATTTATCCCTCAACCAACACTCTTTATTTGTGTGTCCTCTCTTTCCACAAAACCAGCAGGTGACACCTCTAGATTCGGATCTCCTTCCCATCTTCGACCTTGATTTCCCTTGCTCAACCTTCTCTCTTTGCCTTCCCCTGCTTTTTGCACTTAGAGCATTCCCTGATGATTCACCTGTGCTTTTCTTACGTATTTCTTCATTCAAGATTACACTCACAACATCATCAACTTTTAAGATTTTAGAAGCAGACGTAGAATTACTTACTGCCATAACCAAACTATCCCAACTTTCAGGTAAAGAGCATACAATTAAGAGAGCCTTTACTTCATCATCAAAAATAATATTGATTGAAGCTAACTGGTTTACCAAACTATGGAAATCACTAAGATGAGTATGTACCGATCCACCTTCCTACATTTGAAAAGTAAATAACTGATTCATAAGAAATACCTTATTTGAAGCTGAGGGCTTTTCATATAAATTTTCCAAAGATTTTATCAACTCTTCCATTGTAATACACTGTGATAAGTTGGAAATCACAGATGATGCAAGACTCAACCTTATGGATCCCAGAGCCTTCCGATCAAGAACATTCCATTCTTCATCCTTCATATCTGTGGGCTTGCATGCAACCCCACCCAATGGTAAGTACAAATCCTTTTGATACAAATAATCTTCTATCTGCATCCTCCAATGTTGATAATTCTTTCCATTAAACTTTTCCATTCATAGCTTACTTTCTTCTGCCATTGCTATACTCCCACTTAAACATAAACCCCTATGAATGACCTGTAATCAAACAATAACCTGCTCCCTGCAACTATAGCTCTGATACCAACTATTAAGAACCCCTCCAAGGACGCACAATTGATTACTTTTCTTATAAGCAATTAAACATGGAATTATACCAGAATGATTAAGTAACTAGAAACTTGAAACAACAAAGAATTTGAGAGACAATACATAATCTTGTATTAAATACTCTTAGAAGAAAATACAATAAAGAAGATGCCACTTCTTCTTCCACCTCAAAAGCTTGCCACACCTCAAGGACTTCTTCTCTCTCTCTCTTGATCAGCCACAACCAACTCAACAACCTGAGTTGTTATCCCCTCCTTGAATGCTTCAGCTAATCTCCTTGACCTTGCTTTCTTGCTTCAATGCTTTTACTTGCCTTCTTGATTACAATACATGGCTCATGGGTCTTTAAATAAGATCCCATGCATACAAAAATAGACCTCTAATTAAAATAATTAGACATGCAGCTGAAGACTATAATTATCCCTTTAACATGCAAACATTCCGTTCAACTAACTAACTATTCGTGTAATGAACAGTTATGGAACACACAGGCAACCGACGTCGGTCCCTATCTACCTGGTGCTGACTGACGTCGATTGACTCCCTGCCGATGCCGGTTGCCTTCTGCATTGTATGTGACTGACATCAGTTATACTGCTGATGCTGATACTTCTAGAACTCAACAACCTCTCCATGTCTGCAACAGTTGAAGCTTTTAGCTCCACAACCTAACAATATCCCACTTGGAGATAAATAGCTGCAATTGTACCTATACCTATACACCATCTAGTTTTTTCCCTTGGCTCTGTATCCCTCTTCAAGATCACTCTTGAAGACCAACCACCACAAAACCTGTGATGCTATACCTATCATCCAAGTCCCCTACCACATCTGAACTTTCTGACAACTCCTACTGGAGACAAAATCAACCTGTGATCTTCCATGTCTCTTATGCCAAAAGAATTTTGTTGCTCCCAAATTTTTCATGACATACCTCTAAACTAACTTTACCCTTAGCTCAAAAACTCCCTGTATATGTAACCCTGCAACAAGCAACACAATACAATAATAGGATAATGTAGCTAATATTATCCAACTTGGTAAAGATAAATACAATGGTCAAACCTCCATTGTCCTGCAGCCTACTCAAGACCATATACCCTAGCCTTCTATCTCATGTATCCATCCACTCTCTTCTCTAAATTTGGAATCCATCCCTCATCCAGTGCTTTCTTCCAGCTGACAACTCCACCAACAAACCCCTGTTTGGTTCTTCTCCAAGGACTCACACTCCTCATCCATGCCAAGCTCCCACTATTTTTGGATTCTACCTGCATTGCCTCTTCATATCTTCCTAGTTCTCAACCATCAGTAAGCAACAAATAAAATAAAGAAGGTGAACAATGAATATGAGGTTCACATACCCTTTTTGACCTCCATATGGGCGTTTGAGACTCCTTGACAGCTTACTGTTCGCCCAACATCCATTCCAGTGACCGATCTCAGTCATCTCCCAGTCTGCATCCGATCGATGTCAGTTTCTTGCACTGACCCTGACTGTTGACATCATTTCCCTAGCCGATGCTGATGTCCCCTCTGTTGATGTTAGTTCCTATTTGACCGATGTCAGACTTCTCCTGCCTGACTCTACCGACCCTATTGGTCTACACATGATCGATGTTGATATCTACCTGACCGACATCAGTTCCATGTGACCAACGTTGGTACCTGTGTGTTCTTGTAAGTGATGACTTCTTTATCCACAAGCTCATCTTGGATCAAAACCCTGTCCATACTACCCTGCTCAAAATTATTTGGCCCCTGTGACTGATCTTTGTCCATCATCTCCATAAACACCAAGGCTTCCCTGTTCTTGTCAAAAGCATCAAATTTCCTTTTCCTGCAATGAACATGATCTATACCTTTTGAATTTGAACTCATAACTTTTGAATCAAGAACTTCCATTCCCTTCTTATTCATGTGACCAAGCCTATTAAGCCACATCTTCGAATCTATAGCTAAAGTAGATAAACCAGAAGTAGAATCAGTAATACAAGTAGATAGATAAAGAGTACCTACTTTCTTACCTCTTTCTAAAACAAGTGCACCCTTGGTAACCTTCCAAGAATCCACTGTGAGGGTTACTGTGCATCCCTCATCACCCAAACTTCCTACAAAAACCAAACTCTGCTTCAGAATTGGGACATGCATAACCTCCTTCAACACCCATGTGTTGTCCATCTGCAATTTCAGCTGCACTTTCCCTTTGCCAACTATTTGACAAGGCATACCATCCCCTAAATAAAGCACTCCAAAGTCTCCCTGGACATACTCATGGAACAAGCCTCTGTTTGGGGGTGCATGAAAAGAAGAACTAGAATCTAAAACCCATGATTCTATCTGACTATCCAAAGAAAGTATGAGAGCATCTTGTGCCACAATACCTGCATCCTTTGCTTCTTCATTACCTTCATGTTGATTTTATTTATCCCTCAACTAACACTCTTTATTTGTGTGTCCTCTCTTTCCACAAAACCAGCAGGTGACACCTCTAGATTCGGATCTCCTTCCCATCTTCGACCTTGATTTCCCTTGCTCAACCTTCTCTCTTTGCCTTCCCCTGCTTTTTGCACTTTGAGCATTCCCTGATGATTCACCTGTGCTTTTCTTACGTATTTCTTCATTCAAGATTACACTCACAACATCATCAACTTTTAAGATTTTAGAAGCAGACGTAGAATTACTTACTGCCATAACCAAACTATCCCAACTTTCAGGTAAAGAGCATACAATTAAGAGAGCCTTTACTTCATCATCAAAAATAATATTGATTAAAGCTAACTGGTTTACCAAACCATGGAAATCACTAAGATGAGTATGTACCGATCCACCTTCCTGCATTTGAAAAGTAAATAACTGATTCATAAGAAATACCTTATTTGGAGCTGAGGGCTTTTCATATAAATTTTCCAAAGATTTTATCAACTCTTCCATTGTAATACACTATGATAAGTTGGAAATCACAGATGATGCAAGACTCAACCTTATGGATCCCAGAGCCTTTCGATCAAGAACATTCCATTCTTCATCCTTCATATCTGTGGGCTTGCATGCAACCCCACCCAATGGTAAGTACAAATCCTTCTGATATAGATAATCTTCTATCTGCATCCTCCAATGTTGATAGTTCTTGCCATTAAACTTCTCCATTCATAGCTTACTTTCTTCTGCCATTGCTATACTCCCACTCAAACAGAAACCCCTGTGAATGACCTGTAATCAAACAATAACCTGCTCCCTGCAACTATAGCTCTGATACCAACTATTAAGAACCCCTCCAAGGATGCACAATTGATTACTTTTCTTATAAGCAATTAAACATGGAATTATACCAGAATGATTAAGTAACTAGAAACTTGAAACAACAAAGAATTTGAGAGACAATACACAATCTTGTATTAAATACTCTTAGAAGAAAATACAATAAAGAAGATGCCACTTCTTCTTCCACCTCAAAGGCTTGCGACACCTCAAGGACTTCTTCCCTCTCTCTCTTGCTCAACCAAAACCAACTCAACAACCCGAGTTGTTATCCCCTCCTTGAATGCTTCAACTGATCTCCTTGACCTTGCTTTCTTGTTTTAATTCTTTTACTTGCCTTCTTGATTACAATACATGGCTTATGGGTCTTTAAATAGGATCCCATGCATACAAAAATAGACCTCTAATTACAATAATTAGACACGTAGCTCAAGACTATAATTATCCCTTTAACATGCAAAAACTCTGTTTAACTAACTAACTATTCATGCAATGAACAATTCTGGAACACACAGGCAATCGACGTTGGTCCCTGTCTGCCTGGTGCTGACTGACGTCGACTGACTCCTTGCCGATGCCAGTTGCCTTCTACATTATATGTGACCGACATCGGTTATACTGCTGATGTCGGTACTTCTAGAACTCAGCAACCTCTCCATGTCTGCAACAGTTGAAACTTTTAGCTCCACAACCTAATAGATAGGAGGTGTTTATTATCTAAGTAAAGACATACTAGTTATAAATACATGATTTTATATAATTATAAAAATAAGAAGAAGAAAAAAAGGTGTTGAGATGGTTAAAACCATATTAATATAGAATCCATAAATAAAAATGATGATATAATTACATTCCCATATAGTTACAATAAATTATCATCAAATTTCATGTTTGTTGGATAACATTGAATGAGTTTGAAAATAGTAGAATTGACACCTATAAATTCAGTTGTGATCTATAAAATGATAACCTAAAGTCATTGTTGGAAGTGAATTTAACCAAGTGGTATATGTACACTCAACCAAGTGTTTCAAGTGTTATTTAAATACTTTGGGTGGTTAGTGTTCCAATTTCCAATCAATAAAATAACTATAGACATGTCTGCTAAATTGGATATGGGTATTCAAACATAACAACACACATATTCTCATTCTAATTACCCGTGAAAAATTAAACCAATATGAAACCGTTAAACTACATTATAGAACTTACAAATACCATATTTAAAATTTAAACACACACACACACACACACACACACACACACACACACACACACACACACACACAAGTATACATATTAGTCTTTTGGAATGGAAACTATAAAAAAAAATGAACAAAGTAGGAAAGGTTTAGACATTATATGAGACCATTATTATGGCTCATCAAAACCCCAAAATTAATGTGTTACACATCTCGTTTGCAACCAAAAATATGGATCATGAGGGACATGTGAAATAAGAAGCAGTCATAAAATAGGCAAAGGGTTTTATCCCATTTTGATGTAGGAATTCTCATTTTCTATCTTCCTCTTATTTAATGATATACCATTTTCTAATCTAAAATGGGATAATAAATGAGTGGCATCATAAAATTCACTCATATCCATCTAATAAAGTTATTTTTTAAACAATTTATAAATATGACCAGTCTTCCATTTGTAGCTCTAAAATTATGAACAAAGTATGGTTCTTTTTTCTACAATTGTGGTGTTAGTTCATCCCATCTCACTCTACAATTTGCAAGGCTATCTATTTACTATTTTTTTAATAAATATAAATGAGATGGTTAATAACTTATTGTCTAAAATACTAAAAATTAGCATGAAACCCATAGTGCTAAATAAATCTATCCCATTGCTTGATGATTTTAATATGAAATAAAATTTTGATCTAAGATTTAGTGGGCTAGAGATCTCTACTACATAATATCTCTCAATTTATTTTCCTCTTCTTAATTAATTCCTAAGGTAATAACAACAATCAATATGATGTATGTCTCCCACCAATAAATTGGGGTTCCACTCTTTATTAATAGTGACCACCAACTCATGTTGGTAGAATTCACACATCAAATATGTATGAAATAAATAAAAACATATCTACAAATTTTATGACTTACTAAAATCCAAGGTCAGATAAGGTAATCAACTAACATATACTGTAATACTATTTATATTTGGAGCATGACCAAATTGGATCAACTAAACCTAACCAAAGGATCTCTTACCACACAAAATCAAAGGAGAGGGTTACAAAGCCTTTAGGAAAATGACATTATGTAATAACCCCAACGAGGTCTAAGTACATAAAATAAAACTAATCTAGTGCTCACCAAAATGTGTTGCCCAAATGGGGATGTTTAAATATAAATAAACACTCAAGTGATCATGGTAGGTAAATGGGGGTCTCTATCATCTAAAATGGAAGATTGAAAGTAAATAAAATCCTATATCTGTAATAAGTTGAAGTATAGAGGTAAATATAAATAAGGAGTTATACAATCAACACATACCAATGATAAAATATTTATCTATCAAATGAAATATCAAAAGTTAAGAATACTTACCATGGGTGAATATGTTAAATATCAATCTCTCTCTTAGCCAATGGTGATTTGAAAGAGGTTGTTGTATCTCTATAAATGCCACACTATATAAATCATCTTTAGGATAAACTAATCCTAATTTTCATCCAAGCCTTCCCACAAGATAGGTAATCTTCTCTCCAAGGTAAATCCTAAGTAATGGCTCCTTCAATTGTAGATTTAAGAGAATTATGAATTATAATGAAGTGAACATGAATGTTTTTCTCTATTGGATTAAAATGATCATTATATTTATAGAAATGGATAAGCCTTAACCCTTCCAAAAATTTAGCTGATGAGGTTGTCTAACATGACCCATTTTTTATAGAATAAGTTATTTTTAGGCTTTGAACTAAGTTGTCCAGGCCAACCTAGTTATGCATTGTACACTTAAAATTTTATAACATGGTCAACCTGACCAAATTAGTAGGAAATGGGGGTATTTGCTTAGTTATGGGATATTTAAAATGAGAAATTCCTAGGGAAAAGTGTAAATGGGGTTTGGATTGCTTGGAGAGTTGATAAGCAAGAATTATAATGGGTTTAGGTAATGATAAGGTTGACCAACAATCTTATGAAGCATCAATGGTCTACCCACCCATTTCTTGGTGCACCTTTTAAGGCATGCACTCAAAGAGATTTAAACTTGATAGGTTATCACAAGATAAAAAATGTTAGTAAATGATAAAGTTTAAAAATATTTTGTGTATACATATGCCCCACTCTAATATCATCATATGTCACATAGGTGTAACATGGAATGGTGCTTTAAGAAATAACATAATAACACACAATTCTTAGCTAACAAAATTTAGTATAAATATGAAATTAAATGAAATTAAATAATTTAGATATATGTACCTTCACTAACCTTGTTGTTGTTAAATAGGAACTACATGAGAAGTAGATGGAAGAGTCCTCTAGTGTGCAGAGCAAAAGATTTACCTAAAAATAGGATAAAATTTTAAATCTTTGATAAAATATGTGGTTAGTATTGAAAAATTATCTACATTATCAATATTCCATAACTTATTTTGATTTGTAAAAAGATTTTATAGAAACAAAGTTATGAGAAAAATACATATTTTTGGATAAATAACTACAAAGTTAGAATTTTCAAAATTTTATATAAAAGGGTATTTATCTATTCATTTGTACATTTGACAATTTTAGAAACTAAAAATCTGAGTGATCAATATTAGTGATGAGAGGGATGATGGCCCAGATGTGAGGAAGAGGAGCAAGAGGATGCACTATAGCTACTGTATAAATAGTTTAGGTATGAGATTAATTTAATACATTTTTTTAGCATTTTGGGATTAAATTTTAACTAGGTTAGGAAATTTAGCTTTCAAGGATATAAATATAATGAAATTACCCCCCTCAAACAATAATAGTGATAGATTAAAACATATGAGGGTAGTGTGTGGGATTTAAAGTTTGAAAAATTTGGTCTAGGCATTAATGACGAGCTAGTTAAAAATTGTCACACAAATTAAAAGGGGTTGGCCTAACTAACTTTATTAGTTTTGGAAATTTTGCATAGCTGGTTGACTCCATAGTAGGTGGAAAACCTAGTTGAAGGTTAAAGGTGGTCGATGGCATATGTCATGGCTAACTTAGTTGAACAAAGGACCTAATATATAATGTGGATGACTTAGTATGCTTGAGGTAAGGTGGATGATGGTGTATTTTATACACACATAATATTTTCAACATTTTATCAATTATTGACACTCTCTATCTTGTAGGAACCCATTGAGTCTAAATCTCTCTAAGCGCATGCCTTAAGGGGTACATCGAGAAAGGGGTGGGTAGACTATTAGTGATTCATAGGATTATTGTCCCTTTTTCCACTTAATATCTACACACTTGTCTCCAAAAAACCATTCCCCTAAGCTTGGCCTCCTATTTTACACACCCCTATAGTATTTTACCACATTTATTAGCCCTTTTCCCTAAGCTAAATCCTTTTTTGATAGTTTGCATGACTATGTTAGATACATGTACATTGTATCCTTATTGACAAAACTTATTAAGGGTTTAGATCAGCCCCTAGTTGACCTAGTTCATGACCTAGTAAGTTTTCATTAATTATGATACTAGGTCAACTGGGTTGACCTTGTCAGCCAATTTTTTTGAAAGGGTTTAGGGTTATATCTACCTATATAAACACAATCATTTTACCATTTATAATAGAAGAGAAGTAAGATATATTACAAATTTCCTTGTCTACCATTCTACTTAAGGAGCTAGCATAGGGTTTCATACTTTTTTAGAGATACGGATCTTGTCTTGTGGAGAAGTATTTTGGATGAATTGATAGGTTGTGTAGCCTAGATATAATTTATATTTGTCATCCTTACATGAAAAAACAACCTCTTGAGAAGCACTTTGGCTAAGAGAGAGATTGAGGCTTGATGGGTTCATCTTCAAATGTTAGTATTCCTAACTTTGTTCCTCCTTTGTAAGAGTATATATATATGCATTTACACTTCTCTTCCATGCATTATGATTCTATATACATTGATGTGAGTATATTTATTCTATGCATATAAATTTTAATGTTTATTACCCCCACTTTGTGCCAAAATCTTTGGTGAGCACTAGATTTGAATTTTTACTTTACTTGTTATTAGTATATTGAATATGAAAACATAAGACCTAGCAAGGGTTATTGCATAGTTTTGTTTAATTAGAGGCTTTTGAACCCTCCCTAGTGATATTATTATGGTAAGAGATCCCTTGATTAGGTATAATAGATCCATATTGGTCATGACATTGACTATCTAATGTATCCCTAATTAAAAGTGTAAGTAGGATTTATCTTCTCTGATCTAGGATTGATTTGAAGATATGTTGCATTTCCCATTACATACATTTCGGTGAACCTGAAGTGAATCTAACCCTTGAAAGTTTTATTTCATGATTTAATTTTTATAATTTTATAATTTTTATATATTTGTGATATTAGGTTAACTAAGATCATATAGTTCTAACTTTTGTGCATAGGTTTAACACACAATCACATCAAAATGACTTTGTCATTTCTGTGCATGTCTACATAAAATATAGGTTACTAGATTTAGTAGGTTGACATAGTATTCTTCTTCAGTTCTATATATCAAACTAAGCCATGTAGGTCAACTTAGTCTGATGTTCAACATCAAGATAATAAACCAAGTCAACTAGGTCAACTTAGTCATCTTAACAGGCTTTAGAAAATAAGCTTTTCATAGAACTAGGTCTACCTAGTTGACATAGTTAGAAGAACTTACAAGAAACAATCAAGGCACTTCAATTTTTTTTTTTACAATCCTCAACATCTTCCAACCCACCAAGGTTCCTTTCTTTCACTCTCTTTCAATTTAGTACTTCATTATAGTTCTAATTTGTAGTCTTAAAAACTACAATCCTATAGCAAACTAAGTGAACTTGGTTGACTTAGTTATGTAGCCTATCTTCTATCTAAAAGACTAAGTCAACCTAGTTGAATTAGTTCTTAAGGACTATTATTTCTACAAAATAATAGTGACCCTATCAACTCTATTCTATAATGTTTGCATATAGTGTCATCTGAACTGACTCAATACCATTCTTAATTTATGAATTAATAACTATATGTTAGTAAATAATTCACACTTTCATTTTTAGATGTTTGCATGCTTAGAGTAGCTCACATAGTCTAATTAGATGGTTTTTATACTCACCATTTAGTTTCACTATTTTTTTTGCACACACTACCAAATCACACAATTTCAAAACACATTTAATATTTCTCTTCCCAAGGCCTACCTACTTGGATTTCATCACCAAGGGGGAAGCTGACTTGGTTTTATGGCCAAGTATAAACACGTGGTTAATGGTATATTTTGTAAAAACACCCAAAACTATTATCACTACAAGATTATGAAATGAGGGGGTAGGACCCAATACCAAGTGAATACCATTTCCAACACAAATCCCTTTCAGCCTAAACATCTTGAAACCACCCATAGATTGCTTTCTAGTTCCCTATTTTCAACCAACTTCCCTATCACACTTAAAATAAAAATTTATAATAATCTAACAACACTTAGGATGACCATTTAGCATTTAATTTTCAATTGACTACTTGATCTCTTCTCATTGTATATTGTATTATAAAAACTTTTATTGGTTAGTGTTAGTACAAGGTTTTGTGTTGTGTACTAATTGGATTATTCTTATTGATCTAATTGTTTGTGTGTTTTCTTCCATTTCTTGTTTTGAATTACATTTGCAAAGTATTTCCGTATTTTATCACACTGTCATTCTATTCAACATAGTTTCTTATAGATTATCTTTTTCCCTAACTACAATATTAAGTAGACCTAGTTGATCTAGTAATCCTTTCTTCCAATTAGGTTACAATACTACATTGACCTAGTAGACTGTATCCTTATCAAAATATTTTTCCCTATTTATAGTGCTAAGTTGACCTGGTCAACTTTGTACTCTTTTGCCTTATATTTAATAGTACTAGGTCGACCTGGTTGACTTTTTACTCTTATCTATCTTTTACATCTCTTTACTTTTGCATCAAATTTTCCTTCCTTAATCTCTCTCCTTCATCATGAACTTATTATTTGAAGATAACTTTGAGTTAAATTCAACATATGTGATGAGTGTTAATGTTGGCCAATTTTGGCTCACAGATAAAAATTTGCCTAAATGGATCAGTTTTTAGAGGTCTTGGTATGGATTGATCAGCTAAGTAGATTTCTTGGTTGAGAATAAGGTATCATATTTATTATAAATATTTTGAAACACTTTAAGAAAGCTTAAAGTGCAATTTGTTGATCTTTGGAAAGTAAGCTTGGAAACAAGTCTAAGGTTGAAAAGTAAATAAGACCAATAAGTTTTCATAGAGTTTTAAGAATCTAAAATCATGAATTAGGTTTTGCATAGCCTTAGAAGTTCATTTTAGCCTTCTAAAGGGAAAATAGTTTCTTACACAAGTCCAAAAAAAATAGATCATCATAAGAACGTCGTGCAAAAATGGACTAGTTACCTTGATTGTGTATTTAAGAAGTATGCTTGGAAAGCTTCTCAAGCACAAAAGACCGCACGGACATGAATTTATTCATACCTAGATCATCCACTAAAAATTTCATCACATGTTTAGTTATCTATCTCAAGTTATAAAACTTCAAAGTTAGACTTACAAAATGAGACATTTTTAGGGATATCAAGTTGAAGCTACAATAATTAACCATTTGGGTTTAAAAATCCTTAGACATTCACATAGATGTCAAGTTTAATATTTTTAAAGTATCTATTTGATTTAAAATTTCTCAATATCAATGGTTGGAATTCAATCATATCAAAGATCCAATAGTGAGTGGGTAAGGACAGTGTCAGTGGGTCCAAAAGATCTAATGGTGAACATTTAATCATAGATTCTATATCAATGATGAGTATCAAGTCAAAAGGTTAGTATAATTGAAAACCAAACAAGTGGAAAGATATTAAGAGTATAATCTTAATCCAAAAGTGAGTGTTGATTGATAAGATTAGTAGGTCCAGGTAGATTTATGGTGCATGACCAAGAATATCTAATGGTACCCATCCAATGTAGATCATAGATCGAAGATCAAGATTAAAGGTCAAAATATAGTAACTTTAATGGAGAAAAATTACAACTTAGGTTGAAAAGGAAGTAAATCTTACAAATATTATCTTGTTTCTATTAGATCTCGATCGAATGTCACAAGTAGACATAGTTATATAGTCAGGGGTTGTCAACAATAAGGTTTCAACACCATGAACCTCTAGTTAAAATATTTGTAACACATAGGGTTCATATTTTAGGGTTGTAGTATGGTTTCATGACTTTGATATTTATTCTTTATAGAATATCTATGTCTATAATAGGTTCTCAGTTCTTGTAAGGTTCAATGGAAAGAATGGGTCTTTTTTGATAGCTATCAAGAATGAGGCTATGCACCCTATAGGTTTTTTTTTATCAATATATAGTAGCTATATGAAAACCAATTATTTATATTGGTTTTCAATCTATAGAAAGACATATATTCAAGTAGAGTAGATGTAGACATAAATGAGATATGAGGAGTGTCTCATCCTTCGATAGAGTCATAGCTCTGATAGATAGTCACTAAACATAGATATGGTGATGGCTTTGTCCGAATTATAGATATGGATATTTTGTCTTCACAAGCAGGCCAAGTGGAGATAACATAGAAGTTTATGGATCAAATTAGGGGAATGAAGGAGAAAATTGGAGAATTTAATGTATTTTCATGGTATTGAAGGATTTTTCTCCATAATAGGATCATGACTCATCATCTTAGACACATTCTTGTCCTTTAATACATTGCTCAACCAATGAGAAGATTCAGAGGCTACCGAGGTATACAAAGGCTACTTTGTATGTAATTTATTAATCCTAATTTTATAAAAAGGTGGTGGCAACTCAATTAATTATCTAGGATAGCATGCTCACTCTCTCCTTCCCTTTTCTCTATATCTTCCATTTTGGGATGCATGAAAAATCTCTCTCTATTTTTAGAATAAAAGACTCTCTCACTTTTTTTCTTTCTTAATTCTATAAGAGCTAAGACTCTCATTTGATAAGGCTATAATCTATCAAAAACTTGTATGCAAGACCTATTGAAGCTAATAAATATTTCCTTTACCTATCTCTTACTTTTTAATTGTGTTTAGTAAGCTTGTGCATGATGTCATTATGAAGGAGAATTTTCCATGCACATTGTCCTTTCTTGACTAATTTAGGGTGTATTCTATTCAATTATAGGTCTAAATTTGTGTTCTTTCTTCCATTAATGTAAGATTGGTATGAGTATTAGAATTACTCTTAGCTTCATTCATTGCTTTCTAAACCTAGTGTATAAAATACTTATGCAATTAACTAGATTTTGAGATTATGTGAGCCAGTGATATCTTATGCTTCTTCAGTGTATATTCGATTCTCATGTGAGTTCTCATTTAATTTGGTGTATCACACTTTAAACCTTATTAGGGCCCCTTTACCCCTTATTTAATCCTTTTCTCAGTGAAAACATTAGTATTGGTGATCCATCAAGAGGAAGTCAGCCTTCTCCAAAGGTTCAACCCCACCATAGGTGACACATAACCTAGGGTTATCCCAATAGTGTAGCTCAATTAGAAAGGGATTGAAGAAACCTCTCCAAGGGTGAAAATTGACTCCACAATAGTTTATGGCATGCTTGATGGGACATAATAGGAATAAAATATTGATCAAGTTTGATGCTATTTTAATCAGTTTACAATAGTTATATCTTCACACAATAGTATCTGATGACTCCAAAATAATAATCAACACTTTGGTGTAGAATAGTAGTTGTGTTTCATACCAAAGGTGACTACAAGGTTAGATTTTAAAGGTATTCCTTTTGTATTTCTTGAATTGCCTTTAAATTTAGAAAAAAGATTAAGGTTTTCTAATGAACACCCATATATAGGAATCTTTTCTCCTAGGTCAATTTCAAGGCCTACCCCTGTAATAATATCGTTGTTAAACCTTTTCATAGCCATGGCAGTCCCTAGAGATTTTGTGGTTTTTAATGGCCAAAATCCTTTGGCCATCCCTCATTATGATCATATCCTAGTAGTATCTCTCATAAGTATCCCTTATTTTAATATATACCAAAATATAACCACCTCATGGATATAGCCAACTTATACAACATTCATGATATCAATGAGGAAAATGTAACAATTAGGCTATTAGCCATCTCTTTTAAAGGTAAAACCTTAGACTAGTATAGAAGCCTTACTGCTAATTCCATTTCCTTGTGGGACCAATTAGGAGAGGCTTTATGTCAAATATTTGAAGATAAAAGTGACCATTTGTCACTTTCAAAGTAGTTAACTAAAATAAAAAGAGCCCCTCATGAAGTCATGCAAGACTTCAATATAAGGTTCCAAAAAACTTGGGATAGAATCCTAGTCTCTATTAGGCCTACCCCTAACTTTGACTTTATATACTATTTTAAATCCCTTAATAGTGACATTGAGGTGATGATCCAGTCTATGGGAGGAAACACATTATCAAATGCATATGAGGTCGTAATCAAGGCAGAAAATTATCTAGTGTAGATTGGCAAGCTAACACCTAGACCACCAGTGCCTTTATTCCTTGAGATCAGAACATCCCCTATTTATAGTCTTTACCTTGATGTTAGTCCTCTTGTGCCTACAATTTATGCCATACCTATGCCCAAGCAAGAGAAGACTTCCATTAGTGGATCTAGTGATTCCCAAGAACATAATAATTTTTAAGATCTTAACAACATGTTTCAGTACTTGGGAAATGAACTAGTGAGAGGCAACAAGCTTTCAGTAAGCCTTATCAAGAAAACATGCCACCCTACAAAGGAAAATTCTAAAGCCAAAGCCAAGGTCAAAACCAAGGACAAGGGTATCATAGTTACAATAGACAAAGCAGCTATAATCCAAATACTGATGGCACTTCCAACACTTCAGTCTCTATCCAAAATAATGTTGCTCAAGAAGTTAAGGGTATCATGCATTGAAATTAGTCTTTTAGGAAATAAATTATCCCATACACTGATTTCACTTTATATTTCAGTGATGAATGGTAGCGAGCTACTAATTATGGGTATAATTAAGCTCTTATGGCTCTAAGCACAAAGGTGCCCATGATGACAAAACTAGAAGATCCTCAACAAAGTCAAGGGCCTAATCAAGGACCAAGCTAGTTAGGCGCTAAAATGGTTAAATATGAGTAAGAAGAGTGTTATGCACTCATTTAATAGGTTAGTTCTAGCAAGGCCTACATTCCAGTGGCAACAAATACAAGGTTCAAAAGAAGGAATATGGATAGTAACCAGGAAGTAGTCAAAGAGCTTCCTAACATTTCTCCTTAAATATCAAGGCCAAATGGACTTACTATTATTTTAAAGGTTCCAATAGCTACAAATCAAAATCAAGGGAATGCCTTTGTCTATCAAAACTCATAAACTCAAAGTGCAGTTGTGGCTCCTAAAACATAACCAAAGGTTGTTGGTTCACCCATCAACATTATGGAACAAATGAAAAGGTCCAGTGTGAGTGTGCCAATGTGGGATATGCTCTCCATGCCTAATCAAATAAACATCCTCCAAGAAGGGTTATAAAAAATCAATGTTTCTTAGAAATCACTAGTTAAAGAGAATGTGGTTCTCACCAATGAATCCAAAGGACCTAGTGAAGGGAAACTAGGTAAGGTGATCAAACCTCATCCCTTATACATTTCAATAATTATTGGTGACTTTTTAGTACATAATTTCTTGGTAGATAGTTGGGCTAGCACCTCAGTAATGCCAAAATATATATCAAACCAGCTTTGTCTAAATCATGAGCCCCAATCCAAAAGAGTGTTATAGATGGATGGTTCTTCCACCAAGCCATCTGGCAGAATGAAAGATCTCAACTTTGCCTTACATGATTTTTATAGTGTCTTAATGGTTCAAGATGTATTGATACTTGATGTGCATCTTCATTTTGCCTTATGCCTATCTAGAGAATTCACTAGCAATATTAGAGGCTATCTTGCAGTAGATTGGTCATACATGGAATTTAGAATAAGATATGGAACCAAGAAATCTATTAACACTGAGAACATTGAATAATTTCACATAGAGCCTTATGGGCCAGACATCATAAAACTCAATTGCACTAGCCTAGGTGAGGATGAACATATGGTTGGTAAATAATTAAACACTCACCCTAAGGAGATATTAGACATGTTCTTGGATGAACTATGGAATGATAATAAATTAAATGATCCTTTAGACAGAGTTGAAGAGAGGGACATGTGTGTCTACTACTTAAACGAAGAGGATCAATCCATACTATCCCTCATTGGACCTCAATAAGATCCTAGTGGCCTATGGAAATTATTATTTGATGGTTCAAGGAGAAAATATGGAGTGGGTGAAAGTAAAATTCTATTATCCCCCTCAAATGAAAAATATTTATCCTCTTACATGTTTTAATTCAATTTCTCTTGTAATGCAATAGAATATGAGGATATTATTCATGGCCTTAAATGGGCTAGTAAGAGAGGGATCAAGTAGTTACAAGTTTATGGGGATAGTGAACTGATTATGCACTAGGTTAGAAGCTAAAATATCACCAAGAATCCCTTGATGAAGTCCTATAAACATAGAGTGTGGGACCTAATCAAGGATTTTGAGGCCTTTAACATCCAATCCATACTAAGGAGCCAAAATGGACATGCTAATAGGTTGGCAACAAAATGAGCTCAATTTGATATCCAAAATGAGTTGAAAAGGACCAAAGTCTAGCCACATGTCAAACTAGTAGTAAGACCATTAGTTATAGATAATGAAGTTCATTGGTAGGTCTTTGAGAATGAAAAAACAATTTTGTTGTTACTTACAACAAAAAGAAGAGTTATCCTCCATGAACTAGGAAAAGTTTAAACTTATGGGGAGTAAATCATTCATTTAATATGTAACAATATTTCTAAAGGTCTTGTCACCCTTGAAGGTTTTTTCCATGAGGGAGATCATATGAGAAAAGACAAGGCAATGATGTCAAATAATGAAGAGAACTATGAAAGAGTCCTTATCTTCAAAGACAAGCTCATTAAGCTTGGGAAGGTAAGCACTAAAACTAAAAAGCATGCTTTCATAGGACTCTATAAATAATATGCAGAAATATTTTATTTGGAACATAGTGACCTAATAGGCTTTGATCCCAAGATGGTATAACACACTATAGAGTTAGAGGCTAATGCCAAGCCTATCAGGCAAAAAAAAATGCTTATAAAGCCCAAAATCAAAGAGCTTATGAGGAAAGAATTGACCAAGATGATTGAATCTAAGATCATCTTTCCCATCAAACACTCCTCATGGGTATCCAATTTGGTAACTATGACAAAAAAGAGTGGGGAGATCAGGTTGTGTGTTGATTTAGGGATCTGAATAGGGTATCTTTAAAATACCACTATCCTTTTCCATCCATGGAGAAAATACTTCATATAGCTATTGGTTTAGAATACTTCTCCCTTTTGGATGGGTATTTAGGTTACAACCAAGTGTTGGTGAGAGAGGAGGATCAATATAAGACTACCTTTACCACCAAGTGGGGCAAAGATGTTTACCAAAATATGCCTTTTGGATTGTCAAACATAGAAGCAACTTTATAAAGATCCATGGACATGGATTTCTAAGGGATTTTAAATTAGAAGGTACTAGTCTACTTAGATGACATCATAGTTTTCTCCAAGAAATCTAGTGAACACTTAGATCATCTAAGGCTGGTCTTTAAAAGATACAGAGAGTATGGGATCTCTTTAAATCCCAAGAAATATGTGTTTGATATTCATGAAGGTAAACTTAAAGGAAGGACTATCTACTGACCTTGATAGAATAAGTGCTATATTAGTACTATCTCTACCCAAGAACAAGAAAGGAATCTAGAGATTCTTTTGGAAAATAAACTTTGTGAGAAGGTTTATACTTGGTTTTACAAACATGTTCAAACCCATCACCACCATGTTGAAGAAGAGCCAAGTGTTTGTTTGGTCAAATGAAGGTAAAACAACATTTAAGGCCATCAAAGAAGCCATTACCCAATCAACCTCACTCATGAATCCTGATTTCTCAAAGGATTACTTATTATACACCTTTGTAAATATCAACAATAAATCAACTATGCTAATATAGAAGAATTGTGAAGGACTTGAGCAACCAATTGATTTTTTAGTCAAAGGGTAGAAGGATATGAGGTAAAGTACACTTTTATTGAAAAGTATGTTATTTATACTTTGAGAATCCTAAAAGATTTCAAACCAGTGATTTATAATAACAAGGTTCATCTTATGGTGTCTCATCCTAGAGTGAGGGATTTTCTGCTCAACAAAGACTTGAATGAGAAAAGAGTAGGATGGATTACCAAATTCATGGAATATGATGTGGAGATCAAAGCCACCAAGCTAGTAAGAGGTAGAGGCCTATGTGAGCATATGGTAGATAATATTATAGAAGATAAATAAGTTGTTTTAGTGGCATAAGATAACTCAGAAATACTAGCACCTCCACTGCATAATATCTGACTCTAGGACAAGACACATTTCTTGATAATGGGTGAATGTCCCCAAGGTTTGGACATTAAAAAGAGAAGGTATTTCAAACTTTAGTACATACCCTATGCATTAGTTGATGGAGTTATATTTATAAAGGACCTCAATGGAGTACTTCTTAGGTGCATTGATAATGATCATGTGACAAAGCTTTTGGAGTAGTTTCATGATGGACTTAAAGGATGCAATTTTGATCCAAGAACAATGGCAACAAAGGTAATGAGAGTTGGTTATTACTAGCCCAACATTCTCAAAGATGCCTATGGATGGTTTAGGAAATGTAAAAAATGTGCTCTATTTATAGGCAAGCAAAGATTAATAGTTCTCCCACTCAACCCAATCTAGGTGGAGCAACCCTTTGTGAAATGGGAGTTGGAATTCATAGGGATGATAAATCCACCTCCAAGTATAGGGCATAAATGGTTGCTCACTGCAATTGACTACTTCATTAGATGGGTGGAATAAAATTCCTTGAAAGAAGCTAATGAAACAATAATATTGGACTTTTATGACAACATAGTGACCAAGTTTGGTGTCCCATCTACTAATATTTTTGGATATTGCCTTAGAATTTGTGGGCATGAAGATAAGTGAATGTGAACTTAATCTAGGCATCTACCTTAGCACATCCTCCAATTAACACAACTAATGAAATGGATTGGTAGAGTCTACAAATAATAATTTTCTAACGATTATCAAGAGGACCATGATGGAAAATCAAATAACATGGCATATAAAACTAAGGACAGCCTTATGGGCTGACAAAATGACTCCCAAAGCTACCATTGGAAATTCTCCATATGTCCTTATATATGGAAGGGAAGGAAAATTACCCATTTATCTTAAACTACCTACATTGGAGTTATCCCATCAACTTGAGTTGATGGAGACTGAGCCTATGAGCGTAAGGATGATAGAGATCATGGAGCTTCAAGAAACTAGGAATGTTACAATGAAGACATTAGAGTCACATCAAGGTTAGGTCAAGAAAGCTTTTGACGAGAGAGCCACATCAAGGGACTTCAAGGAAGGAGACCTATTCCTCAAATGGGGCTCAAATAAGGCCAAGCTAGGCAACCATACCAAGTTTGATAGCTTGTAGAGTGGTCCTTATTTGATCCATGGATGCAAACAACATAACGCTTTTTAGCTTGCTTAACTAGATGGAGATGTATTACCCATCCCAATAAGTGAAATTCATTTAAATCCATATTAGTAGAATATTTTTTAGTTATTATATGATATTTTAACATATTAGAGTAGTTTTTCATGCTTTCTTCCAAGTGTTGTGTGCACATTTCCCCTTTAGTTGTGTGTTTCCTTTTCAACAAGTGCCTTGTGCACAATTGTTTCTTTTGCTATTTTGTTCCTTTTTACTTGAAAATTAGGTTTTAAAAAGGTTCAAACTTCTATCAATATCATTATAGTTTTAGTTGAGAGAAAATAATATGACTCTATGTACGCAATGGATTAGTTCAAGGCCACTAGTCTCTTTCATAACAAACATGTGACCTAAGAATGTCACTAGAAGTGTTGGCCAATTTTGGCCCACATATAGAAATTTACCTAGATGGATTAGTTTCTAGAGGTCTTGGTATGGAGTGATTAGCTGAGTAGAGTTACCAATTGAGAAGAAGATCTCATATTTCTTACAAAGCTTTTGAAACACTTTAAGCAAGCTTAAAGTGCAATTTGTTGATCTTTGGAAAGTAGGCTTGGAAACAGGTCTAAGGTTGCAAAGTAAAGAATACCAATAGGTTTTCATAGTGTTTCAAGAATTTAGAAGCATGAATTAGGTTGTACATAGCCTTAAAATTTTATTGGAGTCTTATAAAGGGATAATAATTCCTTACACAAGTCCAAAAGAACTATAGTATCATGAGAACATCATGCAGAAATAGATTGGTCAACTTGATTGTGTATTTAATATGTATGCTTGAAAAGCCTCTCATGGCTAAAATACCACGTGGACATAAATTTATTCATACTTGGATCATCCTCTACAAATTTCATAACTTATTGAGTTGTCTATATCAAGTTATAAAACTTCAAAGTTAGACTTGTAGAATGAGAAATTTATGGGAATGTCAAGTTGAAGTTAAAATAATTAACTATTTGGATTTTAAAATCCTCAGACATTTACATAGACATCAAGTTTAAGCTTCTTAAAGTAGCTATTTTATTTAAAATTTCCCAATATCAATGGTTGGTGTTTAATCACACCAAATATCTAATGGTGAATGAGAAAGGACAATGTCAGTGGGTCCTAAAGATCTAACGATGTGCATTTGATCATAGATTTTAGATCAATGGTGAGCAAAAAGTCAAAAGGTAAGCATAAATGTAAATCAAATAAGTGGAAAGATGTTGAGAGAAAAATACAAATCCAATTATGAGAATCAAATAATAAAGTTAGTGGGTCCAAGATTATCTATGGTACACATTTAATCATACCAAGCAGATCAATGTTGCATGACCAAGAAGATCTAATAGTGCTTATCCAATATGGATCACAGATCGATGATTAGGATTAAAGGTCAAAAGATAAGAACTTAAATGAAGAAAAATTGTAACTTAGGTTGAATAGGAAGCAATTCCTATAAACATCATCCTATTCCATTAGATCTTAATCAAATGCCACAAGCAAACATAGTTATATAGTCAAGGGTTGTCAACAATAAGGTTTCAATGCCATGAACATCTAGTTCTAATATTTATAACACATAGGGTCCATCTTTTGGGGTTATATTATGGTTTTACGACTATGATATTTATTATAAAAAGAAGATCTATGAATATAAAAAATTCTTAGTTATTTCAAGGTTTAATGGAAAGAATGAGTCTTTTTAGAACTGATGGAGATCAAGAATGAGGCTATGCACCCTATGGGTTTTTTATCGATAAATAGTATCTATATGAAAACCAATGATTTATATTGGTTTTCAATCTATAGAAAGACATATATTCAAGTGGAGTAGATGTAGAAATAAATGAGATATGGGGAGTGTCTCATCCTTCGACATAGTCACAACTTTGACAAACAACTACTAAACATAAATATGGTGATGGCTTTATCAGAATTATAGATATGGAGATTTTGTCTTCACAAGCAGGCCAAATGGAGATAGCGTAGAAGTTCACAAAATAAATTGGGGAATTAGAGGAAGTAGTTGGAGAATCTAATGGATTTTCAAGGTCTTTAAGGATTTTTCTTCATAACAAGATAATGACTTATCATCTTAGACACATTCTTGTCCTTTAGTACACTGCTTGACTAATGAGAAGATTTAGAGGCTATTAGGGTAAATAAATGCTACTTTGTTTATGATGTATTAATATTGATTTGATCAAAAGGTGGTGGCAGCTCAATTATTGATTTGAGATAGCATGCTCACTCTCTCTTTCCCTTTTCTCTATATTTTCCATTTTGGGACACATGAAAAAGCTCTCTCAGTCTTTAGAAGAAAAGACTCTCTCATTTTTTTTCTAAATTCTACAAGAGAAAAGACTCTCATTTGATAAGGCTATACCCTGTCAAAAACTTATATGAAAGACCTCTTGAAGATTATAAATATTTTCTTTACCTATCTCTTGATTTTGAATTACGTTTAGTAAGCTTTTGAATGATGACATTGTGAGGGAAAATCTTCCATGCCCATTGTCCTTCTTTTTTGACTATTTTAGGGTGTTTTCTAGTCAATTTTAGGTCTAAAGTTATGTTCTTTATACTATTAATGTAATATTGGTGTGATTATTATAATTCCTCTTAGCTTCAATAATTATTTCCTAAACCTAGTGTATGAAATACTTATGCAATTAACTATATTTTGAGATTGTGTGAGCTAGTGATACCTTATGCTTCTTCAGTGTATATTTCATGCTCATGTGAGTTCTCATTTAATTTGGTGCATCAACATTTTAGCCTTCTTAGGACCCCTTTACCCTTCTTTAATCCTTTTCTCAGGGAAAATATTAGTATAGGTGATCCATCAAGAGGAAGTCAACCTTCTCTAGAGGTTCAACCCCACCATAGGTGACCCATTACTAGAGGTTGTCCCAATAGTGTATCTCAATTAGAAAGGGCCTGAAGAACCCTATCCAAGGGTGAAAATTTATGCCACTATAGCTACTAATCCCAATAGGTTCTCCCATAAGCAAATTATGGTTTCTACCCTAGATAAAAGTAACGTGCATGTATCCACTCACACTACAAACTATGGTACCCTCCTCATTATTTTTTTATTCACAATCATCTTTTCTCATTTGAAGATCAACCTGAATTAGAGTATACTCCAAAAATTCTCTTCTTCATCAATTAATTTCCTCAACATCGAGGAAATGATCCTTTTACTATTTACCATCTCATGATAATTGGTCAAGTTGAGGAACCTTATTCACCTTCTCCCACATTCTCACATGGATTTGGAGACATTACCTATTGAGGTCAACATACCCTCCATTTCTAAACTTGGGGATCCTTATGTCAAATTATGAAAATTTGTACCTTAAAATTGAAAACTCACTTGATCAAAGTGTCACTACCATGTTTTCACATTATCTATTTTTGAATATCATCCACACTTGGTTTCGTTAACATATTTGTTAATGATTTTAGTTTAAAATTTGCCTAATGTTTCTAATCTTGAATATTTGTTTTAGGTTATAGGCCTAATGGACTCTATGTAGAACAAACAAAGTCTAGGGTTTCATAATTTTAATGTTTCAATCTCAATATGGTCCTTTACTAGCCTTTGGTTTATTAAAAGTCTAAATTGAATACATGTTTAAGCTTCATAAAACCCTCATTCAGTTTACCCTAGCACAATTTCCTTTGGATCAAATTCAAACTTGGTAGGAACATTTCATGTGGGAACACTTTGAATATGCTATATACTTAGTCTAGTTTTTATTCTAAGGTTTAGTCACACAAACAAACCTTATCCTAAGAACTATATGCTTGGTACCTTTATGTATCCCCCTTTGTTCCCTTTTTATCTTAGCTTAGTCTAACTTCATTATATGTAGGGTCCCTTTGTTTTAAACTTAGACTAATATCTTAGCTGTAAAGTCTCATTCATGTTTTTTAACAAGACCTTAGTCTAAAGAATTTATCCTAAGATCCATATGTTTTCGAGCATGACTTAAGTATTGTGCTTATTTATAGGATCAACAAAGCATATATAATCAAAGTTTGAGTGAAGCTATAAAGACAATAAGAAGGTGACAATTGTCATGGTTGCAACCAAAAAATAATGAACAAATAATGGTGGTCTATTGTATAGATCATGATCAATAACTCACATTCACTTGAATAGATTAGATATGATGGAATGAGTTTAATGTTGAAAAATCAAGCCATGGTCCTAGATAAAGCTCAAGTAGGTTCCAAAGGATCAATGATACACACTCAAGCATACAAATTTAGATCAATAAAGTGTATCGAGTCAAGGATTTTCAATGATCTCTAGGATAAACATAATACCACCATGTGATGAAAGTGCATTAACTGGTAGAACTGATAGAGTATAGAGCTCAAAAATCTTGTAGGACTAACAAATGGCATGACTACAAAGACAAGCATAGATATTAACCAATGAAATTTAAATCTTAGGATCAAGATCAATGAACCATGTTGATCCATGCAATTAGATCCAATGGTGCAAGCCTAGTTGGACATTTCAAAAAGCTCAGAGCTAATAAAATGTTAATGAGAAATATGCCATAGTGGCACCACATAGGCATAAAATGACAAATTTAAATATTTGAGGACCTGATGATGTAAATATATGAGCTTGAATGTAGTCTAAGTTACATAACTGGTAATATAAGCTCATAGATGCTATTAAAGCACTAGTAAGACTTTCAAAAGGCCCTAAGCACTTACAAAATCCCTAAATGGATCTTGCATTCACCATAATCAAGTATAAATAGTTGAATAATCATTTATGTAAGATCAATTTGATCTAGAATGGAATTATAGTCCACTAGTGATAAATTTAATAAACTCATAGCCATGGCAACCTGAACAATTTTTTTAAGGGAAGATATAAAGCTCTAGGTGACTTCGACAATAGGAAATTAAGAACAAGAGCTGAGGAAGGACTAACGGGGATAATGATAAGATCATGGATATGATTACTAAAGTTAAGACTGAGAGGTGAAGAAGACCTCAAAGTATTTTCATACCAAGAAGATGAAATTTTAAGGAGCCCATGGTCAATCTGAAGTTAATAGATGAACAATATCAAAGGGCAATAAAGATATTATAAAAAAACAACTACGAACTTCAACAATAAAGAGACCTCAAGATCAAGCTAATTAAATTAGGAATATTCCCTTTGTATCTTAGTTTGTATAATGTCTTGAAAGGAATATTCTTTTAGGCATGTGTAATTGGTAACACATCTTGCCTATAGATTAAACTATTAAAAAAGATCATTTGTTCTATAAG
Organism: Torreya grandis; assembly: GCA_037957365.1. NCBI lineage: Eukaryota > Viridiplantae > Streptophyta > Pinopsida > Cupressales > Taxaceae > Torreya > Torreya grandis. The sequence goes on along the minus strand of JARHVA010005121.1, from coordinate 1,012,535 downwards.
GTGGTAGAAAGGACACTTATCCTATACACATGTACTAATGTTATGGAAAATAACTGACTAACATACCTAATGGGTTGTATCTATAAGGATGTATTGTCAATTGTAAGGGGGACCATTTTTTTAACAGAGCTAAAATTACTCTGTAAACTGGGAACAATCAATACAAGAAAGGAATTCTGTAAAGTTTATCCAATATTATTCTATGTGTTTACTATCATGGCTTTTCTCTCTCTTGATTGATCTAAAATTTATATTTGAATGCTTCCTATCAATTCTTGATGTGCATACTTGAATTCAAAGTTGTTAACTTGTGCCAATTCTAGGTTAATTAAAGGTTATCTAGTTTAATTTATTTTATTTGATCTACATGTGTAGATGTGCTTATGATATATTCTTACAAAGGTAAATATTTAAAATAACTTAGGTTATTATTTGAATTATTTTCACCATCCTTAGATGATTACTTAAAGTGTAATATGATTTTAAATTATACTACTTCATGTGATATATCGGTTAAATGCATATCTAGATGAAATATGAATTTTGTCATAATGTTTGAAATGAAGATCAATAACATTTTTTTCTGCCCTACCCTTCATTTTGCTTCTTTTTTATCAAATAATTTTAGTTTAATTATCATTATGAATATCCATCTTAGATTAGCCTCTACATTAGATCTAATCATAATTCACTGTTCTTAACATAGATACTCTATATTTTGCATAGATCTACAATTTGGCCAAGGTGGCTCCCAACCACCACTCAATATAAATATTGTGAAATAAACTACTTAATTTTCCTCTATTTCACCAATGGATAACATGATTATCATAACCTAAAACTCATGTATTGAGTTCCTAAAATTTAGAAATAAAAAATGTTTCATAAACACTTAAAGCACCTTGTGATACATATTCAGGCATCCATAAGAGGAACTTCACTAGAACTAGAAGGAGGGCTTAGATATTCATAGATTAGAACATATTTACTAATTTTGATGTGTTTTGATCAAAAATTGATGTAATCTTTACACATTTGTATAATTATTTGTTCAAATTGTGTAAATATCTTTTGACCTTTCTGGTTTTGGACCAATCTTTGTGGTTCCTTTAGACAAATATCAACATTTTTAAAGGTATATGCTTAATTATGGTAAAGATAAGACTGATACATCATATCTCAAATAGGATCCAAAGTTCTCAAGCTAGAATTACCAAGGATCAGGACTAGGTCACATTTAGAAATAAAAGAACCTCTCCTTTCATTAGAGGTTCATAGAAAGGTGAGATCTAACAAAGGTAGGCATAGAATTTCAATGTCTTAACCAACTTCATGAGTTCAAGGTGTTCTTATGTTCAATCCTTATCAAGGCATGGCTTGGCTAGGTGGTTCTTTAATTAATTTGCAAGGTGTAGTACATGACCTTCCCGAAAATCCTAAAAAGTATTTGTATACCTTTAGTCCCAATGGCATTATAACTACAGAAGAACAAATTAAATCATTTAAATCTTCTTTGAGATTATTGAATGTAATTCATGAAGATGTAGCATGTAGATTGTTCCTATTTACTTTTAAATATGCTACTTATGACTAGTTTCTTAACTTACTTAAAGATTACATTACTATTTGGAATGAATTTAACAACATCTTCATTAATCAATTTGGAAAAATCATTAGTCCTTACATTTTATACCAATAGCTCACCACAATCAAAAGAGATGCAAATGAACTGAATAGAGATTTTAATGCTAGGTTCAAAAAAACATACAATATAACCATATCTCCTTATAGACCTGATGATCCCCTCACCTTAGAAATTTATAAAGATGCTTTAGATCCCATGACCTTTGTGTTTATAAAAAGAGATATTGGACCCATAAATACATTGGCTTTAGCCTATACTGAGGCTGTAATAATTAATGACTAGATGCAACCTCAAGGTCAAATGGCATATTCCATTTCCAATACCAATCCAAATTTGACTATTTTAAACATTATCCCAAATGTTAACCAGAATACACCAGCCCTAAACCAACTTCTAGTCTTGAACCAATTATCTCTAGCTCATACATATCCTACCCAAAACCTTAGATTTTTAAACAATTATGCCAATAGATATCATACATAAGATCAAAAAGCTTTGATTCCCATAACTAATGCTAATAATAAAGAAACACCAAAGAATAAGAATGATTCTATCCTCAAGACGGTTCAAAATTTGAGCATTGACTTTTTGCAATTACAAAAACAAGTAGGCAATACTAGGGAGAGCTCAAATAGAAACTTCCCTTTTCAAATACTCAATAGGATTACTAACAGATTTCAAAATGGTAGTTATAACAATAATAATAAAAATGAATCATCTGATAACAAGAAAACATGAAACATAAATTTGACTGATGTTGCCTTACTTGATTATTGTAGAGTTCATTATACTTCAAATCATAGTGAAATAGATTGTATTAAATTTTGTAATGCCTTTGAAACTTTTCAAGAAGAGGTAGATAATTTTGAAGTGGTTCTTAATAAAGATAATGGTGTAGGTACATCTAGTTCTTCCAATTCTCCTAATCAAACTCTCATGGTAGAAAAATTTGAGTTACCCTTCCAAGAAGAGAATGAGCCTAAAGATATTCTTGAAGATATCCATGATTTTAAGCAATTTATAAAGAAGATCTATCCTCTGAGAAATAGGGAGCAAAGCCATTGACTAATTCAACCCCTCCAAATAATTTTGACACTCTTCTTGATACTACATTGAATAATAATCTAGAGCTTCATAAGGGAAGTAATTCTAAACATAATACTAATGCATCTAATTCTTCTAATAAGACTAGATATAATATTATAGAGGACACAAAAAAGATTAAGGCTAACATCACATTGCATGAGTTGACACATATTACTAAACAAAGATATTTGTTGTTAGAATCATTGAAAAATAATCTTGCTAAACCACAAAAGAATGCACATGCCAATGTATCAATACACAAGGACAAAGTAGATATCCTACCCTTCTTGTTAATAGTCAAATTTTTTGGTAAGAACTTGAATAATTGTTTACTAGATTCAGGTGAATCTATAAACATCATGCCTATAGGTATTTACAAACAATTTAGTTTAACTCTAATTAAATCTGATAGAGTTGTAGCTCAATTAGATAAATCAAGATTCAAAGTAATTTATGAGTTGTTAAATGTTCACATGTAGGTTGCCTTAGAGCCAAGGATCCAACATTTCATTGATATCCAAGTGGTGGACATCCCTGATGCTTTATGGGATGATGTTGATTAGAACTAGACTAGGAGCTTAAATGGTTATATGTCAACAGATTGATCACATATGTGGCTACCGTGGAAATGAGTCCCCAACCAAATCAAGATAGAAAGAGAGCCTAAAATGAAACATATGATCACTGAGTACAATTTTGTCAATGAAATGGTTAACATGGTAGTCTCTAATTTAGGAGTATACACTCTTGAAAATTTTTAGGTATGTGACTCTAAAGTTTCTCATATTATGCTTAGACTATGGAAACTACATTTTGATGGTACTAGGTGTAAACTTAGATCTGGAGTAGGAATTATTCTAACTAACCCTATTGGTAAATGATATCATGCTTCTTACAGAATTTAATTTACATGTACTAATAATCTTGTATAATATGGACTTTTAATATTAGGATTGCAATTTATTGTCAAGTACAAAGTTAAGGAATTGCTAGCTTATAGTGATTAAGAGCTAGTAGTTAATCAGGTAAGAAGCAAGTACCAATGCAAGTTGTCATACCTCAAAAAATATAAATTTAGAGTCTAAGATTTAATTAAATCTTTTGATGATTTTAAAATTGTTTCCATCCCTAGGGAAGAAAACAAGGTTGCTAATGAGCTTGCCTTAGACACAACCAATATTATGCCAAACCTAGACTCCCCAAACCTTAGTATTGAATTAGTCCCATGCCTTTCAATCCCTGATAATTTCAACCATTTACAGATATTTAGTGATGACCAATAGATCCTAAGCTTCATGACTTGCTCAAGAGATTTTGAATCTCCTATCATAGATGAGGTCAATGAAAGCACCTTTCATGATGATAGTAAAATTGATGACAAAATCATTTAGTTAAATGATAATAAGATTCCCAAAGTTATGATTACCTTAGAGAGACTATTTGATTAAGATAGACTAGTTGAGACCACTAATATTCCCAAAGTAAGTGGGAAAGATTATAGTCTAATTGACATTGGACCTCAAAATCAACTTCAGATGGTTAATATTGGTACAACATATACAATCATTGACTCTAAGAGATCCAAAGAGTTATTGACAAAATATAAATATGTTATAGCATGTTCCTATAAAGATTTTAAGATCTTGTATCCTAGAGTCATAACACATACCATACCTTTAAAAGAAAAATGCAAACCTTTCAAATAGAGGTAGAGGCCTGTCAACCCTACCTTAGAACCATTGATATACAAAGAGGTCAGGAATATATTAGATGCCAATATTGTGTTTTCAATTATGCACTTTAATTGGGTAGCTAATTTAGTACCTATCAGGAAGAAAAAATGTGAAATAAGATTATGCATAGATTTCAAGAACTTGAATAAATCATCTAAGAAAGATAACTATTCCCTTCCTTCTCTTGACCAAGTTATTCATATTGTCTATATTTTTTATATGATGTCATTTCTTGATGGGTTTTTAGGATATAACCAAGTGATTTTCAACAAAGAAAACATAATGAAGACTACATTTACAATGAAGTGGAACACTTTTGCCTACAAGAGAATGCCTTTTGTGCTGATCAACATAAGAACCACATTTCAAAAGGCCATGAATCATGCTTTCCAAGGTTTGGTAGGTAAGTGCATTATAATATATATGGATGACCTAACTATCTTTTCTAAAAATAGGGAAGATCATATTATGCATCAATAACATGTATTTGAATGATGCAAAAGGTATGGTATTTCTCTCAACCCAAATAAATGCATTTTTTGTGTTATTGAGGGATAAATTTTAGGACATGTTATCACCAAGGAAGAAATATATATAGAACTTGATAGAGTAGATGCAATATCCAAGATAGAGCCCCCTAATAGTAGGAAATAATTAAAGTCATTCTTTAGTGAGATAAATATTTTAAGAAAGTTTATTGTTGGTTTTGTAGAGGTTGAAAAGGCATTGAATGATATGCTAAAGAAAGATGTCAATATTACCTAGAATGATGAGACCAAGAAGGCTTTCAAAGACATCAAGGAGGCAATTGGACAAGCTTCAGTCTTGAAAAGTCCAAACTTGGCTAAGGATTTCTACCTTTATTACTTTGCTTCTGATCATATTGTTGCTACTGTTTTAAGTCAAAAAATATATTGATGTGATCATCCTATTGATTTCATGAGCATTAATTTCAAAAATATTGAGTTGAATTATTATTTAGTTGACAAGTAAGCATGTGCATTAGCTAAGGTAGTGAAAAAATTTAGACATTTTATCTTTAGGAATAAGGTGCATGCAATCTTACTAGACCCTGCCACTAAGCTCATGCTTAGTCAAAATGAACTAGGAGAAAGGAGAGGTAAGTGGATGTCTATACTTCAGGAGTATAACATTGAAATTAATATGGATAAGTTGGTGAGGTGACAAGGTTTAATTTAGTTAATTTATAATACTAACCTTAAGCTAAATGTCATGCAGGTAGAAAAATAAAGTTTTTAGTTTAATGATTGGTATGATCTATTATCCATTTATTAATCAATGGTTATTATCCTACATGATTAATCATGGAACAAAGGAGAGATTTAAGGCTCAAGGCAGCCCATTACCTGATCAAATATGAAGTGTTGTATAAAAAAATCTTTGAAGGCATTTACCTAAGGTGTGTATCTAAAGAGGAAGCAACCGAGATCATGAGAACTTTTCATGAGAAGCTGGGAAGTGGAATCTTGTTTGGAAGGAAAAAATCATACAAGATACTCAGAGTTAGATAATATTAGTCTATGATCTTTAAGGATTCTTACAAACATGTGAAAAAATGTCATTCATGCCAAATCTTTAGTACTAAGGATCCAAAGGCAATCATGCCATTACAATAATTAATGATTGATAAACCCTTTACATAATGGGGTTTAGACTATGTGGGGGTCATTAACCCCAATTCTTCTGATGTTCATAATTTTGTCCTAATTGTTACTAACTACTACACAAGATAGATTGAAGTAGTGGAAACCAAGCAGTGCAAAACTCAATAAGTGATCAAGTTTATAGAAGAAAACATATTCACTAAATTTAGAACATTAGTCTCCCTAGTCTATGATAATGGATTTGATTTTATATCTATTAAGATGAATGAATGGGAATATGACAACAACATCATTATCAAGTTCTAATCAAACCATTATCCTCAAGGTAATGGAATATCTGAATCAATGAATAAAAACATGATGAAGGATATACAAAAGTTTCTAACTGATAAACTAAGAACATGGTACAAGCTACTTAAATATTCCCTTTGGATAGATAAAACAAGAGTCAAGAAAGCACTCAAAGCATCTCCATTTTTATTGCTATATGGTGTCATGAGCCTGTATTTCCCATCACTCTCAAGATACCAACATACATGTTCAATCAAGAGTATATAGAATATGATCAAGAATTTGCGAGGTCAACACTGCTAGATAATATTCAGATAGAAGATGCAAGAGAAGAGGATTTTGACAACTTCAGTAGACACCAAACCATAGTGAAAAGGTGGTTTGATAAACTTTCAACGATAAAGGTGTTTAGGCAAGGAGACTTAGTTCTTCTTTGGGATAAATAATCTAAGCTTAAAGGTAAACATGGGAAGTTCACACCTTTGTGGATAGGTCCCTATCAATTTGCCAAGGTATTTAGAGACAACACCTTCAATTTGAAATATCTCAAAGGAGTAGAGTTCATAGTATGCACAAATGAGAAGTTACCAAAGCACTAATTCTCTTCCACTCCACCTAGGGTCTTCATGGATCGAATAGTATGATTAGTTAGAGTTAGTGTAGGTAGGCTAGATTAGTTTCTTTCTATTTTTTCATTTTTATCCCTTGTTTGTATATAGTGTTTGTATATATTTGTTTGATTATTTTCTTTGATTTCTAATTTATTGCTTATGTTTTCTTTCTTTGATTTGAATAAGTCTCTTTGATACAAGCCCTCAACTCAAGACACACATAGTTTCTTTATGGAATTCCTCAAATCAGAAATATATGTATGAACCTCGAACATGTGATTGACCATGGGTTTAGAATTTGAGCTTAATGTTATTATTTTGAGAAATTAGTAAGGACTAATGAATAAGTTAACTATTCCATAAGTTATTAAACATCATTTTGATATAAACCTGGTTTTAAGGAAGATTATACACGTGGGAAAAACATTTGAATTATTAAGACACAACCATGCTTGCACTTAACAATCATCTTTGTCTGGGATAAAGGTTCTAACAATAGGTGATTATTTGAAGATCAAACATTTGACCAAATCCCTAAACCTAGCCAACCTAGTTCACAACCTTTACTATAAATCCAAAAATGGTCTAAAAATACAAAAAATATGAGCTTATTGCAAAAATCAAAAACTTTCTAAGAAAATGTGATTCTAGTAATCTTCACTAGGGATATGGATACCTAGCTAGCAGTGGAGACAAAGGCATCTCTATTAGGGCTATAGATGATTGGCTAAAAATAGAGAAATGCCCAATCCTTCCTTGATCCAAAGCATAGTTCTTAATGAATATCCAAACATGCTGTAAGTTAATGTTAATGGTTTAGGGCATGAAATCTATAAATTTTTCCCTAAATCCCATGGAAAACAATAAGTAGAATCAATACACACACATAAAATTATTGGGTTTTGATGTTTGATCCTAATTATACAAATGCAAGACTTGTTTTAACCATGAATTGATCTTGATAATGACATTGATCAAGTGTAGTAAGTAACGTAGTTATTTGTTTGAACCAGAGTCTCTAAAATCTAACATATTGCTATGTTTCCCCATGAAGTCACCATTTGTTGTGGTCAACATAACCCCCATTTATAAACTTGGGGAACCTTGTGTCAAATTGTGCAAATTTATACCTTAAAATTGAAAATTCACTTGATCAAATTGTCACTACCATGTTTACACATTATCTATTTTTGAAGATCATCCACACTTGGTTTGGTTAGCATATTTTTTCATGATTTTGGTTGAATTTTTTTTTAATGTTTCTAATCTTTAATATTTGTTTTATGTTACAGCCCCAATGGAGTCTATGTGGAATAGACAAATTATGGGGTTTCATAATTGTAATGTTTCTATCTTAATCTAGTCTTTTACTAACCTTTGGTTTGTTAAAAGTCTAGATTGATTACATGTTTAAGCTTCCTAAAACACTCATTCAGTTTACCTTAGCATAGGTTATTTTGGATCAAATTCAAACTTGGTGGGATAATTTTATGTGGGAACACTTTGAATATGTTATGGACTTAGTTTAGTTTTTATACTAAGGTTTAGTTGTACAACCAAACCTTAGCCTAAGAATTATCTGCTTGGTCCCTTTATGTCTCAATTCCCCTTTGTTCCCTGTTTATCTTAGCTTGATCTAAATTTATTATACGTAGGGTCCCTTTGTTATAAACTTAGACTAATATATTAGTTCTAAAGTCTCATTCATGTTTGTTAACAAGACCTTAGCATTAAGACTTTATCTTAAGATCCATATGTTTCTGAGCATGACTTAAATATTATAATTATTTGTAGGATTAATGACCTATGTTTTCTTAGGTGAAGTTAATTTAATGAATATTATATAGTCAAAGTTTCAAAAAATCCCTTGAGATAGTGAGAAGGTGATAATTGTCATGGTTGTAACCAAAGAACTATGAACAACCAATGGCGGTCTATTCTACATATCATGATCAACAACTCACATTCACTTAGATGGATCAGATATAATGGAGCAGGTTCAATATTGAAAATTTAACCATGGTCCTAGATTAAAGCTTGAGTAGGTTCTAAAGGATCAATGATACACATTTAAGTGTACAGATCTAGATCAATGGAGTGTATCGAGTTAAGGCTTTTCAACGATATTCAAGATAAATGCAGGACTACCATGTGATGAAATCATGTTATAGATCAAAAATCCCACATGACTACCAAGTGACATGACTTCAAATCCAAGTATAGATAGCATCCAATGGTGTTTAAATCTTAGGATCGAGATCAATGAACCATATTGATCTGTGTAAGTAGATCCAATGGAGCAAGCCTAGTTTGACTCTTCAAAAATCTCAAACCCAATAAAATGTCAATGAATAGTATGCAATAATAGCACCACATAGGCATAAAATGACAAATTTGAATATTTTGTGGACTTGATAATGTAAAGAAAAAAGCCTAAATGAAGTCTAATACACAAAAATGGTAATTTAAGATCACAAACACCATTAAAGCACTAATAAGACTTTTAAAAGGCCCTAAGTACTTATAAAAGCCCTATCTTAACCATGAATTCACCATAATCAACTAAAAAGAGTTGAATAGTCATCTATGTAAGAAAAATTTGATCTATAATGGAATTGTAGTCCATTAGTGAGAAACTTAATAAACTCACAGCTGCGACAACCCAAATAGGTTTTTTAAGGGAAGATATAGAACTCTAGTTGACTTCAATAATAGGAAATCAGGAACAAGAGCTGAGGAAGGAATAAAAGGGATAATTATAGGATCATAGATATGATTACTAAAGTTAGGAGTGAGAGGTGATAAAGACCTCAGAGGCATGGCATACCAATAAGATGAATTTTTAGGGATCCCATGGTCAAGTTAAAGTTAATAGATGATAAGTATCAAAGGGAAATAGAGATCTTATAACAATAACAACTAGGCACTTCAACAATAAAGAGACCTCAAGATCAAGCTAATTGAATTTGGAATATTCCCTTTGTAGCTTAGTTTGTATAATGTCTAGAAAAGGAATATTCTTTTAGGCATTTGTAATTGGTAACACATCTTTCCTATAGATCAGACTATTAAAAAAGATCATTTGTTCTAGAAGGAGGTATAAAGGACACTTTTCCTATACACATGTACCAATTCAGTGAGAAATAACTAATCAACATAGCTAATGGGTTGTCTATATAAGGAAGTATTATCAATTGTAAGGGGGAGAGTTTTTTTTTAGAGAGCCAAAATTACTCTATAAACTAGGAGAAATCAATACAAGCAAGGAATTCTTAAAAGTTTGTCCAATATTTGTCTATGTGTTTGCTATGATGGCTTTTCTCTTACTTGCATGGTCTGAAGTTTAGATTTGAATGGTTCCTGAATTCTTGATGTGTAACCTTGAATGCAAAGTTGTTAACTTATGCCAATGCTAGGTTAATTAAAGGTTATCTAGTTTACTTTATTCTATTTTCTCTACATTTATAGATGTGTTTATGTTATCTGCTTGTCAAGGTAAATATTTAAAGTAACTTAGGTTCTTATTTGCATTATTTTCACCATCCTTAGATTCTTGCCTAATTTTTAATATGATTTAAGCTTATACTAATTCATGTGAAACATTGGTTTAATGCATATTTAGATGAAATCTAAAATTTGTCATAATGTTTGAAATGGAGATCAACAACATTTATTTCTACCATATCCTTCATTTTTATTCTTTTTAAATCATATCATTTTAGTTTAATTATCATTATGAATATCCATCTTAGATTATCCTCTAGATTAGATCTGATTATAATTCATTGTTCATAACATAGATACTTTAAATTTTACATAGATCTACTATTTATTCAATGTGGCTCCCAAAAACCACTCAATATAAATATTTTGAAACAACTTACTTGTTTTAACTCTATTTCACGAATGAATAATAGGATTATCACAACCTGAAACTCATGCATTAAGTTCCTAGAATTTAGAAATGAGAAGTGTTTCATAAACACTCTAAGCACCTTGTGATACATATTCAGGCATCAACACTATCTTTTTAAAATTCTCAACCTCTTCCCTCTATTTTTACCCCTTCTCATACCATGACATCTTCCTCTTTTACTTTTTCTACCTCCTTGCCTAGTATCTCTACTAACATGGAATATTTTACATCTATTGAGCCTCTTACTAAATACACTCTTCTTAATTACTCCACTAGTGCATTGTTTATTACCCATGGTAATCATGATTTTAGTGTTTCTTCTTCTCATCCCTCTACTAGTACATATTTTTCTACACAAAAAAATTATGCCACTAGTGCTTCACTTACCAAAAATTCTTCTCAAGATCCTACTAACACCCATAGTGGTACCCAAGCCACTACTACCAATTCTAATTCTTTTTAATAATGCCAATAACACAACTCAAACCCATCAAATCTTATTAAAAAATATTAATCAAATGAATGTTTCCTAGGATAACAATTAAAATCAAATGATGCAAATGTAAAATCATCTTATCCATCTTCAAACCCACAGTAAATAGATGCTATGGGGCATGCATAACCAAAATGTTCCCCCACCTCTTCTTCAGGATTAAAATGGTAATATTATCCTTCAACCTCCCTTTTTTAATAAAGTAATAAATCACCTTTAAAATGAGGCTATTACATCTCAAATTTATAATATTGATATAGTAGGTATCACCCCTACCATCACTTACAATGGGTCAATCGATCTTAACCTCCACTTAAAAACATTTAGAAATATATATAAAGACTGGGTCAAGTTGAATACATTTACCACTACCAAAATATTAACAAAGACTCTAATGGGTGATGCTTTAGATTGGTTCAACCAAATAAAATCTCATTCCTTCATTAGTTTAGAAGACCTAGTCAATGGTCTAGTCCAAGAGTTCCAAACTAGTGATCTGCTTGAGAATACCTTGGCCCATTTTATCAATTATAAGTAACTTGACACTGAATCACACAAGATTTAATCAAATGATGGAAGACCTTGTCCAAAAAAATTTAACATAATATGGTAGATGATAACCTCTTTCATTTGTTGACCAATGCTCTTTTTCCTAAGTTATAATATCAGGTCTGGACTCTTTATTCACATACTTTAGAAGAAGCCATTAACCAAGCCAATCATGAAGATTTACTTATGCATCAATTTGAACCATCCCAACCTTCTATGGGTAATTTCATGTTAATAAATAATATGAATTATCATTCTACAAATGATGGGGTCACCGACTCTTATGAGACCAATCATACCATTCAAGTTGTTATTCCTAAACAAACTCTAGAATAAGCTTACCCTCCCAACCACATCACTAATATTCATTTACCTTCAACAAATAACATTAATGTTCATAAAACTTTATCCTTAGTGTAATTACAAAATGATCTATGAGGGCCTCTTTTGTAATAACTTGATCCCAATTATCCCATGAAATCTAGGTATGATCCCAATAAATTTTGTTGGTTTCATGCTAGTTGGGGTCATTCCCATGAAACTTGTAGGCAACTTCATAATTTGGCTATGGATTTCCTTCTTGGTCCCAATTTTGATCATGATTATATCATTCATAAATGCCAAAAAGCCTATGACTTCAAATCCCATGAAACACAAACTAAATTTCAAGCTTTGAACTAGGCTAATGCTTATTTGGCCATCTATAAAGATATTTTTCCAAATCACTAAGATAACCAAGACAAACCTACCCCTTCTACCAATAACATTGATATTCTTCTTGACCCAACTCTTGAAGATAATGTGGTCAATGTGACTACTATGCAAAGGGTGGTTTCCTTCATTGATCCTCATCCTATCTACACCCCTTAATTATTTCACACATTTTGTGTTATCCAAGTCTCTTCTCCAAATCACTTAATAGAGTTTGGGAAAGAAGACATTATATATTTTGATGAACCAATTCTAACACCTCCCTTGGATAACACTTCTCATACCATTACTACCATCCCTCCAACTTCTTTACCCATCATAAATGATACTCAAACTTTTATCAACACTTATTCTAATTGATCTCAAACCAAACCTCATCAACTAATCCATATTCTCAAGATAATCAACAAACTTGTACTCTAATTAAACCTTATACCTATTATCAACATAAATTCACATACACTTTGGCTTCTCTTTCTGAGGACCTCCTTCAACACTATGCACTTCTTTCCAAAAGTATTCTTATGGGTTATGATGAGTGGGATCCTAATATGGAACTCACTAATCTCCCATCTCAAATACCATTTATCAAACTTATGCAAACCTCTCCACATCATCATAATCATCTTATGAAACTTTTATTTGAAATGAACATCCCTAATCCTCCCCTAGAAGGATGCAAAGCCACCTTATCCAGATCAAAAGATAACATTTTATAACAGTGCAAAGATATGTCCATACATGTTGATGTAACAATGGAAACTTATCTTTTCCTCAAATTCCCCATTTCTTATATGATGCTTGATGAGATTATACTTCATGCAGATGATTCTACTTTATTTATTAGTGTCTAAATTGGTGATATCAAAGTAAGCATGCCTTGATTGATGAGGGTTCTAGAACTTGTGTTGACTCTCTCAATTTTATCAATACCCTTGGATATTTTGAATGTAATCTTAAGTCCACATGCATCATGTATCAATGCTATGACCAAAGGCAAATACCTCCTTTAGGCTATATGTGTCTCCCCATTACCATAACACCTATCACCATTCACATGAAGGTGATGATATTCAACTTTCCTCTATCTTATAGCATTCTACTTGGTAGGCCATGGAATCATCACATGAGAAAATTTTCTCTTCTACTTGCCAATGTGTCAAATTTCAACATAATGGCACCATTTATAGGATTTAAGGTTACACTAATCCTTAGAATTTTAAACAATTCTAAGATAATAGTGTATTTATGATTCCTACCCTTGAACCCTTACCAATCATTATATTTTGTGAATCTCAATGGTTTAACTTTCCTATCAATTTTACCCAAGGTTACAATGGTCATCATAAACTCATTGGGAATATACTCCTAACCTCTTATATTCTGATGAAAATGATCCTAATGAGATCAATCTCAAGATCAAAACCTTAGATCTCTCACCTCCTCTCATTTCATAGATTCCCCCTTCTTTGCAACCTCATTCCCATCAATGACCTAATGATGATATACCCATTGTCTTAAATAAGACTTAACATTCCATTCATCACACCACATCAAATGACTAGGTCATCCCTACCTATGCCATTGATTTTCATACACATGATTATGATGATGGATATACCTTAAATGCATTCTTAAGAGATCTTTTTAGGCTTGAGATGCTGAAATTATTCCTTATCATACATTTTTTCTTTAGTCTTTTAGTATGTTTTCTAGCATTCCATCCCATATCATTCCTAATTTTAGCCTTTTTCCTCTTAATTGTAAGGTAGATATGGTGCACACACCTCTAATTTCTGAAGAACTTCATAGGAGTATGCTTATGGATCATGCTATGAATGGTCACTATCACTTTGCTAGATACCAAGACCACTCTAGTTAACTTATCCCTAAGATTTTTTTTACTATACTTTAGCCTTCTATGCATCCTACCCCTCCCTTAGTAGAGCCCATTTTATATCCTATTCTCACTCCATCTATAGCTGAGTCTCTTCCTATTTTTGATCCTATTTATCCTTCAGTCGAACCTTACCTAGACTCTTCACCATCCTCATCTTCTCTTGGTGATGATTTTATCCCTTTACCATAACTTGCTCCTTTACCCACCAAATGGGCTGATTAGCCATATTGTGAAATTCATAAAGTTTCCAATCACTGGACTATAGACTATTCATTATACCAATTTTCATTAGATTTTATTTCCACTTCTCTTGTGAGTATACCTACCAAGTCTTCTCACAAGCATATATGTTTCTTCCATAGCGTATATAATCATTCATCCACACATTATCATAAGCTATGGAAATATATCAACACATTTTATCCAACAAATACTCACCCCATAGACAAGGTTATAACTCCCATGAAAGTATTACCTGAATATCTTCCCAAATATGGAGAGGTTTATTGTCTTTGGTACCAATGTGGTACACATCACATTGATTGATCTTGCATCATTCAGTAGCATCCCAAAAATCACCATATAATAATTCTTATGCTTACTACCCTTCCTCCCATAGGTCACCTTTACAATAAGGCTCACATTTCTTCCCTCATGGATCCACCTCTTATAGTTCCATATTCACCTACTATTTCTCCACCCGTGAATCTATCACCCATGGATAATACTTTTTTGGTGGCACACTACCCACTGGTGACCCCTTCACCTCCCATAGAATCCATTCCCATGCCTTCTCCTAAGCATCCCCTACATGATAGCCCTCATCAACATGATCCTTCAAACACTCCTACATTTTATGTTGAGGATATTGGACATGGAGTATTTTCTCAAGTTTTCCTAAAGAGCGATGAGACTTTAGTTGCAATCTAAGTTCATCTTCATAGAGATGTATCAGATGTTATGGATAATGTGTGTGGACAAATATATCAATACTTATGAACATAATCATGGTATTCTTACATTTATTTCCTCATTTTCTTTGACATGTGCTCCAAATTTACATTTATCTATTTTTATCATCTTACATTGTGTCATACTCTTATCTATCTTACATGGTGACTTTTGTTTTTCACCATATGTTTCTTATGATGCCATTATTCTTCTTATGTTATCTTATGGATTATTTTTCATAATTACATACTTGATCTTCTTGAGTTCTTTTTATTTGGTTTACATGTTCTTTTTTTCATGATTTTTTTAATCTTATCTCTATAAACATAGATAATTATTATTGTGACTTGGTTATATAAACCTTACTTTCTTTAGTCATTCCTCATTTTAACATGTGATCAATTAGAAAATAATTCATCTCATTAAAATATATTTTTACCTATCCACTTTGGATCTCCCCTTCTTCCACTTTATTCCCTTTTCACAAAATAAGCATACACACAATTGAGACTTAAGATAACATGATGGTTCATAATTAAGACTAAGTATTCTAGTCAGTCATATCTTTGGATACATAGCTTCCTTTAGCCTAAGTCTAAAGTTCATTCCTGTGTATCACTTTATCCCTCATGATCGGTCATTCCAAGTCCATGTTGAGGAGAAATATGTTGATACCTCTTAGTACACCATAGGGTTCCTTAGTGTTCAAATAACACTTCTCATTTTAGAATTTAAGGAATTTAGAGCATGAGTAGTAGGTTATGGCAACTTAATGTCACCTATGGTGAAATAACAATAGAGATATGCATTGATATCCCATAAATTTATAATGAGTGATGGTTGGGAGCCATCATGGTCTATTATTTGTGAATTGTAGAGAATCTATATTAATACTCAGTGAATTATGGCCCAGATTTAAGCTACAAACTAATCTAAGTGGATATTTATAATGAAGCTTAAACTATAGTGATCTAGTGTAAAAAAAGAGCAAAGACAAGGGTAAGATAGAAAAGAGAATGAGTGATTACCAATTTTAGTCTTAAATATCATAACAAATCATCAATTACAATTAAGTATGCATTTAACCAATATATAATGCAACATGTCCTAAGCTCAAATTTCACTATATACCAAGTAAAATTTAAAGGATAATGTAAAGAATTACAAGTATGAGCTAGGTATACTTTAAAGATTCACTACTATAATCAAATAACATTTTCACATCTAAATATAGATCAAGATTAAATGAATCAAAACCTAATATCTTCCAACTAATCTAGCATATGCAAGAATTAGAAACCCTATGATTAGGAAATGCAACTCAGAATTCGAAGAAACTATTCAAATTAAAGACATAAAACTAACAATTGAGAGAAAAGATATATTATTAATTGACATATCAAAATATGTACAATCCTTGAATAATTCCTTGATTATATTAATTGCTTTAAGTGTACAAAATTTTCTCAAAAATTCTCTCTCCTTTACAAGATGGTGATGCATGCTTTTTATAGAAAGACAAGGCAATGCATCAATCAATTACAATATACAAGTGTATAAAAGATAAGGACAGATGTACTTAAAATTTCTAAAATACACTTGTTCTTCACAATTAGACTGACCTAGGGGAAATATGATAATAAACTAGCATATGCCTTAAAAAATAATATCCCTATCCTAGATATTATAATGTTTATACAAAAGGAATATTAGCTACTAGGTGGGCCCATTGACGAAGGGTCTCCCTATTTATTTCACAAAAGTTCCATTACCTTTTGATGAGTTCCATGTCCACAGTTAGCTTCATTAGGCAAACTTATTTAACATTAACCAACTCATCCAAGTCTTGGTAATCATGTGCCATGGCTTACTTTATGTTCATTGCCTCTATAATTTTATCTATTACCATGAAAATCATGTCCAAACTTCTCTTATTGGCCCTTTTATATTGGCCCTAGCTATTACTCTAAACTGATTACATGACCAAAGTGACCATGTGTTTAAATTTAGCATCATCACTGATCTCAATTATAGTGGTCTTGGTAGGATTTAACAACATTGCTCCTAGGAGCTGCTTAATTTTGATGATTAATCCCTTATCATCCACCAATAACCTATTCAAATTCCTTGTCCAAGTACCTAGACCTTAGACCTTATCCATTATTATTCCCAATATGTTGTTCAAATGGGCTAAGTTGATAGTCTTGAACTTAGGAATCTTATTTTTAATTACAATGTCAATTAAATCCCTAACTTGGGTTTCTACCTTTTACCACTCAGTTATTAACTCCTTGGATATTTCACCCTAATATCTTAGGGCATCTTACCTTAGATTTATTGAACTCAAATAATTGAACATATCAAATAATGAGGCCTCAAACATGTCCATTATGGAGTTAGGGACTAAATAAATGTCTTGGGTGTCTAGATTTTCCTTTTCTCTTTCCAAGTTTTGAATTCTCTATTTCATCCCTTAGACCCTAGCCTTTGCCTAAGCTAATTTAACCTTAATCAAGCTCTTAACATCTTATTCATGAATAGTGGCCTGACCAAGCTATTGATCTCCCATCAAGGTTAAACCTACAAAGGGTTCCACCTTTTGGAAGGTGAATTCCTTAGCTCCCACTATGGCTATCTTGGTGGTGACCCTTTTTAATCCAATTGTCTCTAGATTAAATTACATAGTGGTGGATGTTCTTGTGAATTTCAAAGGTTTTAAGACCTCTACACCTATGCTACTTGATGCTCCAAGAGCATCCATTTCTTGCTTTCTAGTCCTAGAGTGACCACCATTCTCCTTTCTTCTTTTTCTTTTACCATATCCCTAATCCATGGCTTTATGCCATTTTGTATTTCAACATTGGTAACTTTTGTCATGGATTATGAATGGGAAAGAGAAGGGATATTTTGTAATTTTCCATAAATGAACCAGTCAAGGATGACTAGCCTATGAATGGGCAATTCATCACTAAATAGGTTGATCTCACTAGTTGGGTGTGTGAGAGCCAACCTTGGTATTTTGGATCTAAGAGGGACCAGTGTCATTCTTGCTTCTCTCTTCTCCCTCAGAGCCAATGGGATGGAAACTAGAGCAAGATGCTTTCCTTCATCCTCCCTAGGCTCTCTTATTTAGACCTAAGTTTCTTCAAATTGTTCTTCTTCCTTGTCAGTATCGTATGCCTATCTAAGTTCTTTGAGAGCACCCTCAAGTGTGTCATCTAGATCCAAAGCAATCATATCTAAATACTCAATTGGGGAAGGTGGATTCTATCAGATTGTTGAAGATAATGGCCCATCCCTATGTCTCTCTTCTAATTTCACCTCTCCTAATTTCTCTTTACCATGACCTTGTTATTATTACTTTTGCATAATCTACCCTTGAGGTTATGGTTATGGTTATTCTACTTGGAGTTGTTCCTAGGCTATCCTAGATGGTCTAAGTAGTAGGTGATATTTTAAATGATGCATTTTGCATGCTTCTCCTAATGGATTGTCATTCTTGGTTAATATGTGTTCAAGTTTGATGTTGTGCCCTTGGATCTTGGCCAACACCTCTTCATAATTCTTGGCCTTAATATAAATGGTGTTAGGAACACCGATTTGATGCATGTACTCAATATTAGAGAGGTTATTCTCCTTCAAATTATTGGTCACTATATTCTTAGGATCTCACATATTGAGTTCATAAAGTTGAAACCCAAATGGATCCCTATGTTTGGCCATGGTATCAACTTGATTTCAATATTGAAGTATGGTTCTTCCAATGGTTAGAGGGAATGGGTGGAAGATACCCTTCCTCTTTTTTTTGAAAATGCCATCAATGCTATGGATGAGATGGGAGGTAATTTCTTGCTTAGCTAACTTTCCAGGAACATACAATGGCAATATATAGGGTTGGGACATAATCCCCTCAATCCTAATAACCATACAATTAGGGTAGAACCAGATGTCACCCATCATTTCTACATACTTTTTGATTAGTGGGTGGACCCTAGGCATGGGAACACCTATGATGTCCTCCACTATGGCTAGGTAGACACAGTCACAAATAAATTGCATATGGTTCTTGTACTTAAAGATATGTAATTTAGAGTAGTGAAGGGAAATGGTATTTTTTCCCTTAGAAGACCAATTTCTAATACTAGGGAAGTTGATTGAGGTAAGAAGGGCATCCAATAGGTATGAAATCATATTAAATTTCTTTTAAGTCTTCCTTTTGATGGAGGTGAACTATTTGGCCAAGAAAACATTGATACAATCTCCAATTAGAGGGGTGAACTTTTCTTCCACCATGAAATGTACATATGGAACCCATATTTTGTTCACATAGGTGGTTGAAAGGGCTTAAAAGGATTGGTTTAATAAGGTCATTATAACTCAGGTGCCCTTATTAAATTAGACTATTGGGATCTTTCCCTTGAAGTCCCTAAATATATGGGGTCCTTGTTATAGCCGGGGTCTAAGGACAGAGTCTAGGTCATGTGTGTTGGTCCATTCTTTAATTTTAGACAAGTCTATGTGGGGGAGAGGGAGATTAAAATATTTTTCAAAGAATATAAGAGATATATAAGCTATATTCTTATAATTTCCCTCCTTGATGATCCATTCATTATCAATTCTATAATCAACAAAGATAGGATCAAGGATTTCTATATAATGTAGTACCTCAGGATTTATAGTTGCATGGTGAATGCTGATCATTTGAACAATGACCAAGTCATAATGTCTTTAGATCATCATATAAATCTTGTACTCCTTTGTGATGGACTTTAGCTCCTCCACCATGAAGAAGAGTTTGGAATAATTCCTAATGCTTAGGGAATTCAAGGCCACAACATCTAATTCAGTGTCTTTAAAGATCCATCCCTCATTATTTATGGACAAGTAGAGCTCAGTATCCTCTTTTAGTTATTACCTATGAGCTACCATGGTCTCTATTTCTACAAAATTATTTTACCTAGATATAAAATGGTCTATGTGAAAGCTCTTTTACACTTAAAAACACAATCAAGCTCTCCTTGGATCAAATTATGACCAAATAGATTTAATTGGGTTGATTTTATGTAGGGTTTAGGGTTTTAGATCTTTAATGGTAAAATATATCAAAATTTGACTTATACATGCCTTGGATATGATTTGGACCTTTTCCTTTATACCTTCACATTTTTGAGACCACAAGATCTTTCATTTTATCCTTTTCTCCTTGTATGGTGCCTATGTGGCATTGATCTAGACATTTCATGGCATTTTTCATAAATGCCTTTGAGCACTAACCATTGGTATTTAAAATACCTTATTTTATTTTTCATAGATCAAATATTTGGATTATCATGAGCTATTTATTATAATCTAGACCCCTACCCATGATTGGCTTGGCTCTTTTCTATTCCAAGCCCTGTGGTTGTGACACTTGACATCTTTGCATGCCTTCCCATGCTTCATATCCTATGCCAGTCCTATGTTGAATTAGTATTGGCCACGTGGTGAGTTGATGGGCCTTTTAAAAGTAATGAGTGACTTCATGCCATTGGATCATCCTCTAACAACAAAGTGCAAACCGTCAGATCATCCTGTTAGTTTTACCTTGAAAGCACTTTTTCCATGCATCGAGCTCATAGGCTCTTGTGATTTTGTTGAAAATTCCATAAGATCTTCACACCATTAGATCATACTCTAGTGATGAAGCACAAACCATTGATGTGTAGATATGTCTAAACTTTAAGTTAGCACATCATTAAAGTGGGACTTAGGATTAAGTTCTTTAGGCTAAGTTTTGTTACATGTTTATTAAGCACGATGCAAAACTTAGGTTAAGGGATTTACGTCTAAGTTTTTTTAATTATATAAAGGGGGTCAAGGTTAAATATTTTAGGCCAAAGTTTGAATTATGTTTAAAAAACACAATGTATACATTATTCTAAAATATTTATGCCAATCCTTATTAAATATGCTCAAAGGGATCAACATGATATAATGGTCTAACGTTAGATAGGTTTTTTAATGTATTAACAAACACATGAAAACCTTTGGTTATATGTATTTAGCCTAAGTTATACATTTTTAAAGACCTTTTAAAATGAGACTTAGCATAAGTCTTTAGCCTAAGGTTCATAATATTTAAACAACATGTAATGGGGACCTTAGGATATAGATTTAGGATAAATTCTTTTTTGCATATACTTAGACCTTAAGGATATTTTAGTTTTTGTAGATTGAAGATTTTTGATGTTTAAGCATCTTTTGAGAATTTACCTTAGATTGTAAATCAATTTTCAAGCCTTCCAACAAGATTTTGGAGCGTATTTTGATCTTGAGTAGAATGATTCATTAGTTCAAATTCAATGGTCTTGTAGACATCAAATATGTCCTCACAAGAATTAAATGATAGTCACATGAATGCCAATCTTAAGCTAGTGAATCTTTTAATTTGATGGGCTCAAGGTTGATAGTGACATGGACATCAAATACATCCTCACGTATGCCAAATGATGGTCATAAAAATGTCAATTTTAAGATCATCAATTTCATATAGCCCAATGTGAGAATGCCACTTGGCACCTCCATGGGGAATCCCATGGTCTTGGACTTAATTCGCTCCATCAGATCAAAATCGATGATGAAGTGACAAATGTTAGATTATTATCTGAAATCTTTCTCATGATTGATTTATTTGTCAGGTGGGACCCATTTTCCTTTGATTACCAAATGTAAGGGTGTCACGTGTTGATCTTATGAGCCTTCTATAATCTTTTGACTTTTTAACTATGTTTCACTCCAATTGATTAGGTCTTTGTGATGAAGTGAAAATCATTGATCATGATCTAAGAGATTGAATGTAATTGGTCTAAGGGGCTATGTATATATTTTTTCTAGAATTTTCTCATACCATCTGATCAAAAAGGCTATGAGGAAGCACAAACCATTAGATCATCTAAGATGCATGTTTTTTAAGTCAAAATTTAGGATTTCCTCATGCCATTAGATCAAATACTATGATAAAGTGAGGGTCATTGGATCCTACAAGATACAAGGAAGTTAAGTTAGGACCATGATGATATAAAAGACTTAGGCTAAGGTGTTAAAGTTAAGCTCTTGATTATATTAATAAATACGTTTGGGCCCTAGGATTAAGAAATTAGGCTAAGGTATAAATCAAGAAACAAAGCTAACATAAAAAGTGGACTCAAGGAACCAAAATCTAAGATGAGACATTAAGACCAAGGTCCTGTTAGTATTAATAAATAAAATAGGGCCTTAGGGTTAAAACCTTAGGCTAAGCTAGGAAATATTAAAAGGACCTTGCAGAATGAATATTAGTTAGGTACATAAGGGACTTTAAAGGGGGAAATAACAAAAAAAACAAGCATTTTAGGCTAAGTTTTAGTCATGTTTTAAAACATGACTAAGCTTAAAATATAAAATTTATACTTAGGTCCAAAATGGATTTTTAAAAGGTTACCAAAAATTTATCTCCTACCAATATTCAAATTTAAACTGAGGGTTTCACCAAGGTTTTGGAACATGAATTTCCTAGGGACAAACACCATGGAACCTACAACTAAAAGCAATAAGGACCATTTATTAGCACTAATAGATAAAATTAAAGCAAAACATAACTAAGGAATCTTTCTTTTGATAAAAATGGATGATCTTAAAATTTTACAAATGACCTTAACACACCAAAATTCAGGTTCAATCTTCAGGGTTTCTTAAGGCTCCCAATTTTCAAAAATTGGGGGTATGTTGGCCTCAACAAATGGAAACTCATAGGGGAAACACAACATTATGTTAGAACTTAGAGAATCTGACTTAGACAAATTATTAGGTCATCCATTTCACTTGATCAATCTCATCATCTAGATCAAATTATGGTTAAAATAAACCTTTCAATTTTAGACTTAGGGATAAATATCAAGACATGGCCAAATTGTGTTTATTCTTTAATTCTCATTACTATTTGCCATGGGGTTCAAGAAACAACATCTAGGTTTCATGTTCTTAATCACTAACACTGACTTGTATAATGTTAAGATGTTCATTAAGAACCATGCTTTTAACTTAGGGAAGACTTGGGCATTGCCCTACTACTAGCCAAGTGTTCGTAGCCCTGATAGAGATGCCTTTCACTCCACTTAAGACCTTACTCCACTACCATCCAAGCATATATATCCTTAGTGGAGATTACCAAAATCACCTATGCCTAAAAGATTTTTGATTTTTCATTATATCCTTCCTTTTTTGTATTTTCTCTAGACTCTTATGCTTTCATCAAGATTGGAAACTAGAATGGCCATGTTCTAGGATTTGGTCAAGTGTTTGATCTTTGTAAAATCACCTATGGGTGAAACCCTTATCTTAAGTAAGGATGTTGATTAAGTGCTAGTTTGGTTATACCATGATAATTTGAGTTTTCACCCTCCAAGTGAAAGTCTTCTTAAAACTAGTTTGAGGTCAAGACAATGGTCAAGTTCTCATGAAATAGTTAGCTTCTTCTATTAGTCTTTACCAATTTTTGTAAATTACAAAATTATGTTTATATTTTAGGACCATGGTCATCATACATATGGGGGTCACACCTACATTTCTAAATTTTGGGATTTTTTCAAGCAAAATTCATAAATTTGAACTCAAGATTGTCCAAAAGGAATTATTTGAACTAAGTAACAAGGAAAAAACAAAGAAACACAAAACAAAAAGTTGGAAATAAGGAAAGCAAAGGAAATCAAATAAATATATACATTTTTATGTACGACAAGGGATAAGAAGGAAAAAATTTGGAAGGAAAATAACTAGCCTACCTACACTAAATATAACCATATTATAGTTTACTCCATGAAGACCTCAGGAGGAGCAATAGATATGTATTGATTGAAGAAATTCCCATTGGTGGGCACTATGAAATCTACTCCTTGTAGATATTTGAGCTTGAAGGTGTTGTTTCCCAATGTTTTTTCAATATGTTATGGGCCAATCCACAAGGGTGTGAATTTGCCATGTTTGCTTTTCGGCTCAAATACTTTGTCCCAAAGGAGAACTAGTTCTCTTTGTATAAAATTGATCTTTGACCTTTTTTCAAACCACCTTTTGACTGGGGTCTAATTTCTACTAAAATCAATAAAGGCTTTCATCCTTGCATCTTCCACCTAAATTATGTCCTACAATATTGAATTTGTTAACTCCTAGCTCTCTTTCATGTATTCCTACATAAATCTATACGTGGTAAACTTAAGAGTGATGGGAAAGATAGGTTATTTCCCATACACCAATAGAAATGGTGAGGCTCTTAAGGCTTAATTGATTCTTAACTTATCATCCCATAGTGCAAATTTGAGGAGCTTATGCCAAGTCTTGGGATTGTCTATAATAGACTTTTTTAATGCCTTCATTAGGTTCTTATTTGTAGATTTAGAGACTATATTTCCTTGGGGATAAAGGTTGGATGCAAAATTGAGAGTAATGCCATTATCATAAGCCCATTCAATCATCTCTATAGATATAAAGGTAGATTCATTATCACACACTAGAGAGACTGGAGTCCCAAACCTAGTATAGATGTTTCCTTCTAAGAATTTGATTACTTATTTATTCTTTCATTATTTAGTGGTTTTAGCTACACCTTGTATAATAGTATATCACAATCAGGACATACTTGTGACCTTTAATGAATTAGGGTTGATCACCCCAATAAAATCTAACCCCCATTATGCAAATGGTTTGTCAACCATGATTGGATGTAGATGAATTCCTACCTTAGGCTCTTTAGTGCTAAAAACTTGACATGATTGACATTCCATGATATGTTTATGAGAACCCCTAAAAATAGTTGGCCAATAATAACTAATTATGAGAATCTTGTGGGCTATGGTTCTCCCAAATGGATGTCCACTGCCTAGCTTTTCATGGAAGGTGATCATGATTTGGGTGGCTTCTTCTTGTGAAACACATATCAAATATATACCTTCAATATTTATTTTATATAGGACCCCATCCTTGATCAGGTAATGGGCTACCTTCAATCTTAGGGCCCTCTTTTACTCCCTAGATAATCTTGTAGGACAAGTAACATTAATTAGTAAATGTCTGATTGAATCATACCACTCACTAGATTGAAAGTTCTATTGATTCACTTGCATAATAATTAGCTTAGGGTTATTTTATCAATCATCTGAATCAAACCTTGACATCTTACCAGTTTTGTTGTTCTCATCTCCAAGTCACTCTTACAAAACTAACATCCACTTACCTCTACATTCTCCTAGCTCATTCTGACTTAACATAAGTTTGGTAGCAGGGTCTGGTAAGATAACATGTAGCTTATTTCTAAATATTTAATGGCTAAATTTATTAACTACCTTAACTAATGCATATGCTTGCTTATCAATCAATGAATAGTTTAACTCAACATTTTTAAAAGTATTTCTCATAAAATTTATTGGGTGATCACTCCCTTCAATCTTCTAAGTCAATATAAAAGCCATAGTGTGGTTAGATGTGAAGGTGTAGAGGTAGAAGTCCCTTGAGAAGTTAAGAGTTATGAGGATTGAAACTTGGCTAATGCCTTCCTTGATATCATTGAATGCCTTTATGGATTTTTCACTCCATGTGACCTTGGAATCCTTCTTCAACATGTCATTCAGTGGTTTGATAATCTCTACAAAGCCAAAAATAAACTTTCTTACAAATTTTATCTTACCAAAGAGTGAGTTTAGCTATTTCTTAATGTTTGGAGGTTTTATTCCAGATATGGCCTCCACTCTTTCAAGATCTATAGATATCTCATATTTGGTTATAACATGACCCAATAATTTCTTTTAGTAACATAAAAAATACTCTTCTTAGGGTTTAAGGAGATTCCATACCTTTTACATCTCTTAAATAATTGTTGTAAATGTAAGAAGTGATCTTCCCTATTTTTAGAAAAAACTATTAGATCATCCATAACATAATAATAAACTTACCTATCAATTTTTGAAAGGCATGGTCCATATCTCTTTGAAAAGGAGCTCCCATATTGATTAGCCCAAATGGAATTCTCTTGTAATTAAAGGTTCCCCACTTTGTTGTGATGGCTATTTTCATCCTATCATATTTATCAACTAATACCTTGTTGTAACCTAAAAAGCCATCAATAAAAGGCATCATAGCTAAACTTGAAACAACTTGGATCACTTGGTTTAGAGAGGGAAGGGGATAGTTATCCTTTTTTGATGCTTTGTTTAAGTTTTTGAAGTCAATATAAATTCTAATATCACCATTCTTCTTCTTGAATGTCACTAAGTTAGCCACCTAAGTAGAATGTTTGATGGGGAAGACTATCTTAATATGTAACAACCTTTTAACCTTTTTGAATATCATTGGTTCTAGGACAAGGTTTACAGGCCTCTACTTCTACTTGAATGGTTGGAAACTTTATCTAAGGGGTATAGTATGGGTAATGACTCTTGGATCAAATATTTTTAATTCATCATAAGACCATGCTATGACATCCTTGTATTGGGTAAGGAGCTCTTTGGCCTTCTTATTCTCAATGTTTGTACAAGATTTTCTAATGTTTACTGGTTGGGTTTGATCTTGGAGGTCAAGATAAATAACATTATAATATTTACCACTTACCTTGGGAGCCTTGGAAACCTCAACCAATTTGTCTTGATCAAATAGTCTCTCTAAAGCAATCATTCCATTAGGGATCTTGTTGTCATTCAACTAAATGAGTTTACCATCAAACTTGTCCTCCTTAGATGAATTTTCATTAGTTTCATCAATAATATGGGCATAAAATACCATATAATTGGTTAAGAAATCCAATATCTATTGATCATCATTGAAATTTTGAAAATGGTTAACATTATCAAGTACTAAAGGACAAGGGATCAACTCAATACTAAAATTGGAAGAATTTTGGTTGGGTATGAGGGTGGCTACAGTAGATGCCAACTTATTAGTAGTTTGTTTTTTCTCTCTTGGGATGGAAGTGATGCTAAAAACATCAAATTACTCAATCAAATCATAAACTTTGAACTTATATCTCTTAAGATATGAGAGCTTGCATTGGTATTTACTTCTTACCTAGTTGACCACTAGTTCTAAGTCCCCATAAACTAGTAGTTCTTTTACCATAATCTTTATAGAAAATTACAAACCTAGGATAAGGGATTCATATTTAACAAGATTGTTAGTGCAAGGGAATTGGAACCTATAAGAAGCATGGTAATTTCTATTAGTAGGGTCAGTTAAGACAACATCAACACCTGATCTAACATTACACCTAACACCATCAAAATACAATTTCCATAGTCCAAGAACAACGTGAACACTCTTGGGTTCACATAACTTATCAGTGTCTAGGGTGAAAAACCCTAGGTTTGAGTTAATTATGTTGACCCTCTCATTTACAACATTGTATTATGTTATCATGTGTTTCATCCTTGGTTCTCTTTCAACCCTCATTTGATTAGGGACTCCCTTCCAAGGTAGCCACAAATGTGAGCAATCTATGGACATGTAACCATTCAAAGCCTTGGTCCAATCCTTGCTCAACAAGATTCCATAAACATTAGGTATATCAAAAACTTGAATATCAATGAATTTTTGTACCCCAAGATCATAAGCTAACTACATGTGAACATTTAAAAGTTCCCCAATTACCATAACTCTAGATTTTTCTAATTGGGTGACAACCTTATCAGATTTAATAGGAGTCAGGTCAAGTTGTTTACATATACATATATAAATGATGTTGGTATATGCAATTGAGTCTAGTAAGTAATTGTGTAAACTCTTATAATAAAATCTTGATAGTGAGCAAGAAAAGAGGAGATTCGGCCTTGGATTTGTGTATAGTCACATTGGCATGATCAACCTTGGGTGGATTGTTGGACTTCCTTGATAGAGATTCTAGTAGGAGATCCCTTTGTTGTGTGATCTATGTTATTCCATGCAATGTAATATTAGCCTTTATCTTCTTCATATCCTCAACTATGTTATAACTAGTTTTATTAGAAGGACTAGGAATATCATCATTGGGTCTAGAAGTACTCCCTTTAGGTGGCTCTAGATTATTATTTTAAGAGGTGTCTGGAGGAGTTCCAAAACTATTTAGAGGTGTTGAGGTAGTCAAGGTCTACCTTTGTTCCTTATTCCTCAAGGGATATGTCTTCCTTAATAACTATTTAAAAATTTGGATCTCTTTAGGGATCTCATCAAGTTCATTTTCTTCTTGAAAAGGGAAATAAAAAGTGTCTACCATGAATGCTTGATCAAATGATTTAGATCCAAAAGCACTTACACCACTTTCCTTATTAGGGACCACTTCAAATGTATCCAATTATTATTGGAAAGCCTCAAAGGCTTTTAAAAACTAAATACATTAAATTTCACCATGCTTGGCTATGCAATGTACTCTATAATAATTAGGTAATGCAATATCAGTAAGGTTAATATCCATGGTCTTGTTTTTAGAAGAATGACAATTATTCCTATTATTATGAAAAATATCATTCTAAAATCTATTATTTCTCCTAGTGTAACTTTGAAATGAGAAGTTCCTACCTAAACTTTCAATAGTATTTCCAACTTGTTTTTGAAACTAAAGAAAATTAGTGCTCAATTTTTGGACCATTTTTAAGATGAATTCATTCTCATTTTTAGGAGTTTTAGAATTATGTACCTAATTATTGTTAGCACCAATAGTTGGAACTAAAGGTCTTTGATCATTTGCATTGAATCCATTAGTAGGATGACTCAAGAATCCTAAATTCTAATTGGGGGTTGCCTGACTTAATGGCAATTGATTGAGGTTTAGAAGTTGATTGATGGCTAGGATGTTTTGGTTGTTGTTGGGGAATAAGTTCATCACAAGCATATGTGGGTTGATGTTTGGCACATAGTATGCCATTTTCCCCTAGAGTTGCATTTAGTCATTGATGTTCACTACCTTAGAATAGGCCCTAGCTAAAGAATTTATAGCTGACATGGACATTTTCAAAAATATAGAGGTCATGGAATCTACTACATCTTTGTAGATTTTTAAAGCTAGGACATCATCAGGGTTATAGTGTTCTATGGTCCTACTATATATTTTCTAAAATATAGCATTAAAGGACCTAATAGGCTCACTTGTCTCTCTTCTAATAGTGGTTAACTAATGGTAAATAACACAAGGACTTACCATCTTACCAAATTGATCTATAAAAACATTAGTGAAACGATCTTAACTAGTAATGTGATTATTAGGCAAGTTTAAGAACCATTCATAGGCAACATCCTTAAAGGTGAAGGAGAATAACCTTAAAGCTACATTCTCATGCACAACATTTAGTAATATTAACGTATCTTTAAAGGACTTAATTTGCTCTTCTACAGTTGTAATATGGGTTAGACTAAATATGGGAAAATACTTCTTAGGGTTATGTGGGAGGTCATGCACCACCCTTGGTACATTGATTAAATATTCTCCCAACCAATCCATACCTAGATGAAGGTTGAAGGCACAGGTACCTTGAAGAGGTGAAGCTATCAAAGAATTAGATTTCCTACATCTACCTTTGTCATGTCTAGATTTTATGTGAAACTCAAGCTCAAGCAAAGGTTCTCAGGTTTTTGAGTGTGATATTGTTCTAATCCTAGGCAATTCCATCTTGAAACTTGAAGATCCTACCTAAAATATGATGTATCAAGTTAAATTTTATAAAGAACAAGAGTTAAACCTACACATTGAGATTATTTTGCAAAGGTTATATGAAAAACTACAAAGGATGTTTATCCTTGATTGAAGTAACTCAAAAATAAGTTCAATTATGTGAATATGATCTATCTTTATAAGTATAAGTCTAAAGGAACTCAGATATATGAAATATGCTAGACTTTGATCAAAATGAGCCATCCTAACCTTAGATACTATGGATATTCAAAGTGTAAGCTAAATTTACAAAAAACAAACATCAGATCCCAAAGAACTTCAATCTTTATCTAAGGAAACACAAAGATGTGTCATAAATAGTAAAGATCAATGATATTTATACTCTTAAGCAAAGAATTTACTCAAAAACACAAAGATACACTAATCTTAGATAAAATAGACTAAGATCCACAAAGATTCAAAGAATTCACAAGGATCTGACCCTCCTTCTATCTCCAATAGGGAATGCCTTATTAATACCTCTAAGTGCACCACATTATTCCTTAGTGTTTAAAGAACACTTCTCATTTTAGAATTCAAGTAATTCAAAGCATGAGTAGTAGGTTGTGGCAACTTGATGTCACCTATAGTGAAATAGTGGTAGAGATATGTATTGGTGTCCCACAAATTTATAATGAGTGATGGTTGGGAGCCATCATGGTCTGTTCTTTGTGAATTGTAGAGAATCTATATTAATACTTAATGAATTATGGTACAAATTTAAGTTAAAAACTAATCTAAGTGGATTTTTATAATGAAGTTTAAACTATAGTGATCTGGTGTAAAAAAAGAGCAAAGAGAAGGGTGAGGTAGAAAAAAGAATGAGTGATTACAAATTTTATTATTAAATATCATGACAATGCATCAATTATAACTTAGTATTCATTCAACCAATATATAATATAACATATCCCAAGATCATATTTCACTATATACCATGAAAACATCAAAGGATAATGTAAAGAATTACAAGAACTAGGTCTACTTTAAGGATTTACTACTATAATCTAATAGCATTTGCACATCTAAATATAGAGCAAAATGAAATGAAGTAAAAACTAAGATATTCCAACTAATCTAGCATATGCAAAAATTAGAAACCCTATGATTAGGAAATGTAACCCAGAATTCAAAGAAACTATTCAAATTCAAGACATAAAACTAGTAATTGAGAGAAAAGATATATTAGCAATTGACATATCAAAATGTGGATAACCCTTGCAGAATTCCTTGATTATATTAATTGATTCAAGTGTACAAAATTTCCTCAAAAATTCTCTCCTTTAAAATATGGTGATGCATGCATTTTATAGAAAGATGAGGTAGTGCATCAGTCAGTTATAATATATAGGTATACAAAAGATATGGACAATTATCCTTAAAATTTCTAAAATACACTTACTCTTCACAATTAGACTGACTTAGGGGAAATATGTTAATAGGCTAACATATGCCTTACAAAATAATATTCTTATCCTAGATATTACAATTTTATATAGAAGAAATATTGTCTATTGAGTGGGCCAATTACCAAAGGATCCCCCTATTGATTTCATAGAAGTTTCATTACCTTTTGATGTTGGTCTTTGATGAGTTACATGTCCATAATTGGCTTCATTAGGCAAACTTCTTCAGCATTAACCAAGTCATCTAAGTCTCAATCATCTTGAGCCATGGATTCATTTATGCTTCTTGCCTCTATAATATTCCCTTATATTATGAAAATCATGTCCAAAATTCTCCTATTATCCCTTCTAGACTAGTCCTAGCTCTTGCTCTGAACTGACTACATGACCAAAGTGACCCTATGTTTGAATTTAGCATTATCAATGATCTCAATTGCAATGGTTTTGGTAGTATTTAACAACACCATTCCTAAGATCTACTCAATTCTAATGATTAATCCCTTATCACCCACCAATAACATGTTCAAATTACTTGTCCAAGTACCTAGACCTTGGACTTTGTCCACTATTATTCCCAATATGCTATTCAAATGGGCTAAGCTAATAGTCCTTAACCTATGAATCTTATTTTTAATTACAATGTCAATGAGATCCCTAACTTGGGTCTCTACCTTTTTCAACTCAATTATTAACTCCTTGGTTGTTTCACCCTACTATCATAGGGCATCCTACCTTAGCCTTATTGAAGTCAAATAATTGAACATATCAAAGAATGAGGCCTCAAACATGTCCATTATGGAGTCAGGGACTGAAAAAATGTTATTGGTTTCTAGATTTTCCTTTTCTCTTTCAAATTTTTGAATTCTCTATTTCATCCCTTGGACCATATCATTTGCCTAAGCTAATTGAACCTCAATCAAGCTCTTAACATCTTCTTCATGAATAGTGGACTTACCAATTTGTTGATCTCCCATTGTGGTTAAACCTACAAAGGGTTCTACATTTTGGAAGGTGAATTCCTTAGCTCCCACCATGGCTATCTTGGTGGTGACCCTTTCTAATCCACCTATCTCTAGGTTAACTTTAATGGTGGTGGATGTTCTTATGAATTTTAGAGGTTCTAGGACCTTTACACCTATATTTCTTGATGCTCTAAGAGCATCCATTTTCTTGTTTTCTAATCTTAGAGTGACCATGATTCTCCTCTCTTCTTGATCCTTTACCATAGCCATAATTCATGGCTTTATGTCATCTTGTTATTCAACATTGGTAAATTTTGTCATGGCCCATGAATGGGAAAGAGAAGGGATATTTTTCAATTTTCCATAAATGAACTAGTAAGGGATGACTAGTTCATGAATGGGGAATTCATCAATAAATAGGTTGATCTCACTAGTTTGGTGTGTGAGAGTCAACGTTGGTCTTTTGGATTTGAGAGGGACCAATGCCATTCCTCATTTTATCTTCTCCCTAAGAGCCAATGGGATGACAACTAGAGCAAGCTCCTTTCTTTCATCCTCCCTAGGATCTCCTACTTCATCTTGAGTTTATTCAAATTGTTCTTCTTTCCTGTCATTGTCATATGCCTTTGCAAGTTATTTGAGAACACTGTCAAGTGTCTCTTTTAGATCTAAGGTAATAATATCTAAGTAATTAATTGTGGAATTTGGTTTTTGTGGGAGTGTTGAAGATGAGGGCCACTCCCTAGGTCTCTCTCTTCTAATTTCACCTCTCCCAATTTCTCTATACTATGGCCTTGTTCTTCCTGCTTTTGCATAATCTACTCTTAAGGCTATGGTTTTGGTTATTCTACTTGGGGTTGTTCCTAGGTTGTCCCAAATGGTCTAGGTAGTAGATGATATTGTAAAGGATGCATTTTCCATGCCTCTCCCAATGGATTATCATCCTTGGTCAATCTATGTTCAAGTTTGATGTTGTGCCCTTGGATCTTAGTCAACACCTCTTCATAATTCTTGGTATTAATAAAAATGGTGTCATGAACAATAAGTTGATGCATGTAATTAGGCTTGGAGAGCTTCTTCTCCTTCAAATAATTAGTCACTATAATCTTAGGATCCCATAGCTTGAGTTCATCAAGTTGAAACCCAAATGAATCCCTATGTTTGACCATGGTATCAACTTACTTCCAATATTGAAGTATGGTTCTTCCATTTGTTAAAGGGAATGGGTGGAGGAGACCCTTCCTCTTTTCTTTGAAATTGCCATCAATACCATGGATGATCTGGGAGGTAATTTCTTGCTCAACCAACTTACTAGGAACATACACTAGTAATTTATAGGGCTGGGACATAATCCTCTCAATCCTAATAACCATATAATCAGGGTAGAACTAGATGTCACCCATCATTTCTACATACATTTTGATCAATGGGTGGACCCTAGGCATGGGAACACCTATGCTAGCTCCACTATGGCTGGGTAGACATAGTCACAAATAAATTGCATATGGTTCTTGTAATTAAAGATATGTAATTTGGAGTAGTGGTGGGAAATGGTAATTTTTCACTCAAGAGACTAATTTCTAATCCTAGGTAATTTGATTGAGGCAAGAAAGGCATCCAATAGGTATGACATCATGAAAAATTACTTGGAGGTCTTCCTTTTGATGGTAGTGAACTACTTAGACAAGAAGACATTGATCAAATCTCCAATTGGAGGGGAGATCTTTTCTCCCACCATGAAATGTACATAGGGAACCCATATTTTGTTCACATATGTGGTTGAAGGGGCTCCAAATACTTGGATTAATAGGTTTATTATCACTCTAATACCCTTCTTGAATTGGACTATTGGGATCTTGCCCTTGACTTCCCTAAAGATATGGGGTCCTTAGTGTAGCTAGGGTCTAAGGATAGAGTCTATGTCATTTATGTTGGTCCATTCTTTGATTTTATATAGGTATATGTGGGGGAGAGGGAGCTTATAATATTTTTCAAAGGCTATAGGAGAGATATAAGCTATCTTCTTTGAATTTCCCTCCCTAATGATCCATTCGTTATCAATTCTAAAATCAATAAAAATAGGAGTAAGGATGTCTATATAATGTAGTAGCTCAAGCTTTGTATCCATGTGGTGAAGGCTAGTCATCTAAACAACAACCAAGTCATAATGTCTCTGGATCACCATGGTAATCCTCTACTCCTACTTTATGATGGGATTTAGCTCCTCCACCTTGAAGAGTTTAGACCAATTCCTAATGCCTAAGGAATTTAGGTTTGCAATATCCAATTCAGTGTCTTTGAAGATCCATCCCTAGTTATAAATGGGCAAGTAGACCTCGGTCTCCTCTTTTAGATATTGCCTATGAGCTACCATGGTTTGTATTTCTCCAAAAAAATTACCTAGATAGAAAATGGTCTTTGTGAAAGTTTTTTTGCACTTAAAAACACAATCAAGCTCTCCTTAGATCAAATTATGACCAAATGAATTCAATTGGATTACTTTTATTTAGGGTTTAGGGTTTTAGATATTTAATGGTAGGATATATCAAAATATAGCTTATACATGCCTTAGATTTGATTTGGACCTTGGCATTTATACCTTTACATTTTTAGCCCACAAGATCTTTCATTTTATATTTTTATGCTTGTGTGTTACCTATGTGGCATTGGTCTGGACCTTTTGTGGCATTTTTCATAAATTATTTTAAACACTAGCCATTGGTATTTAAAATACCTTCTTTTATTTCACACCATCAATTCAAAATCATGGATTAACATGAGCCATTGATTGTAATCTAGAACCTTACCCATGATTGGATCTTTTATGTTTCAAGCCTTGTGGTTATGAAACTTGGCATCTTTTGTTGCCTTCTTATGCTTTTTATCCTATGCCAATCCTTTATTGAATGATTATTGGCCATGTAGTGAGCTCACAAGACTTTATAAAGTCATGAGTGCCTTCACATTGTTGGATCATCCTCCAATGACAAAGTGTGAACCTTTAGATCATCCTATCAATTCTTCCTTGAATGCAATTTCACCATGCATCAATCTCATGAGCTCTCATGATTATATTAAAAATTCCATAGGATCTTCACATTATTAGATCATCCTCCAGTGATGAAACACAAACCATTGATCTATAGATATGTCCAAAATTTAAGTTAGCACATCATTAAAGTTGGACTTAGGCTTAAGTTCCTTAGGCTAAGGGATTTATGTCTAAGTTTTCTAAATTATATAAAGGGGGCCAAGGTTAAATATTTTAAGCCAAATTTTGCATTGTTAAAAAACACAATGTATACATTGTTATAATATATTTATGCCAAGCCATATAAAATATGCTCAAAGGTATCAACATGATATAATGATCTAACATTAATTAGGTTTTTTAATGTATTATCAAACACATGAAAACCTTTGGTTATATGTATTTAGTCTAAGTTCTAAATTTTTAAAGGCCTTTTAAAATGAGACTTAGCATAATTCTTTAGCTTAAGGTTCATGACATTTAAACAACATGCAATGGTGACCTTCGCATATAGACTTAAGCTAAATTAATTTTTCATATAATTAGACCATAAGACCATTTAGGTCATTTTAGATTCAAGATTAATGATGTTTGAGCATTTCACTTAGCTTGTAAAACAATTTTTGAGCCTTTCAACAAGATTTTGGAGCGTATTTTTATTCTGAGTAAAATAATTCAATATTTTATATTTAACAATCTTGTGGATGTCAAATACGTCATCATGAGCATAAAATAATGGTTGCATGAACATCAATTTTAAGCTAGTGAATATTTTAATTTGATAGGATTAAGTTTGATAGTTGTGCAAACTTCAAATACATCTTTATGAAAATTGAATGATGGTCACATAAACATAAATTTTAATCTTAGTAAATTCCTGTGACCCAATGTGAGAATGCCACTTGGCACCTCCATGGAGCTTCCCAAAGTCTTGGACTTAATTTGCTACAACGAATCAAAATAAATAATAAAATGATATATGTTAGATCATGATCTGAGAGCTTGCTCATGATTAGTTGCTTTGTCAGGTAGGATCCATGTACCTTTGATCATTGAATGTAAGGGTGTCATATGTCAATACTACATGCCTTTTGTAATCTTTTGAATTTTTAACTATAACTCATTCTATCTTATTGGGTCTTCATTATGAAGTAAGAACTATTGATCATGATTTGAGAGCTTGAATGTGTTCGGTCTAAGGGGATATGTACAGGATTCTACCAAGATTTTCTTATGCCATATGATTGGAACGCCGTGAGGAAGCACGAACCATTAGATCATCCAAGATTCATGCTATTTAAGTCAATGTTTAGTCTTTCCTCATGCCTTTAGATTAAGTACAATGATAAAGTGAGGGTCATTGGATCCTACAAGATGTAAGGAAGTTAAGTTAGTGTCATGATGATATAAAAGACTTAGGCTAAGGTGTTAAGGCTAAGGTCTCGATTGTATTAATAAATACATTAAGGCCTTAGGATTAAAACATTAGGCTAAGGTATAAATCAAGAGACTAAGCTAACATAAGAAGTGGACTTGGGGAACTAGAATTTAAGCTAAGATGTTAAGACTAAGGTCCTATTAGTATTAATAAATACAATGGGGCCTTAAGGTTAAAACCTTAGGCTAAGCTAGGAAATATTAAAAGGACCCTACAAAATGAATATTAGTTAGGTGCATAAGGGAATTTAAAGGGGGAAATAACAAAAGGGAACAAGCATTTTAGGTTAAGTTTTAGTCATGTTTAAAAAAATGACTAAGCTTAAAATATAAAATTTATACTTAGGTCCAAAATGGATTTTTAAAAGGTTCCCACTAATTTATCTCCCACCAATAGTCATATTTAAATTGAGGGCTTCACCAGGGTTTTGGAACATGAATTTCCCTGGGACAAACACCATAAAACCTAAAACTAAAAGTAATAAGGACCATTTATTAGCACTGTTAGATAAATTAAAGCAAAACATAACTAAATAAGCTTGATTTTGATAAAAATGGATGATCTTAAAATTCTTAAAATGACCTTAACATGCCAAAGTTCATGTTCAATCTTCAGGGTTTCTCAAGAGTCCCAATTTTTAAAAAATGGGGGTATGTTGGCCTTAACATAATCTTAAAAACCATATTTATAAATACAAATCATTTTAACAAAAGGCAACAATGTAAAAGGCAACATTCAAAATTTTCAAAAGTCAAATTACACTAAAAGATGTGATTCTAAGCACATATCCTCTTTCTAATCAAATATTAAACTCCAAAGTTGACCTCATGATAGATCTAAGGTCCATTGGGGTGCAGTAGGCTAGTAGACTAGAAAAGGAGAATAAAAAAATCTTTTAGTACTACTTGATTTCTCATACAAGTAACCAATTTTTGTAGTAGATCGATGGCTCGATAAGGGGTCCTAAGTACTGGGGAACATATTTTAGGAAGTTACATCCATTTTAATTTAATTTTTAAAAACTACCAACATGAGTTGATCTTAGTACCACTCTTATTTTCCTATATATCTTTGTGCCTCTACTGAACATGTATCCTCTATATCTTGATGGTTGTTAGTCACTTAGTGTCTTCTCATGTCTTTAGTGTGCCTCATGTCTCCTGAGGTCTTATAATAAAATGCATATGTTATGATTCTTACATTCTATTTATCATTATCTACAACCCTAATATTTCCCCTTGAGAAATATTTTTTAATTCACTGATCACTCCCCTAGGGATTCCATTTGTGAGTTTCAATGTAAGACCATGGATAGGACCTAGCCTTCCTCGTAAATTACCAAAATTTTCACATTACCATTCCAAAAATACCATTTTACCATATTTTCACATCCTTTATACCTCATTGGTGTTCCCTTTATGAGTTTTAGTGTAAGATCATAGATAGGACCTAGCCTTTCTCACAGAAATTTCCAATATCCAAGTCACAACGAAATTACATGTGCCAAATATAAGATAAGATGTGATTAATTATGAGTTACACATAAATGAAATGATTACCATCTTGATTTAGTATGTTTTATTCTTATTTCATTAATGTTTCACTTTTATCTTCTTATTTTCTATTTGCATGTAAAAATCCAACCAATTTTCTTAAGTTTTTCATACTTCCCAACTTGAATTAGTGTGATTAATTTAAGACCATTTTACCAATTTTGTTTCTCTTTTATATTTCCCAATGTGATTTAGTATGATTGATTTAATTAATTAATTTGTTTTTATACCATTGGTATTTCATGTACTTTCCATTTTACTACAGTACTTTCATACTTCCCAACATGATTTAGTGTGATTTTACTTGTTTTAATTTGGTGCCAATATTTTTCATAGTTAAAAAACATTTTTCCCTCTTGTTTACCACTTTTTGGTTTATTATACTTAGTCCTATTTTTTTATTACACATTTCCCATCATGATATAGTGTGTAGTACATTTGTTTTTGATTTATTATATTTTTCCAAGTTTTTTTTGCCTATTTCTTTTTAACCATGCATGTGTACTACATAATGCTAGAAAAGAAAACACCACACATATATTTAATATATCATATAAAATAAAATAAAATGCTATAAATAAATATATCCATGTATCCATTACCACAACCACAACCAAAATATAACCTATAAGATTAACATTTAACTATCAAAACCAAATATATCTATATATATATATATATATATATATCATGTGTTTGAAATACAAATAGTAAAAAAATACATCACTCCATCTCTATGGTTAGGCCCAATCATGTCTATCTCATAGCATATCCATGCTAACAATAGATGCCTTGGACTATCCCATCTAAATAGTGCACTATAAAGAGGTTGTTCAAGACCTCAAACTTGTTACATATCCTTGTAGGTTGGCCACCTAGGCCTATACTTATCGCAACTAGATAATGGTAGCCATATGGATGGATATTTCCTAAGCCAAGGCTTGATAAGACTATACCTATCTTGATCCTATCCTCTTTAGTATTTTAACCCATATCTACATGCCTATTGCTACTTCACAACCTCCCCTACTAGTTTGAACTAGCCTGCCTGAGCTAGGGCAAATGGTACCATAGGATGATCTAGTGTGGTGGGGTAATATGGTGCTATCACCCCATCTAGAATATCATGGTGTGATCCCATCACAAGAGATCCCCATATAACCCCCTCATTCATAGGATCTATAAAATTAAAACTAGATAGATATCAGATCACATATAAATCTCAAAATATAGCTATACACCATCATATACAAATAGTATTCTATCTCAAAGACTAATATATTACAAATATTTCTTACCTATCTCAGTGTCACTAATCATCATCTCTGTGTTTGCTTGTCTATTGAACAAAGTCTCTCCATCATCCCATCCCTTGAGCACCTCATTTATGGGATGCCTCCCAATCAAAGTAAAACCCATAGTCATAATACATGCATGCCATAAGCCTCTCTTCAGTGTTGCCTCTATAGACTATCTCTACCTTGGGATAATTAATGGGTCATCCTTGATAACCACCCTCCATGCTCTATCTCATCATTAAAATCTATGCCAATGGTGAAACTAAGGTGGTTATTAATTCCCCTATTATTGTGCCAATTATGGTGCTTGATGCACCCTTACATCCACATCCATGCCCTCTCTAGCTACCAGCTATCATGATTGACTAGTCCATGGTCTCACATGCTACAGTGTAATCTCCAATCTCTCAATTGACACCCCTCCTCCTCTCCCCCTTGGATCTCTTACATGCCATTCCAAAAAGGTGTGAACTAATATAAAAGACACTAGGTGAGGGAGTACAAACTATTTTGACAATCATATCACTGGATGCAGCTCTATCCACCAGGTATAATGGCCCATGATCCACACTCATACCAAACTTAACACCATAATCACCCAACTCAAATAAACAATAATAATGTGTATAATTTTGCCACATGATTTATCTTTGTGTGACCATCTACAACATTGGCACATGGTGAATGGCCCATGCCACTTGATCCTATTTCTACCTAACAACCCAAGGTAATCAATCATCAATCACATGGGGAAACCTAGATGGAAAATACATCAAGAACCTCTCATATATGTAGGCACTCATTAAAACCATTGGTCTCATGGTCTTATGCCTTCTAAATAGCATCCCATACATATCATGTATGAGTTGAACCTAGATGATAGAATCCAAGTTATAGAGTTCCCCCTAATCCAATATGGATTGAAACAAGGCTATTGCATAAAAAATACCTTGAAATCTAACTTATGACACAACACTCATGATATCATAAATCTTATCATATCCTTTTGGATATCCAATTTTTTTGAAATATAAACATTAAACAAACTTACCCTTAGTCATGGGTAGATCTTATTTGAGTACGTCACCCACTAGGTTAGTGTTTTTTTCTTCTCTTATCATCTGGTATCCCTATGATCACTAGGGTCCCCCTATTAATAGTCTAAAAAATACATGGACATCCTCTAAAGTGATACTAACCTCTATGGTATCCCCATCTATCACCCATCTAAATGTGTTGGTCAAACACTCTCAAGCTCCAAAGAACATGACCATGAGATCAACATTTAGTGGGATACACCTCATCTCCATAATGCCTTCTAAGTCCAATAAAACCAATCTAGCTCTGTCCACATCTGTTAAGTGCTATAGTAAATTAGGTAACCATGAAGCATCAACTAATCACCAAAATCTCTAACATCTCTATAAAATATAAAACAACAAAGGATGTATTAGACCTCTATGTCACTCATAATCAAAATACATTCTTTTAAATTTCACAAAAATAAATTGTTTTGCTTTAATTTATTCATTTTGTACCAAATTCACATATTTTTCAAACTACATCAGCCCTTTTAGTAGTAATTTGACCACCATGTGGCTTAATAGTACTATATCAACCTCTTTTCACATTTTAGTACCATATCTACTGATTAAGAAATAACTAAGTTGGCCATATAGTACTAAGTCAACCATTTTTTACTTAATAAACTAAGTCAAACTTCTTTTCCCTATCTAATCTTA
This sequence comes from Torreya grandis, assembly GCA_037957365.1. NCBI lineage: Eukaryota > Viridiplantae > Streptophyta > Pinopsida > Cupressales > Taxaceae > Torreya > Torreya grandis. Next base: position 970,917 of record JARHVA010005121.1, on the reverse strand, counting down.
TATTAACCACTTAAAAATTAAGTCAGCCATAGTGTAAGATGTTATCCCCTTCTAAAATAAACTAAGTTGGCCATGTACTACTAAATCGACCCCTTCAATTTTTTGTCTTTTAAATCTAAGTCAACTTGATTGACCTTGTTATTTCATTGACATGACTATTTAACTATTTATCATAAATGCCTTAGGCATTTATTGTTCTGAGCCCTTTTACCCAATACCTCATTTGATGCCTACTATCCCTAAAATCTTCTTAGGAATCATTATGGTATCTTAATTTGCCTAATTATCAAATTTATATAGAACACTTAATTTCAAATAAAAATTCTCAAAAATTTGAAAATTTTAGTCACTTACCTATGCTTCACTAGTTACCACCGCTATATGTACTCCCCATCTCAGCTATCATCTCCTCACCATCCTGGCTCTCTAGACTCTCACTAGGTCTCTCATAGCTCTAATTTTACTAGAATAGGAAATAAGATCAAATGAATTCTTTTTTACCGTATTTATATTTACTATTCAAAATTATTTACCCTTCAAATATTTACTGTCAAATTCCTTATTTTGATCATATCTTTGTTTTTACTAATTTAATTTCTAAAATGTAAACTATTCTTAAATCCTAAGTTGTAAAGAATATTTCTAACTATTATATGCCTATGTTGCAAAAATTTCAATTTTTTGCTCCTTTTTAGTAATCTCTACAGGTTCACCTAATTTTTTTCACATTGGACACCTTCACATTTATCACATATCCTTCTTTATCTACAACACTAAGGTAAGTAAAGGTATGTGTTTTTCAATTCTATCCTTTAATTTATCTTATTTTCTCTTTACTTCACTTTATTTAACATCAATGTTGTGTCACCATGTTTTTTTCCTAGAGCACCATCCATTGTTGTACCTACATGACATGTGATGATCTTGGAGTAGGGCATATGTATACACATAGTATTTTTAACGTTTTATCAATTATTGATGCTCTCTATCTTGTAGGAACCCATCAAGTATCACTATCTTTGAGTGCATACCTTAAGGGGTGCATCAAAAAAGGGGTGGGAAGACCATTAGTGATTCACATGATTATTGTCCCTTTTTCACTTACTATCTACACACTTATCTCCTAAAAACCATTCCCCTAAGCTTTGCCTCCTTTTTTTCACACTCCTCTAGTATTTTACCACCTTCATTAGCCCTTTCCTTAACCTAAATCCATTTTTATAGTTTACATGACTATGTCACCTACATTGACCTTATATCCTTATTAATAAAACTTATTAAGGTCTAAGTCAGCCCCTGGCCAACCTAGTATGTGACCTAGTAAGTTTTCATCAATTATGATACTAGGTCGACGTTATCAGCCAAAACATTCGAAAGGTTTTAGGGTTAGATCCACCTATATAAACAAAATTATTTTTTCATTTGTAAGAGAAGAGAAGAATAAGTAAGTTATATTTCACATCTATTTATCCACCATTCTACTTGAGGAGTAAGCTTAAGGTTTCATACTTTCTTTGGAGATATGGATCTTATCTTGTGGATAGGTATTTTGGATGTATTGATAGGTTGTGTAACATAGAGCTGATTTATCCTTTTCATCCTTATATACCAAAACAACCTTTTAAGAAGCACTTTGGTTAAGGGAGAGATTGAGGCTCAATGGGTTCATCTTCAAAGGTAAGTATTCCTAACTTTGTTCCTCATTTATAAGAGTAGATAGATATGCATTTGTACTTTTATTTCATGTATTAGGATTCTGTATAAATTGACATGATTATATGTCTTCAAAGCATGTTCAATTTTAATGTTTATTACTCTCAATTTGTACCACAAGCTTTGGTGAGCACTAGATTAGACTTTTTACTTTACTTTTTTTTAGTATAGTTAATATGAAAAAATAGGACCTAGTTAGGGTTATTGCATAGTTTTGCTTAACTAGAGGCTTTGGAACCCTCCCTAGTGATATTATTATGGTAAGATATCCCCCAATTAGGTCTAGTAGATCCATATTGGTCATGACCCTAATTATCTAATGCATCCCCTATCAAAAGTGTAAGTAGGATCTATCTTCTCTGAGCTAGGATTGATTTTTAGATATGTTACATTTCCCATTACATACAAATTCCTTTGTTGACTGTGTATAAAGAGTAGGTGGTTGACAAAGTATAAAAGGTGGCCAACTTAGTAGGATTACATAAAAATAGCTAATGGTGTATGCCTTTATCAAATTTCTATAAATTTTAGGTGGTTAATGTAGTATGAAATGTGACCATCCTAGTAGGATGGCATAAAGTTGGCCAATGGAGTATGCCTAGTTGACCATGTTAAACATTAAGTGTATGGGTTAGTTTTAATGGTGGATGACTTAGTAGGTTAGATAAAAAAGTGGTCAATGGCAAAATCCTTAGCCAACTACATTGAAATAATTAGGTGGATGACTTAGTTTGAATGGTGGCCAATCTAGTAAGAAATTAATAAATGTGGTCAACTTAGTATAGAAGTTGGAAAATATAGTTAGGAATGGGAAATAAAAGGTAAGATTGATTGATGTAGTAGTTAATTACTTATATTTTGAGTGTTTAGAGTATGTTTCATTATATTTTTGGGATAAAGAGTTGATACATGCTTTGTTGTTTGATATTTTATAGAAGCGATAGAGAGTCTGAAGATTTGTGGATACAATTTGGTTACCAAATCTTCTTGATTGATTGTGTTGTCCCCAAAAAATGACTTCTCATTTTTGGGCCAACATATGGACTATTTTGGCCTTGCAAGACTGAAATTGTCTCTTCCCTTTACAAAATTTGTTCTGAGCTTTCAAATTCCTCATTTTTCAAGCTTTTTTTAGTAAAGGGATTAACAAGTTCATAGGTTCAAAGGCTTCCACAGGTGAGTTTGATCAGAAGAACCAGTTTCCAACACTTGGTCATCTTTAGGATAGGTTCAATGCATTTGGTTTAAAAGGTTATCAAAGGGACTTAGCCAAATAAATGGAATGAATCAATTGAACCGTTGAACCTCGAACTGCTTCAAAGTTTAAAGGTTCAAAGGCTGCCTCAGTTAAGGAAAGAAGTGTGCTCAAAAGCAAGGGTCAAGCGAATGATACCAAGTGTCATCCGCTGAGCCCATTATACTTTATTTTAGAGGAGTGGCAGAAGTTGCCATGTGTACCTTAAAGAGATCAGTGAGGGTCGACAAGTGTCATCATCTATGAGAGCCTAATTGAGCCCCAAATGTTTTTATGGTGTTGCAAAAGCTTGAGAGTGGAAAGCACCAAGTGTCAATGATGGAACATTTCAGTATGAAGCGACGGAGGATGCCACATGTCCCTGAAGAAGTAGTGGAAGCTGCCTTGTGTCTGCATCTGCACCCCTAGCCTTTAACAGTTTTAAATCTCATTTTAATATGCTTATTTCAAATACATGGATGCCATCACGTGTCCTCACCTACGTCATAGTAGAATGACAGGCCCATGAATGTCAAATTTAGAGTGACTGGCTAGCCATTAACCTTCAATTGAGGAAAGACCCATGAATACCAAATCAGCTACATTTAAGTGTCTATTGATTCTAGCAGACTCAAGGCACAGACCCAAATTCATTCAAAGAGCCTAAGGCTAGACCCGAGAGGAGGAAGAGACAAAGAGGGAAACTTAGTGGGAGTTATTTCCAGTAAGTGAAGTAGTTCATTGGGTAGATATTTGGGGCCTGCAAACATTGAAAGCACCATCTACTTGTCCCCTTTGAGATAAAGGTAGAATAGACAATTACATGGCTAGCAGGTGATGGAATGAGTGATTCAGGCTAAGGAGTAGACAAAGGAGATGAACCAACACACTATCATTAAAGCAGTTGCCCTACTCTAACATGACAAAACCAAGAATGCATTTAAGGTATCAATGTGCTAAATGGGTCACTCCATGGGAAAAAGTGCTAGACCTCCCTCTACCTCTATATAATGTAATCTTTTGTATCATTAAATGGGACTTTTCATTTTTATAGGAGTGAAACTCTGCCCATTTTAAAGAAGAAGACTAAGACTTTGAGCTCAGATTGTAATTTCATTTCATTTTATATGAATGAGAAAGCAAGTTGTTTGCAGTCTTTGTGCTGTTTTGGCTTGTGCTACTTTAGGAAATTGCTCTTATGTCTATTTTCTAGAAGCATTATTATTTAGTGAAGGTAAAAAGGGAGGTGTCCTGAAGCTAATTGTGAGAAGACTTTGTGATTTCACAATTGTTTTCAGTGTGTGTTTTTCCTTTTCTTTTTGTGTTGAGGATTTTGGGATGACTTTTTGCCCCCATTATCCTTTCTATTATACTCTTTGGGTAGCTGAGGTGGGAACTTTGTCTTCTAATTCATTTTTTAGGTTACTATGCCCTTTGTCACTAGTTACTTTTACTACTTGAAAGAAACTCTTGTTGTTTCTTGCAAGAATACTTTTGAAAGAAGAGAAGTGCCTTCAGTGTTTCCACCAAGATTTTTTCCTTTATCTTTGAGCATCATCTCTAAAAGAAGAGAGATGGATGGTTTATTCTACCCCCATGTGTTATTTTCTACTTATTTATATCATATATAGCTCCTACATATTTATAGGGAACCTCCCCTTGATGAGAGGAGAGATTAGTCCCCTTTTGATGTGGTAAACCTACACAACTGGCCAACCAATCTTTCTATTGTGGTTGATCAGACCTATTTTGTTTATCAATATGCTGATTGACAAAATATTCACCCAATAGTTTTTGGTGACTTTGCTGGGGAGGGACAAGTAGTTTGAAGCCTCAAGCTTCAAATTGAAGTAAGACCAATCCTTTTCCATTTTTTTAGTTCTATAATCTGGCAACTCCACATTATACCAGAGGCTAGAAATCCCAAGGTGTTGTTGACCCTGCTTTTGAGTTGGTGCAACAGAGTAATTCTGAGTTGTTTCCTCTACAACCTCACCTTAGATGAACTAGGAGTCTTCCTCCTAGCCCTACCAAGCCACCAACACAAGGCATAAATTCTTTTCCTATTGCTAGCTAAGCTTTGCCTATCCACACTCCACTTGGATTAGTGATCCCACTTTTACATAATCAAATCATGGCTCAAGGCCCCTTGGGTAACTCTTTCAATCCATTGAATTTGACTCCACCTTTGCATGAGCTTCTATGCAGTTCAAGGAATAATTTCCCTAAATTCTTTGGTGATTGGAAGGTTCATCCTAATGAACACATTACAACTTTCAACATACCCTATGGTGTAATAGGGGTGGAATTTGAAGACATAATAATTAGGCTATTCATGGAGACACTATAAAGCATTACTGCAGACAAGTTCTACCACTTGTAGGCTAGATCAGTGACTGATTGGGACACTCTGAAAGACAAATTTGAATCTAGGTTCAAGCCTATAGAAGATGCACATGCCTTGTTGGCCTAGCTCACTCAGATGAAGAAAGAGCCTCATGAGCCTATGAGGGATTTTATTACCAAGTTTGACAAGCTAAGGTACATGATTCCCATGGTCACCCAGTAGACACCTCAGAACCTCAAATGATTTTTCATCAACTCACAACTGCCTGAAGTGAGTTTCTTGCTGAGATGGGCTATACACATAGACCTTACCACTGCTCAAGACTTGGCTATTGAGGTAGAAGATGACCTTATCTTGGTAGGAAAAATAAAGAGAGACCCTAATAAAGGTAAATCCTCTTCATCTTTTGAGTATTCATCTATATTCACCATTGACTTGATAGTACAAAAGCTAACAAATGAAATGCTAGCTCTTATAAAGCAAGTGGCACAAGGGATGTCATCTTCTCCTACATACAAAGACATGCCCAGGAGGACATTTTAGAATCAGACATACCAAGGTAATGCTACCAAGAATTAGGGACAATAAAATTGCCTTCCTCTATAAAGGAACCTCGCCCTTGAAGCACCTCCAAATAACTTGGCAGTTGGATATCTTGAAGCTAAATCAGATTTCTCATTCTAGCTTGAGTTGAATCCTAAAGATGACGCTAATCTCTTCATTGAGGAAGAAGAAGAATTAGCTAGTGACTCGCATATTGGTTTTTTGAACTATGAAGATGAACCCAAAAGTAAATGCAATGCAACTGAGGGGTCATATGTTGTATTCACCTAGTCCAAGAATTAATCAGCTCACCAAGTTGCTAAGGAGAAAGTAGAGGAGTGACCTCAACCAGCAATTTCAATTGCTAAGCAGGGATCCACTTTTCCTTTCCATCTAAAGGACCCAGTGATTGCAAGAAAGGTAAGTACCCCAAATTCCCCTATGCCTTCTACTTCAAATTTGCAATCCAGTCCTTCCCCTTTCAAAAATCAAAAGGATGAACTCCCATCCTCTGCTCCTAGCTCATTCTAGACATTTGATATCATTAACCATATAAATAAAACCAAAATTCAAATGCCTGAATTTGAATTTCTATAGTCCCATCCTAAGCAATTAGATAGACTGGTTCAATGTGTTAAAAACCAAAATGATCCCTATTGAACAGGCAATTCCTAAAGTGACACATGATCTTGCCAGGAATGCACCCACCAGGAACAACCTTGTCATTGCTCCCCCTACTGCTCCTGGCAAAACTAAACCTTTTTATGTCTCATTGCTGATAAATGGACATCAGCTAAATAATTGCAACATTGATTTTGGAGCTTCAGACAATGTTATGCCTACTAAAGTGGCCGAATCCCTAAACCTCACATTGAACAAGACTTTTGGTAGATGCTTCTCCATGGAGAACAAGCAAGTGCCTTTACTGGGACAAATTAAAGATTCCCAATTTGCATTCGCTACCTTTCCAAACAAAAGAATCAAGATAACTGTCTTGGTAGCAGACGTCCCAGCATCATATGGCATCTTTCTTGGGTAGAATTTCTATAGGGATGTTGGAGGTGAATTGAGCATGGATTTATTAGAGGCAAGGATTCCAGTCAAAGGTGTTATGAAGAGACTGCTCCCTAAGAAGGAAGTAAAATATGTGGTTACCTAGACCTCAACACCTGAAACTCAAATTCTATTTGAGTCTTTAGGCATGGGTAACTACTTTCTATACACGAATGGAGTTCATAAGACATCTGATGAAGCTCCTACAGATGACAACCTAGAAATGCATTTAGCTAGAATAGTAGAGGAATTGGCTAAGCACAAGGCAAGTGTGGAAGTATCTCCACCCCTGGATGAAGAAGAATCTAAAAGAAAATCAATATCAAATGAGGTATGGATTCTTGAATTTGATGTCAGCTACTCTTCCACTAGTTTAAGAGCTAGGGTTGTGTTAATATCTCCTCAAGGAGATATTTTTCCCTCATCTTATTAATTGCAATTCAACAACATGAATAACATAGCTGAATATGAGTCTCTATTACTTGGATTGAGAGCCACTCAAGATAAAGGCATCAAGCTCCTTCATGCTAAAAGGGATGTCGAACTAGTGGTTTGTTAGGTGAGGAACCTATATCAAACTAAGAATGAAATATTGCATCATTACCGCAATCTAGTCTGAGACTAGCTTGAAGACTTTGACGCTTTCAGCATCGCTACAGTTCCTAGAGAATTCAATGACCGGGTAGATGCACGGGCTATTCAGCTACTCTCTTGGTCTCCCACCCAGATTTCAAAGGGGACAAGTACATGATTAAGTTGGTATTTTGGCCAAGTGTACCTGATAATGCCAATCATTGGTAGGTATTTAATAATAAAAACCAAATCATTGCCTTTGTGGAGCAAAAAGATAGCTTTGAATAGCTGCATTTTGAAGGCAGTGAACCTCAGAAGTGTGAAATAGCTATTAAATCAAATGTAACCATAGGTGAAGAGTTATTGCAACTCAAAGGGAATAAGATTCCCAAAGGCTTGGTTTCCCTTGAGAAGCTATTTGATAAGCATGATAGATTCATCAGACAATAACCAATGGATTCAAGCTCATCTCAAGAGTTTGATCAAGTAAATCAGGGAACCAAGGAAGACCCCAAGATGGTGAACATCAAGAAATGTTGTACTCCTGAAGAGTGTTTCAAGTTCACCTCTTTCCTCAATGAATACATGAATATCCTAGTGTACTCCTATGATGACCTAAAATCACTTTGGCCTGATGAAATTTGACACAACATTCCTCTCAAGGCTGATTCAACACCTTACAGGCAAAAGCCTAGGCATTATAATCTAAAAATATCAGGTACTATTTTATCTGAGATACAAAAAATGCTAAATGCTAGGATAATCTTCCCAATCCATCATTCTACATGGATTGCCAATATAGTGCATGTAATAAAGAAGAATGGTGAGATTCGCCTTTGTGTGGATTTTAGAAATTTAAATCAAGCATCCTTGAAGGATAATTATCCTTTGCTAATCATGGATCAAGTGCTACAAATAGTGATAAGCTCAGAAATGTTATCGATGTTAGATGGCTTCTTAGGATATAATCAGGTCAAAGTTGGTGAAGCAAACCAGCATAAGACCACTTTCACCACACCTTGGGGCACGTTTGCATATAGAAGAATGCCTTTTGGCTTGATAAATTTTGGTGCTACCTTCCAAAGAGAAATGGACCTTGCCTTTAAGGATGAAATGGGTAAGTTCATCATAGTTTATCTTGATGACTTAACTATCTTCTCTAAGCATCACCCAGATCATGTGAGCCATTTGCAAAAGTGCTAGAATGCTACCGCTAGAATGGCATTTCCCTAAACCCCAAGAAGTTAGTTTTTAGAGTAACAGAGGGGAAACTTCTTAGACACATTATGTCCAAAGGAGGCATAAATATTGACTTAGATAGAGTCAAGTCAATCCAAGAACTTTCCTTGCCCATAAGCAAGACTGTTGTTCACTCTTTCTTTGGAAAGGTGAATTTCTTACGGAGGTTCATCCCTAAATTTATTGAGAAGACTAGGCACATTGTAAACATGATGAAGAGAAAGGCCTCTGTTAGCTGGACTGAAGAAGGCAAGTCAGCTTTTGAGTATATCAAGACTACCATTACCCATGCTCCAATTTTGGCTTGTCCAGACTATAAGAAAGAGTTCACCATTTACAGCCTTACTTCAGAACATACTCTTTCAGCAATTCTGGTTCAATAGAATAAAGAAGGTATGGAATCTCACATTTCCTTCATGAGCTATCCTCTCAAATCTCATGAGCTAAAGTACTCAAATATGGAGAAGCACACTTATGCAGTGGTGAAGGTCATAAAACATTTTCATTTCTACATCCTCAATTCTCGAGTTACTGCCTTAGTCCCTAACACCATAGTGAAATCTATACTAACTCAGCAGGAGTTTGGGATGAAAAGAGGTAATTGGGTAGCAAAGATCTAGGATTTTGATCTGATCATCAAGCTAACAAAGCTGGTATGTGGAAAGGGGCTATGCCAACTAATTGCTGATAACAAGCCAAGAGGAATAGAGCATGAAGAACAAGAAGTGGATGACACACCAACAGTCCTCTTTGTCTCCACCATAAATGAGTGGTATTTAGGTATTACTCATTTCCTTACTTATGGTGAATGTCTTGTTCACCTATTTTATAAAGAAAAGAGAACCATCAAGTTGAAAGATAATAATTTTGTCCTCTGGGAGAACGGCCTATACAAGAGGAGCCTTGATGGAATGTTCGTTCGTTGTGTGGACAAGGAGTAACAAGGCCGACTTATGAATTCCTTCCACAATTTAGCTTGTGGAGGACATTTTTCTACTCCTATGACTACCCATAAGATCTTGTAGGCCAGGTATTACTAGCCAACTCTCTTTCAAGATGCATACAAGTGGGTCAGGGGATGTGAACTGTGCCAGCAATTTATTGGAAGGCCCAAGTTAGCTGCTCTACCCCTCAAACCAGTGGTCATACAAGAACCATTATAGTAATGGGGAATTGAATTTATTGGTGTTGTAAACCCATCATCAAGTGCTGGACATGAATATGTCCTCACATAAATAGACTACTTCACAAAATGGATGGAAGCAGTTCTGACCAAACATGCTACTTCAGAAGTAGTATGCAATTTCTTCAAAGAAAACATCATGTCTAGGTTTGGGGTCCCAATCAAAATTATCACTAAAAATGCTGCCTATTTCACTTCCTAGGAGATTACTTTATTCTATTTCTACTACAAAATCACACTCTCCCACTCTTCTGATTATTTTCCACAAGGAAACAGACAGGCTGAATCAAGCAATAAGAACCTAGTGACTATCATCAAGAAGTTGGTGGATGACAACCAAAGGACTTGGCATAAGGCATTGGTTGATACTCTATGAGTAGAAAAAATTACACCCAAGAGGGCAATTGGTATGCCTCCCTTCCAACTTTTTTATGGTGTCAATGCTGAGATACCAATCACCTTGGAATTTCTAGCATTGAAATTGGCTAAGGAAATTGAGGATCAAACGTATGAGAGATCACTGGAGAAGAGGATCATGTACCTTGCTGAGCTGAATGAGTAGATAACTATAGTGGTGGACAAAATTGCCACCCATCAAAGTTTGATGAAGAAGCTCTTCGACCAAAAAGCAAAGAATCATAATTTCTAGATTGGAGATCAAGTCCTGTTGTGGGACAAGAGAAGAGAACCAAAGGGGATGCATGGAAATTTTGATCCCATGTGGAGGGGCCCTTTCACTATTCTTCAGTTCAATGGTAAAAATAGTTTCCTATTGAAGTATCAAGATGGCACTCTCTTTCTCTGCCTCACAATGGGCAACATCTGAAGCACTTCAACTCTTGAAGTATCGGATGAGTTCCCCTATACATATGTATATTTGTATAGTCTTTTGTTTCTATTTTGTTCTTTTCATTTTCATTTTTAGATCCTTTCTTTTTGGGTAGCACGACTCCATAGCCAATGGCACACTTTAAGGCACTGGAGATTCTAGTTTCTACTCCCCTCAGCTATGTTTCAAGTTTCCAACTGACGGTAGTTCCCCAACAGGAGCCAGCTATTGTCCCTGAAAAATGACTTCTCATTTTTGGGCCAACATATGGACTATTTTGGCCCTGTAAGACCAAAATTGTTTCTTCCCTTTACAAAAATTTGTTTTGAGCTTTCAAATTCCACATTTTCAAGCTTTTTTCAGTAAAGGGATTAGTAGGTTCATAGGTTCAAAGGCTTTCATAGGTGAGTCCGATCAGAAGAACCAGTTTCCAACACTTGGTCATCTTCAGGATAGGTTCAATGCGTTTAGTTCAAAAGGATATCAAAGGGACTTATCCAAATAATGGAATGAACTAATTAAACTATTGAACCTTGAACCACTTCAAAGTTCAAAGGTTCACATGTTTAAAGGTTCAAAGGCTACCTCAGTTAAGGAAATAAGCACACTCAAAAGCAAGGGTCAAGTGGATGCTGCCAAGTGTCATCAGTTGAGCCCATTATACTTTATTTTAGAGGTGTGGGGGAAGCTACCATGTGTCCCTTAAAGAGAGCAATGGGGGCTGACAAGTGTCATCATATGTGAGAGCCTAACTGAGCCCCAAACATTTCTATGGTGTTGCCAAAGCCTGAGAGTGGAAAGCACCAAGTGTCAATGGTAGAACATTTTAGTATGAAGCAGTGGAGGATGCCACATGTCCTTGAAGAAGTAGTGGAAGCTGCCACATGTCTACATCCATGCCCCCATCCTTTAACAGTTTCAAAGCTCATTTTGATAAGCTTATTTCAAATACACAAATGCTGCCATGTGTCCTCACCTATGTCATAGTAGAATGATAGGCCCACAAATGTCAAATTTAGAGCGGCTAGCTAGCCATTAAACTTCAATCAAGGAAAGACCTGTGAACACCAAATCGACTGCATTCAAGTGTCTATTGATTCTAGCAGACTCAAGGTGCAGACCTGAATGCATTTAAAGAGCCTAAGGCCAGACCCAAGAGGAGGAAGAGACAAAGAGGGAAAATCAGTGGGATTTATTTCTAATAAGTGAAGCAGTTCGTCAGGTAGATATTTGGGACCTGCAAACATTGAAAGTAATGTCTACTTGTCCCCTTCAAGATAAAGGTAGAATAGACAATTACATGGCTAGCAGGTGATGGAATGAGTGATTCAGGCTAAGGAGTAGATAAAGGAGATGAAATAGCACACTACAGTTAAAGTAACTACCCTGCTCTAGGATGAAAAAACTAAGAATGCATCCAAGGCATCGATACGCTGAATGGGTCACTCCATGAGAAAAAGTGCCAAGCTTCCCTCTGCCTCTATATAATGTAATATTTCGTATCATTGGATGGGAATTTTCATTTTTACAGGAGCTAAACTCTACCTATTTGAAAGAAGAAGACTAAAACTTTGAGCTTAGATTGTAATTTCATTTCATTTTATTTGAATGAGAAAGCAAGTTGTTTGCAGAGTTTGTGCTATTTTGGATTGTGCTACTTTATGAAATTGTTCTTATGTCTATTTCCTAGAAGCATTCTTATTTATTTTATTTGACAAGTAGAATTAGTGAAGGTAAAAAGGGAGGCATCCTGAAGCCAATTATGAGAAGACTTTGTGCTTTCACAATAATTTTCAGCGTGTGTTTTTCCTTTTCTTTCTATGTTGAGGATTCTGGGACAACTTTGTACCCCCATTATGCTTTGTGTTATACTCTTTGGGTAGTTGAGGTGGGAAATTTGTGTTTTGCTTCATTCTATTGGTTAATGTGCCCTTTGTCACCAGTTACTTCTACTACCTGAAAGAAACTCCTATTGTTTCTTGCAAGAATACTTTTGAAAGAAGAGAAGTGCCTTCAGTGTTTCCACTAGGATTTTCTCCTTTGTCTATGAGAATCATCTCTAAAAGAAGAGAGATGGATGGTTTATTCTACCCCCGTGTGTTATTTTTTGCTTATTTATATTATATATAGCTCTTATGTATTTATAGGGAACCTCCCCTTGATGAGAGGAGAGATTAGTCCCCTTTTGATGTAGTAAACCTAGATAACTAGCCGACCAATCTTCCTGCTATGGTTGATCAGACCTATTTTTTTATCAGTACGCTAATTGAAAAAATATTCACTGAATAGATTGTATGTGGTAGATCAAGTATAGTTTAATACCTTGGTTTTTTGTTGCATTATGGATATGCAACAAATTTTTCTTAGTTTTGAGTTAGTCTCTTTATTCTTAGGAACATGGGAACAAATAACTAACACGTTAATGTGGGTGGTGGATGGGGATACCATTGAGGTGGGTGTCACCCTTGAGGATATTCATGAATTTTTGGGACTCTTGATTAAAGCCTTGTTTGTGGTATGCAATACACAAAATACAAATTCAAAGAGATGAGCCATAGATTTATGGGTGATTAACTTTAAGAGATATACTTAGGTAGTCTTGTGAGTGCACCTATTTAATGTATATGCATTTTCCATTATGGATATCTGGAAGGCCATTATTGTACTTGTTATAATTTATGTGATATGTCATAAATAATATGAGGTCACAATGTATATTATTGTATTGTGTCTATCCATGTGGGAGAGTGACATGATGTATGATTTGGGATCTATGATCTGGGTGTAGTTGGTGAATGATTTATATAGTATTTTATCATGAGGGAAGATGATGATAGGTCTTGTTATTTTTTGTGTAATTGTATTTATGAGAGGTTTTTGATGTATCAACTTGTAGAGTTACCATATGTAGTGGATGTTTTTTTGCCAATTTTATGATGATGGGAATATGAGCATATATTATATGTTATACCACATGTCATGGTATTACATAAGATCATAGGGGAGAGAATATTTGGTAGTTGTATCTAGGAATAGTAGATACTTAGTCCTCATGTCTAAGTACCTTTTAGGCATAGGTGTATGTGAGCAATACAAGGCACTATCCTTGGTGGGGGGAGCCACATCTAGTGGCTCATTTACCAAGACAATATGGATTTTCACACTCAACAAATTCTATATTGGTGTAAAAATATTAGGCATGACATGAACTAGAGTGTTGTGGTGTGGGGGGTACATGAGCACCATCATATGTTCCTATCATATGACCATGCCATCCAAGACATAGGGGATGAAGGTACTAAAGCTAGTGAGGTGATTCAATGGTAGGTGAAGGAGTAGGAGATGTGCTTATTATTATAAAACAATAATTATTAGAGTGACCAAAGTGGTGGTAGAGATGAAGATAGGATTCAAAGTATATGCATACATAGACACAAGAACCACTACAATAAATACCACATGCACCACCATAGGGAGATCCATAAGGAGACCCATACAAAAATACATAGGAAGTTCTTATAATATAGCCTCTAATGAGTTTCTATATGTTTAGGCATATTATTAATGGAATATATCATGCTTGTGTAATCCATCCCAATAATTATAAAGGCTTCACACCACCATAGAGACATGATTCATAGGAGGTACTTGGTGGTCAAGTTGATGGGGATACTATTGATAAGAAATTTTTATTTTTTGAGTTTGTGATAGATTGATATACATGCTAGATAGATTTAGTATTTTGGAGATATATATGTGAGATATAATGTATATCTAGTTTACATTTTGAAAATGTTTTATCAAAGGAGGATATATGTCATATATGGTGGAAAGAGTGTATCATGATATATTAGATGACATGTTACCTTAGTATGATATGACACATATGATTGATCTGATGGTGCATTCAACACCTATGTATGATAGTTGGTCTCAATTATTTGGCATGGAAAATTGAGAGGTGTGAAGATGATCTGATGTAGCTTAGGTGGTATTACCGATAGGGGTTAGTTATGGGAATCTACAAGCATAGTAGTCATTAGCTATAAAGTAAGTTACACATTTTGAGAGGGATAGATAGTTGGCCTAGGTGTAGGACTAAGTCACCTATTTAAAATGATAGGTGGAGGGACTAAAAACATGTACAAAGTTACTTCAATAGATTATTAGTAGAGGGAGGTTATAAGCTTCTATGGGCAGTGTAGCCTATCCACTGCTAGATAGGTAGGGTGGAATACATCTATAGATTTATTATTGTAATATGAGTGTATCATGTGATATTGTATTATACATTTTGAAAATTTTTTACATACATATGTTGGTTTTAATGCCTTACAAGTTATGCATGTATTTTTTTATAACACATGTGTTTGATCATTATATATGTTATGGGAAAATGTATGATGTATTTATTCTTTTTTAGAAAATGTGAACAAATGCATGGTAAAAAATAATGGTAAGGAAAATAAATTGAAAATAAGAATTATGAATAAATGAAAATGGAAAAAGAAGTTGTAAAATAAAATACATATCAATCATGATTAACAATGTAAATGAAAATTATTAGAATGTAAGATAAAACATAAACAAAGATGTGAAAATTAATAAATAACCATGTAAACAAAGATATGAAGATATATAAATATCCAATGTAAACAAACTCAATAATATGTAAATAATGAAATACATATGTAAACAAAGGTCAATGTAAAAAATTATATTCAAACCAAAGTATGTAAATAGTAAATATTAATGTAAACAAAGTCAAAAATATGTAAATAAATATATGTGAATAAGTGAGATATGAAATATTTGAAAACTAAGAGTAGCAATAAGAATGAAAACCCAATTTTAGGTTTTGTGTTAGTCTGATATATAAGAGTAAAGTTATTTTATGACAAAACATGGAACATATTTTATATAAGATAAAAAAATATTGTGTGAGGAAGGCCTAGTCCTATCCAAGGTCATACATTGCAAATCACAAATGGATAACCAAGTGTATTTGTTTACAAGGAAAAGAGAATTTTGTGAGAAAGGCTTGGTCCTATCCAAGGTATTACACTGCAACTCACAAAGGGTTAACCAAGTGGGATTTTATTAGATATGAAATGATATCATCAAGTAGAGTTTTTTAAGAATGATATTATGAAAACATATAATGAAAATCTTGTACATAGGGTTTGTAAAAATCCTTAGTAGAAGTGAGACATGCTAAGAATTTAAGATTTTGTTTGGATAAAAAATACTTAAGATACTCTTACTAGAGACATAAAGTATTTGTATAATGAGTGAAGTACATTTATCATCTCATGAAGGTTATTTACAAAAGAGTTAAAGTGATCATACCTCCCCATGATGTGTTCCCCTTTCCTTAGGACCCTTTATAGAGCTGTAGGTCCACTATGAATATTGGATACTTGTGTGATAAATTAGGGGGCAGAAAATGTAATAATGAGACCTCCTATTCCATTATATTGGCCTACCACAGCCCTCAACCTCTTGGGTAGAGGTATTTTCAATGTGTTTGGTGGGAGTGATGTATATAATTTCATTGGCACAATACATATTTTCATTAGTACAATATATTGTTTGTTTCATTGGCATAGTATATAATTTCATGGAACCCCCCACCCCATAGAGAGTTTTATATTTGATTAGAGAGGCTAATGTGTCTGAAATATTGATGGTAGGGCATGTTTGGTCAGTAATTAGATGTAAATAACTGATTGAGTGGGTCATGTGCCACTTGAACTTACTATCCATCCCATTAGTTATTGAGTAGAGATAGGGTAACTAGACAAAAGAGGCCAATGGGAAGGGAACTCTTTATAGTTTATATTTAGTATCATATGGATATTTTAGCATATATACAAGTAGAATTTTTCTCCATTATGAGGCTAATTATGGATTTTAATATTTGACTTAAATAGGAGATGTGCCAAAGGAGAATCATGTCTTTTGGTGTGATTATGAAATTTGAGTTTTTTTAAAAAAAAATTTGACCATTGATTTTTATTTGAATGATTGGGATTTTAAATTTTATGGATTTTACTATTCTTCCTCCATATGGATTCAAAATAACCAATCATGAGTGATATACATGACTATAAAAAAGAGGATTATACTTTGGTTACAAGAGAGAAGTACTTAAAACTATGTCATCTTCAAAAATGATTATAATTGACGAAAAGTAACTATGCAATCTGAATACTAACCATATGTGTTCTTAAGATGAGATATATGGGGAAATTGGGATCATGAATTATCTATGTATTAAGTGGTACATTGATGTATATGCTTTGTATATGATCATATGAAAATAGAATAAAGTAAGGTGTGGTCTAAGTGCCATGTCACATAGATAATTATAATTTTCATAAAGTGATTCAACATAAACATCCATGTAATGAAAAATCATCCTAAGATAGGGGTAAAACAAGTGTTTTTAAGGTATATAAAGATATGTAATTAAAACACAAAGATTGAATGTCTAAATATTCAACAATTGTAAATCAAGAGCCATGAATGGAAAAGTAACTATGTAAAGATAAAGAAAATAATAAATATACAAAATTATAAGTAGTGCATCATAGATTATATAATGAGGTATGAATATAAAAACCAATTAGATAGAAAAATGAGGAGTACTATGCCATGGTAAAATAATGTGTTCAAAATTATTGATAGATTTTACAACTTACATAATAAATAAGATCTAATAAATCTTATCATAATAAGAATCTAAAATTTACCATAGTCTCATATATCTTCAATAAGAGACATATGAAGCCTTTATATCACATTATTTTAATGGAGAATGTAGGTATATTATAAGAAGAAGGCTATGCATGTGGCATCTCCTATGAAGGGTAATCAATGTGGAGAGTTGGTGCTACAATGTGATTGTAAAACCTATTTTCTCTAAGAAGATGAAGGAGGTAGGGAAGGGTTATCCTTCACTAATGAAATACCATAGGTATGCTTTTGATAAAGTGAGTGTGTAGGCCATAGAAAATCATGAAAGTTCTACTTTAAGACTCTACAACTATCTATATGATGTGTAACACATTGATGCCAAAGGGAATAAACCTCACCATATTTAGGGATGTACTCT
Source organism: Torreya grandis (assembly GCA_037957365.1). Taxonomy (NCBI): domain Eukaryota; kingdom Viridiplantae; phylum Streptophyta; class Pinopsida; order Cupressales; family Taxaceae; genus Torreya; species Torreya grandis. Next base: position 953,086 of record JARHVA010005121.1, on the reverse strand, counting down.
ATAAGAATATCAAGAGAAGGTATACTCTTATCAACATATTATTCTTAATCTAGATAAAATGCATTAATATATTTCAATAGCTACTAGTAATGTTAAGAGGTATGCATGCTTATACCATGAAAATAAAAAATTACATATAGGAGTAATAGATTATGAAGGTCTACTATATGTAGTAGGAGTAAAGACTAAAGCATGTTATTATGTTAGGAACCTTTGATATTTTCATAAATCCTTATCCTAATGACCAAAAACCTTATGGAACTCATAATATGACTTGTCCACCTATCATGGAGGTAGAGGATGAAACTTAGGTAAAGGTAATATGCCATCATTATTAATAGGACAAATCCAAGTAGAGTTTATGCTAGGCTCAAAAATTGTGATAAATGATGGTAATGTAGGGTGGAATGATGTGGCTAACATCTACGGTGTTATAAATTTTTAAGGATAAAAAAAATTGATGAATTAATATGGTCCCATCATGGAATGATAAAGAAGTATACTCTAAGGAAACTTAATAGTGACTAGGTGAGAAGTAGTGTGTGTGCGTGATCCATATATGACTTGTGAACATCAAGTGAATTAGTGATAATGCTAAGTGTAGTAAAAATATAATGATCTACATCAATATAACTAATATTATTAAAGGATTTATGTAAATAAGAATGATATCTAAGTATTTATACATTTTTGGATTGAGCAAAACCAACTAGAAAGGGGTCATATAATGAATAGAAATCATCATAATAAAGAGTATGAAGATCAATAATGAAATCATAAATGATAATATATTTATAAGAATCATTAAGAATGGATTGTTTAGTCTTGGTTACAGTGACATGAATTTCATCAATTGGTTTTTGTCAAGACTGAGGTCATAAAGAATGAGGCAATTGAGTAATTATGTGTGAAGGGAGATTTGAAGTTTTGATTTTCAAATTAATCTCATCTAGTTCATCATTTGAATCTAATATGTTAGGTAGGATATTTCACACAAGTTTGGGGTGGCCATTATATCCTTTAGTAGAGTTGTAAAGGTAGTAAAATCATTGATATTCATGAAAGGGCATACTAGGTAAATGTTTAAGGGTGGTAAATTTAAAAACACCCCATTCCTAGAATTTTTATAAATTACAAAGGTTTGTATATCATTGAATATTATAAATATCACCATTATGAGTATATATCTCATGTGGTGTGTCTAGGGTTTACCAACTAATATGTTATATGACAATGAGATGTTGAAGATCATGAATTTAATACAAGTGATAGAAAGAACCATGATAGGAATCCAAACACATCCTAGAGGAGGCTTTTATATTTGAAAATAGCCTTGACACATACATTGGGTGATTTAAGATTGAATTTAGAGTATCTAAGTGTTTTAATAAAGACAAGGGAGGTAACACAAATGTCATATTCGTCATTAATCAAGGAATACTTGACTTAGATATCACCAATTTATACATTGATAAATAGTGAAGGATCATCTAATCAAACCAAGATTTCATTAGGAATCATTGAAGAAATGGTAAATTTGAGTGAGAGAGAAGTATATATGGTTTCATCAACATGTATAGACATTTATTCACATTGTTGAATAATAATAGCTTCAGACCCAAACATAGTGGCTTTGTGCTCATAGGTGGAGTTTTAGGGATGTTCTTTTATAATAAAATTTACATTAAATTATAATGATGGTGTTGAGAAGTCCCCATTAGTTCAAGAAAAGTAATTTGAGATGGGAGATGATAAAGCTATGTTATGGGACCCCATTCATCATATCAATATGAATTTGTATCTATTAATGGTGTATAATGTTGAATAAAATATTTTGAAGGAAGGGTGTAAGTAAATTTAAATTTATTTTGATAAGAGGTGTTTGATTAGGACTTAGCTGATGTGGTTATGCCAAATATATATTATTGGGTTGAATTAGGTAATGCTTTAGGTGTTTTGGTTGGGGTGATGGATTGTTCTTTGGAATATTTTGTAGGTGGTGAATAAGTAAAAAAAAATAAATGGAATTAGAGTTTTACGTAGGTCAAAGTGAGGGGAATTTGGTGATAAGTGAGTAATATACTTTGTATCAATGGAGAGTGAATGAGTATCCAAATGTGATGTTTGAGGAGAAACATGTGGGATATTAGATGAAGGAATAGGTTGTGTTGTTAAATTTGTGGGGATTGTTATCATAAGCCCAAGTTCTATAAAATGAGATGGGTAAGAATATTTTATGGTAAAAAAAGTTAGGAAGTTGTTATAGTTATATTTGGGTGAGGTTTGATGTAAGAACTAGTCTCCTCATATGACAACATTTTCATCATTAGGATAAATAGAAGTTTTGATCATGTTGGTACTGGCAGGTTGAGTAGTAATTGGTTGATGATTATGAATATGATCCTTGTAAATTTTGAGATGAGTGTTAGTTTGATTAAGTTAATCAAGTTTATTTTTGTTTTAATTAACCTTGGTTTCCACTTCATAAGCTTGTTGATTCTAAACAATTAGGATTTTGTGATCAAAATGAGGACCAATAATATATTCAAGAGACAAGTTTCATAATTGGAGACACGTTTCTTGAGAATGACCCTAACTTGCATGATGCCAAAAAAAATTATGTGGATGATAACAATGTTTGGTAGGGTGAGTAGGGTCAAGGTGGTGAAGAATAGGAATATGTTTTTTAATTTCTATCATGGAAAGAGGTTTGGGATAATCCACTTTGTTCACATAAGAAAATGTAGAATTGGGTTATGGTAAGAGGTTACTTGAAAGTGGTTGTGAAAGAATAACATCATTGGAACCCCTTGGAATGATAACATGAATAATGTGAATAAAATTGTAGTTATCCATAACACCATCATTCGTATCATGTCTATTTTTAGCTTTCATAAGCATTCAAGTTTTAACAAGAGGATGATAAGGCTCAATTTATATCATGAGAAAATATTAATATTTCACTTGGTCAAGGGCTTCTTATAAAGATTTGGGAGGAGTCTTAACATGATATTGTAATTTAGGATGAAGAGCATTAGTGAATAAGTGGAAGATGTTGTCTTCTAAAATGTCATGTTCAGCTTTATTGGATAAGGATTTCCATCATTTTATGAACACTTGGGTAGTTTTATGTTTTAATTATTTATAGTTGATGAAGTGAGATAAGTTATTTTTAGGAAGGTATTTAGTTTGGAATCCATATACCAATGCATTAAATAAATATTTTAAACTAGATATAGTATGGGATTTAAGTTGATTATACCAATCCAAATCATCATCTACAAAGGTTTTGGCTAAGATCTTGGTGGTGACAAAGGTATTGTGATTAATACAATATATACACAAGTATTTAAATGTTTTCAAGTGTAAATAAGGATCATTGGATACATTATAAATAAAAGTTGGAATAATAACACCTATGTTGATGTTTGAAATTTGAGGTATTAAGGGTTCATTTTGTAAATGTTTGATAATTTCATTAATAAGTTGAGGCTAAGGTATAAGGTTACCTTGTGCATATATAGGGGGTGGGGAAAGGGCATTAAGATTTTACACTCCCCATTCAGTGGGTTGAAGATGATTTTTTAATTATAAAAGTTATTTTTACATTTATATCATTTAATTTGTACTATTAGATTGAAAATTAGCCATTTAGTTCATGTCTTATAATAAATTTTTATTACTGTTGATAATGGCTTGACTAGTAGAAGAATATTAAGATGCACTAGAGGTAGCATTAACTTGATTATGAACAAGGGAACTTTGATAAGGCCCACTAAAGGAAAGACTGACCATCATAGTTGAGATACTAAGCAAGGTAAAGAATAAGTAGTAAAGAAATTCGAAGGCATGGAAGAAGAAGTGGGTATGGAAGAAGGAAAAAAATCATGGAAGAATTCATAGGGTGCCTTACTCCAAGGCCTTTAGATAAGTTATACAAAGTGAAGGTGGATAATCAAGGTAAGATTACATCATGAGAATTTAAATGATCATGGGTTCCTTTCCTTGATGTTGGGGTTTTTTAAATGAAGAGTATAATTTTAGCAGTATATTTGATATCACTCTCATCTTTGAAAATAGGCATTTTTGGAGGATATTTAAGTGGATCCAATGTTTTTAGAGGAGTTTTCTCATTGTTTTTTTGTTTTAGTGGCCACATGGGCATTGATAACATATGTATTTTCTATGGAATTATAAGGAAGGAAAGAATTAGGATGCTTAGGAAGGTTATAAAAGTTCATTATATCATTTTAATTTTGTATTTTAGTTTCATCAAAAATTTATTGCATGTTGAAAGACAAATATTAGGAAGTTAAAAATATAATGGGTTGAGCTAGTTGATCGAGTTAGATAGAGAGTGAAAATTAATAGTCTAAAAATTAACTAAGTCAATCTAGTTGACTTAGTTAGGTAGATGGGAAAGAGAGGAAATTGTATAAATCTACTAATTCAAGTTGGTTGACTGAGTTAGGCAAACAAGAAATGGGAAGAATTTGAAAACCTACTAAGTCGATCTAGTCGACTAAGTTAGGTAGACAAGAAATGGTAATAGTTTGAAAACCTACTGAGTCGGGTAAGTTAACTATGTTAGGTAGACAAAAAAATTAAGTGAAAACCTAATTATTCAAGTTAGTTGATTGTGTTAGGTAGAATATTTTTTTGACAAATGATTAAGTCGAGATAGTTGAAGTAATTATATAGGTAGGAAATATAAAAAGGTTAAACGACCTACTGAATCAAGTTATTTGACGTAGTTGTATAGGTGGGGAAAAAATATAGTGATACTAAGTCACGATGGTGACTTATTTGAATCTATAAAAAAATGAACAATAATTTAAACTATGTATTTTTTAAAGCAGAAGTAAAGTAGATAGAACACTGAACTTTCTACCACACATCACATAATTGTATTAATGGTTGTCAATACAATAATAGAGAATAGAAAGAAATAAGCATATAATGTATTTTTGTAACTACTAATGATAACTAATTATCTAAAAATAATATTATGAATATGTACTAAGAGGTTTCAATTTATTTATAGGCTTGTAAATATACTTACTTATCCATTGGATAATGGTGACCCTATGTTTTAGAGTGCTAACTATGGAGGAAGTATTGTTCCTATAGCCTAGAAAATCTAGTTTTAAGGGTAAGATGGAAGTAACTTATCAACACTAACTACTAATCGATGCACCATAAGATCAAATAAATGGATGGATTCCTAGAGTTAAATTCAAAGGGAAATCCTTAGTGCTTCTAGAATATTGTGAGGTGCATTGAAACTAAAGACCATGTTAAGTTTTGTACTATGGCTATAAGTATTGGGGAAATAAAATCATGCCATAATATATAAATGATACATAAGGATTGTAAATAGAGTATAGTGTAACCCTTAATGATAATAGCTAAGTGGTTTAAAAAATTTTGGTACATAGTTTCTACGAATATCAAGACAAAGTGAAAATCGAGGTAAAAATCAAGTGTCAAAAGGAAAAAATTGATGGAGTTAAGAAAATAAACTTATTTTATTAGAAATTAAACCCTAAAATCAAAAGGAAAAAACTAGTTGACCAATGTGACCTAGTTGATTGTGGATCCTAGATCTAAAAATAGAGAAGAAGACTAGATCAATCATCATGATTTCATTGATTGGAAATGAAAAAACTAAAAATAAAGGATAAAACTAGGTCAACCAATATGACCTAGTTGACTGTGGATCCTAAATCTATAGAAAGAGGTTAAGACTAAATTGACCAATGTGATCAAGATGATTGAGAAAGAAAAGTAAAAAATTCAAGGGTTAGATTTAAGGTGGGTTCACCATAAGGTATGAAACAAATTAAGATAGATCAATACATTATATAGATTATTAAAATCCAATATTGGATGAGGTAATCAACTAACATCTATTTCAATACTATTTATATTGGGAGCATAAAAATTTGGATCTGTTAACCTAACCAAGGGATATCTTACCACACAACATCAAAGGAGAGGGTTTCAAATCCTCTTGTAAAATGACACTATGCAATAACCCTAGATAGGTATAAGTATATAAAATAAAATTAATCTAGTTCTCACTAAATATTATGGCATAAATGGGGATGGTTAAACATAAATAAACAATCAAGGGATCATATTAAGAAAAAGGGGGCTTAAATAATGTAAAATGGAAGATATTAAGAAAAAACCCTATATTGACAGCAAGTTTAATTATAGAGGTAGTATAATAAAATATTTACACATTCAACACATATTAATAGTACAATTTTTATGTATAAAATGAAATAGCAAGAGTTAGGAATACTTACCTTAGGACAACCTGTTGAGTCTCAAATCTTCACCTTGGCCAATGGGGATTTATAAGAGGTTGTTGTGATTTTTTAAAGATCACACTATATAAATCATATCTAGGATAAAATACTACTACTTTGAATCCAAGACTTCCCACAATATAACTAATATTATATCCAAGTCAAACCTTAAGCAATGGCTCTTTCAAATGTAGATTTAGCAGAACTATGAATTGTAATTATAAAAAAATGAATATTGCTCTCTATTAGATTTAAATGAGCCTTATACTTATATAAATGGATAACTCTAAAAAATTATATAAATTTATCCAATGATATTGGCCACCACATTCCATTTTGTTATAAACAATTATCGTTAGACTTTAAACTAAGTCGGCCAGGCTGACCTACTTCCATAATGTATGCTTAAACTTTTATAACATGGTTGAACCAAATGAATTATTATGAAATTATGGAATTTTGTTATTTAAGGTCTATTTTAAATGATAAAATCTAATGGAAATGTATAAATTGGGTTTGGATTATTTAGGGAGTTGGATATGTGGGACTTGTAATGGGTTTAGATAATGATAGAGTTGGCCAATAATTTTGTGAGCAACAATGGTATGCCTACCCATTTTATGGGCCACCCTTTAAGGTGTGCACTTAAAGAGATTAAAATTGATAATTTCTTGCAAAATAGAAAGTGTTAGTAAATGATAAAGTTTAAAAATATTATGTGTATACAAAGCTCTTGTGATCCTTTGTTCCACTAAGATTCAATTACAAAAATTAAAATGAAATATTATAAAGTCTCTTTACCATTAAATAAACATAACAATCTGAAATTAAATCCACTATTATTTAATGTATAAAGCATAAACTCTAGGGGGAGGCCTAAATTTCAATATTTCCATAGATAACTCACAAAACCTAGGAACTAAAGATTGAAAAAGATAAATTGTTATCTCTTTTTCCCTTAATTATTCATCCTTTTCATATATTTGTTTCTTAAAAATATTATTTTATTATGTCAACAAATGGATTTTATTCTTATTCCTTCTATAATTATTAAAATAAATCAACTTAAAGGATTCAATAATGTCCTTATGCCATACATTTTAATACAATCTACATGAGACTAATTAAGTTATTCAATCACACCTATTTTTGTAGAAGTTATAGGTTCAATTATTATGGCTATAGGTAGCTCAGGTACATTGGTTGCATTTTATTCAAGATTTATTACCTTATAGGTGGTTTTTTAGGTATTTATGTGGGTTATTTTATAATTATTATAGGTTCTTATGTCTTGTTTGCAAGTTATTTTATTCCAACTACTCTTTCTTCTTCCTTAGCTACCACTTGAGCTATTTTATCTAGTCCACATTTCCTTGCCTCTAATCCCATAATTTTAGTCTTTATAAATTCTATTTCTTGATATGAAATCAATATATTCTCATGGCCACTCAATTATGGACTAGTAGGAACATGGGTATGTTCTATTTCCTTAATTACTAGAAAACCCTCCTTATATTTATCTTGAACTTATTCATTTGACAATAGTCTCTTCCTCAATTTATTCTTCTATATTTTATTCACTAGAAACATGTTATTCTCCAATTTTTATTTATTCATCTACCTTCATTTATTCTATTTATTCCTCTACCTCATCTTGTTCCATTTTTCCCCTCCTCCTCCTTTTCTTTCATTCATTTTTTAGTCTAAAAACTTCCACTAGTGGTTCCCTCATTGCTAACTTCTTCCCTCAAACTTGGATCTTATTTAGAGATGTACTCTTTTGAGTAAATACCAATTTTTTAATTCCTTGGAAGAAAATTATCTTGTTATTATACCCTATCTCTCAACCTATGAGAGAGTTTCTTTGGTTTTCTATATGATGATACAAAAATATTTTGATTTTTAGCATGCAGGGGAGATATTGTGGGTAGATAAGATGTTATGGCTAAATGTAGGTGATCTAAGATGAAAAAAAACCTATGGTAAAATATATGACATTGATACAAATTCTTACCAATTAGCACTAGGTCTAATAGAGGCTAAGGCTCTCATAATTAATGTGATGAAACAATGACGGGTAAGTGCTAAAGGCTTACCTTTATAAAATTACTTGACCATTCTTCTCAAAAAGTTCAAAAACTATTTGGAAATATTTATGGTATGATCATGCATTAAATTACTCAAAAAATTCAAGTGTGGTATATATACCAAAGACAACCTACCTTCTCATGTGAAATATTCCATGACAAATATAGCCACTTGGTGTCAAGGGATAGGAACAGACAACTTATTGGTGCCTTAAGATTCAAATTATAAATTTTATCCTAGGATATCAAACCTTGCCTTGGAATCTATAATTATGTGTCTTTATATCCATTCTTCCATTAAATAGGTATACTAACAACTTCTAATATATTTTTTCTATTAGGACTATATCTAGTACCTGAACTTTTATCTATAGTTCCTTAGTGTTTGGGAAAAATATTTCACTTTTCTTAAATCATTTTTTCCTATTATCTATATGGATACAATCCATATGTAACTAATAAATGATACTATCCCTAGGTTATTCTAAAGTATAATATGGTTTTTGGGTTCCATGCACTTTATATCTCCTCCAATTGTTACATGTGTTCTTCAATATTGTCACCTTCCTAACTTCTGCTAGTTCCAAACAAAAATTAACTCTTTCTTAGGAATCACAATGAAATAATTTTAATGGATGAGTATTATTGGATAACATATTTTCATCCTTATATTAACACAATTATATTATTTAAATCATGTGTCCTTTGTTAGTATATGTGTTGTATTTCTGATGTGTCCTTGGAGAGTACATGGGTAAATTGACATTGAGTACCCCCAAAACCCCTCCCCCCACCCCAAAATTAAAATATTAACTTGATCTCAAGTGAAATTTATGGGACAATAAAATATATGAAACCAATGAGGTGGGAGAAAAGTGAAGTGAAATCAATTAGGGATCATGACATTGGATGATAATAAGGCATTGGGATGTCATGAGATAAAATGCAAAAAATGTTTTTGAGGAAATGTATTTTTTTAAAGTGAGTATTAATAAATATTCAAATAATATTAATAATCAATAAACATAAAAAAATCCAATATTAATATATGTTATTATAAATTCCTAATATAGGTACCTGATTGATTGCATTGGTTTGACCAATAAAATTATTTACAATAGATGGCTAATGTTACTTCGCAAGAGATTATCTATCAAGAGCCACAAATTAGATTAAATTCAAACATTTAGGATGGTTTAGATATTATAACAAAAAATTATCTTTGTGACTTTTTTCATAAAGTGATGAAGTGTATTTTTGTCGTGCCAAACTGTGAGAAATATTTTTTGGGAATGTTTAGTTTAAAGTTGAATTATGTTTAAACCTAAAATGCATATAATTAATTAGAGTTATAAATATATTGATTTTAAATGGGTATATGTAAATTATAATTCACAAGGGTGGTAATCAGATCTATAGTAGGCCAATTGGGTGCTAAACACAGATATAAACATACACTAAATTTATTAGCTAAGAATAGGCTAAATATAGATAGTATAACTAAGTTATGTATGATAATGACATTGAAGTAATATAATTATATGGTTTTTATGATAACATAGTGTTGGATCTATAAAAATTAAAGATCAAACTAGAAGACAATTCTAGAATAGCTGATGGATTCTTGATTAAGTGCCCCAAGAACTCTAGACACTAATGTTAGCCTAGGATGGTTGCATTGACATTACTATCTATATTCAATGCAAGTGTCTAATATTAAATACCTACTATAAAATTATGTGACCACATTTATGATTTTGGGTTTGTCTTTTCCTTCACTCTGGTGCATTTAGATATGGGTCATGGACTATCAGTCATGAAATGTCAAAACCCTATTTATTAATCTTCATAATGACCTTGGGAAAAAATGGGTTAGTGTTCACATGGTGTCAAGATTACCCCAAATACCCCTCTATTAGTGAGTGTTTCCTACATATACACTACTCTAAAGAATGACTTAGACTGATGTAATTCTCCCCTACATGTTGGTTTGTGTGTGAAACATGCAATATGTGTAAATCAAGTACAATAGTGAACTAGATTGTAACTTGGAAAATTTGGATTTTAGGCTAATCCTTCAATACATTATAGATTTGGATGTGTTTTCCCTATGATTGGTATATAAACAAGAGAAAATAGGGAAGCTTTGCTTAATTTAATTCTCTTTGGTATGAATACCAGGTATTTTGCCTATGTTTCTAGGTGAGGAATGAGTGAGGCTTAATATTATATTTATACCAAATCCTTTTGGAGAAATAAATTACATTAAAAAACTTAGACTGACCATTAGGATATTTATCATTTTTAAATTGGATGACTTTAGGGCATCAAACACATGTCATGTAAGGATACTAGCATCAATGCTAGTGTCTATCTCAAACATTAGTGTCCGAGGAGTAGAAAATTAATTCATGGCTTAGAGTTTATAGAGGTAGAAGATAAATATATTTTAATAATTCTATTCAAGATTTAAATCTTGGGTCATCAATATAAGACTGATTAGACTAAGAGATAGGCGAAGGGAAAAAATATAGAGTAGATACGAGACTTGTAAAAGTGGTAAAAGGTCTAGAAATGTGAGGAACAACCATGGTGTGATTTTTAAAAGTGTAAAATATTGAGGTGATATATAATCCATAAATATAATCTACATTCCCCCATTTAATCTATTAATAAAATTTTTAGTTTAAAGGAAAGGAATGTGGACTTGGGTGTGTATAACACACCTTGTCTTTGTGTATTCCTAACTTGAATGCTTTTCTAGTGACAAACCTACACCCAAGATCATGTTAAAATATATAGTAAATCCATATAATATGTAACTTAAATTAATTTAAATATATTTAAATTGAAAGAGCCAGGTTTAAGAGTACACGTTTGTCAATGTAACAACCTTGCCTATTGGTAAGTTGATTTTAAAAAGATGTATCATTGTAAGGCTCTTAAACTAAGATTAGGATAAATATAAATGATTATTAAAATTTCATATATAAAAGGATATAGATAAAGAGATAAATATTATAAGGCCCATGCCCCCAACCTTGGAGCAAAGGTGAGTTTATACTCGGCAATTGACACTAGTTCAATCGTGTAACCTATTAATACTCATAACCTGGTGAGGCCAGATGATAAAATTAATTAAAAACTTAAAAATTATTAATATAAATTGATTTAATCACCTCAACCATATCAAAAAAGTTAACCAACTAATACATTATACTAGATCAATAAAGTCCATAAAAGTCTAACTAGGGTATGAGTACGTAAAAGCATCTAATGTGGTAATAGTATATAAAAGAGTTTTATAATATGAAATTGATTTGTATTATGTAATACTAGGAATAAATGACATAGAATATCAAATTTAGATATGTCTCATGCTAAAAATATGTACAATAATGGTACTAATGTATATAATTCTACCACAATTATGAATTTGAATCATATAACTGTGTGCTTTGTCTAATTCATAAAATTGTATAAGTGTGGAAAAAATGATTCCAGAGCATGCCCCCACTATAGATGGATAAATATTAAAAATTATATAAGTACAAATGTGGATAACATATTTACAAAACATGCATCCACTATAATTTGGATATGTTGAATGTTGAATAAGTGTGGAGAATATGCTTCTAAAGCATACCTCCACTAAAAATGAAAATTTTGCCAAGTGTGGAGAACATGCCTCTATGACATGACCCCACTAATATTCCCCCCTTTTTATGTGAAGTAAATTTAGTAATTGGTAGTCACATCACCTCATAAGGATAAGAAAATTACATAATCTATGAATGGAACCATGTTGCATATAATAGGAACATGTTTGGGTAGATATAACATTAAAGTGAATATAATTAATGTGATAATATGAAGGCATAAGATGCATGATAATTATCATTTGAATGTATAGATAGTAATAATAAAATATCAAAAAGAAAACAAGCACACACAAAATAACACTCAAAATCAAGTCTAAAGGTAATGGTCAAAGAAGGTTGAAAATAAGGGGTTTGTTCAAATGCTACACAATCAAAGGGACATGACTTAGTCAAATGTACACAAAATAGAGATTGGCATATTCAAATGTCCATACAAAAAAAAAAAATACATATTCACATTCCAAAGAAATCATAAATAGGAATGGGGGAAAAAAAGCAAAGGAGCATATTCAAATGCTTGAACAAGGAACACAATAAAAAGGAAAGACACTCAAGGTAGTAAATATAGTAAATCATAATCAACTAACATAAACATGTCATATTATCCCATGGATCAAATGTGTTAGGAAATAATGTCAAGTGTATAAAATATTAAATACCCTATGTAAGATATAGTCATGGTTAATTGCATGTGTAAGTACATATGTAAGCTTAAACATGATAATGAAATGTGATCATCAAACCATATAACCTGTGTGTATCAAGATCAAATAAGTAGATGTCACCAATGTCTATATGACATGAGTAGAGGTAAGGCCTAACATATGAAATAGGAATAGATCATGTATTTGTGTATGCCTATATCACACTAAAATAGAAGTGTGGCACATATGTATGTATGTATAAGTAACTAAATATGTGATCCATCAACATAGAACTAACACATAGAAGCCAAGAAGCCAATAGAACATGTAGGTCCTAATTTCTTTGTGTATTTTTGAATGTTTTTGTGGTTTGACTTTTTTGGTATTTTATAATGTTTGAAAATGAAATATCATCATATGATGCCATCCAATAAATGGTCATACATATCTCCCCATTGTGAATCTAGTGTAGTAATATCGTGCTGATGTTGAGGAGTATGCATAAGTGAAATATTTATCATTATAGTATTAGTGATGATTTTCATATGTAAAATAGGACTCTATGGTCATGAAGTAGTAGTAAAAGTAATAGGAGTAATAGTTTGTAGAACACATCATTAAGTGATCTATGGTTTATTTTAAATAACCTTAATAGGAACATGTGTAGGTGATATGTATATATAAACATGGTTCATACTAGATGATAATTACATGGAATCCACTATAAGTCTCTGATGTAGTGGTATCTCAAGTACTGGCCACCTAGTGAAGGGGATTGCATATTGTTTAGCCTTTTGCAGTGAATTAGCTTTAGTAGGATTGGTAATTAAATATAGAAAATTAGATGTTAGACAAATTATAGATACTGAAAATGACCTTAGGAAAATTTTAAGTAGACTAGGGGTAGAATAGGGTATTAGGTAGGAAAAGATGGGACCAATAAATGATTGAGTTATTTATGGTAAATGGTCAAAACATCATTGTTGACTAAGAACAAAGTTGGAATTGTTGAATTAGTTTTCAAGGTGAGAGAAATCTAGGGGTTGCCTGCATAGTAGTGGGATAATGTAGTATCACTTGAGGTGGTTGGCTACATAGTAGAGGGCTGATTTAGTTATAAACTAAGAAATGGAGAACATAGTATCTTCTACCCAATGCAATACATAATATATGGCTGATATAGTCTATTGAATGAGGCCAAATACATGGTAGAGGGCAAATGTAGTAATCTAAAAATAGGAAAGGGCTAATTTAGTATCAAATAGGTTGATTATGTTTATAAGAATGCGCTGAATATGTAACAAAATGTTGATGAAGTATGGTAAATAAGTGATAGGGTTGATTTAGTATTAAATAGGTTGATTTTGTAGGAAAAAGGTGACAAATAGAAAAATTGTCTAAACAAGATGATGAAGTAGTTAATTTGTAGTTTTTTGAGAATATTTAAGAATACATTTTATTATTATAACATCGATATCTAATACATTCACTGTTGTTTGATATTTTGTAGAGGTAATGAATATTTTGTCATCTAGTGGATATCTCCTGGTTACTAGATTTGTTGGATCATTCATCAAACATAGATCAAGTTTATCTATTTTTTTTGGGTTTTGGAGGCATCATGGAGATAAAGTAGATATCATTGAGTGTTAGTATCATTATCATGTTACTAAGATCATGAGAATGGTTGACTAACACTTTATGATAGGAGGTAGAGGGGGACACTATAGAGGTGGCTATCACCTTAGAGGATGCCCATAGATTATTTGGACTTCCTATCATTAGGAATATGATGAAATGTGATACACTAGAGATGGAGGATGAAATATGATCCTTAACCTAGTGAGAAACATGATCAAATAGGATATATCTTGGTTTATGTGTTAGCTTGTTTCATGTTTATATCTTGACCATTACAGATGTCTATAAGGACTTAATAGGTCTTATGATAGGATGAGTGTTGTGTCACAAGTCATATGTGAAGGTACCACTTTCGATGATAGCCTTATGCCACTCCATCTTAGAATAGGGTGCATTATATAATATTGGTACTATAGTTTGGGTACAACTCATGCACAATATGTATGGGATGTTGACCTCTAGGTAGAAGATGATGGGCCCCATCATTATTCTAAGTATGTGGATCTATGAGAGATTTACTTTATATCAACATGTTAGGTTACCCCATGTGGTAGATGATAGATTACTTCAGGTTATACAATGGAGGTGGAACCATGTAGCACATGTCATGTTGCATGTTTTAACTTTATAGACTGTTACATTAGGGTAAATAGTGTGACAAGCTTAAACTCATATTGTTATTATATGGTTGACTTAGGCCACTATTGTTACTAGTTTGGTACATGTTTAAATCATGGACCACTATAATTCATTGGTGGAGCCACATCTAGTGGCTCATGTACCCAGATAGTTATGGATAACACAACCAACATCCATTCTAGTAGTGCATTCTTAATAGGCATGTCATGTTAGAGAGATGAGAGGAATAAGAGGCACATGGTGGTCAATCATAATACTTATTATTAGGCCTTAACAAGTGAGACCATGGGTAGGTCATGCATGGAATTAGGAAGTGGTGAGGCCTAGAGGAGATGATGTTATGTATGCTGATGCAAGATATGTAAGAATGGGAGTAGGACCATAATAGGGGTGACAATGGATGTCATAATCTCATCAAAGATGGAGATACCATCAATGAGAGGAGACATAGACATTGGGGGTCACATAAGGTGATCCTATAATGGCTACAACACATAGTTGATCGATATAGAGGAAACTAAGGAGGGGGTTATGATGGGCTCAGGTGATGACTCCTAGTTTTGCACTTGTGTAAAGGTAGCTAATAGAGGAGGTTCTCAATGGGTGAGTGGATAGGGAGACTGTAGTCAGTGATATTGACACTTCTAAGAAATATTTTGATTTGTTTTAAAGTTTTTGGCATATATCAATAGTTACATCATTATTTATGATAGACATATGGTTTGATATATATACATATACATGAGATTTGATTTATATTTGGGTTTTGGTTTTGTAGATAGTACTACAAAAGAGATTAGATTGGGATCCATGATTATGGCTACACACCATAATATTTTAGATGGGGTGATGTCACATTATGAGCCTTCCACTCGGTATATCCTATAGTACCATCTACCCTAGCTTATGATAGCTAGTTTAGATTAGTGGGAGATTATGTTCAATAGTTTTAGGCATGAGGACATGGTTCATAGCCACCTATAGGGATAGGAGATGGAGAGGCTTGAGCCTAATAGGTTTTGGCATAGGAGTGAGCTACTCACATGGTGACCACTATACAACAAGGATAGGTATAGGTCCAGGTGGATAATCTTTAGGGTCATATCGATGGCTTGACATCTTAGATTGCCTCATTAAAATACACCATTTAAAGGGGTTAGTCATATGCATCCATTAGTATCATGATGAGGCCACATGATAGGCATGATGGATCATAACCTTAGATCTGTAGCTATTATATTTTGTACTTGTATTATATGAAATACATGATATATATATTTATATGGACATTTCATTGGCTATTATTTGTATCTATATGTGGATGGGTGTATGGGTATATTAAATTTTTATCACATGCATTTTGATTTTATTATATATCTTATAGAAAATATGTGATGTATGTTTTCTTCTCTAGCATTATTTGATACACATGTATGGTTAAAAAGAAAATAAAAATTATTTTGAAAAGTCTAAATAGTCATCAAATGTAATACACACTAAATCACAATGGGAAATGTGTAAAAATAAAAGATGAATAGATATAATAAACCAAAATGGTAAATTAAAAGGGTACAAAATATTTTCAAACCATGTAAAAACATTTGCACCAAATTAAAGCAAAACAAATGTCATTTTATATCATGTTGGGAAGTATGAAAATTTGTAATAAAATGGAAGACACATGAAAACCAATGGTATAAAAATGAACAAACAATAGAGTCAATCAATCATACTAAATCAAGATGGGAAGTATGAAAACAAAAACAAAATCTAAGTCAAATTAATCATACTAAATCAAGATAGGAAGTATTTTAATGATGTTTAAATCATAATGTAACATAAATTATTTCAAATTTTAAGCATGTAATTTTATTATGACTTAGTTATTGTACGAACTAATTATTGGAATATTTTGTGAGGAAGGCCTGGTCCTATCCAAGGTCTTATATTGCAACTCACAAAGGGAACACCAATGAGGTGTAAATATGTGGGAATAATGTAAAGAATTTATAATGTGGTAATTTATGATGAGATACTGGTCCTATCCATGGTCTTACACTATAATTCATAGTGGGAAACCCTAGGGGGAATGATCAGATAACAAAATAATATTCCTAAAGGGGAAATATTAAGATTATTGTAATGAAATAAAGAATGTAAAAAACATGACATAGGCATCTATGAGAAAACCTTAGGAAACATGAGGCGTACTAGGTACAAATGAGAGACACTAAGAGTCTAGTGACCATAAAAATATAAAGGATACCTACTCAAATTAAGCTTAAGGATATATAGGTAAATAGGTGAGATACTAAGATACACTCATGAGAGTTATATGAATAATAAAAATAAAATAGACCTAACTTCACACAATATGTTCCCTATTCCTCAAGGCCTCTTATAGATCCATGGGCCTACTACAAAGATTGGGTACTTAGGTAAGAAAGTAGGTAGTAATTATAGATTTTATTGTTCTCTTATCCCAATCTACTGACCTACCACACTCTAATGGAACTTATCTCTATCATAAGGCTACCTATGGAGTTTGAGATTTTGATTAGAAAATAGGAGATGTGCTAATGATGTTAAATAACATATTTTGGTGTCATTAGACTTTTGAATTTGTATGTTGCATTTTAAGTCATTACCCTTTATTTAAATGATTTGGATTTTAACCTTTTTAATGGATTTTTTGATTCCTCCTTCATACTAATTTGGAATAACCAACATGAATGATAAAAGTGATACACATGAATGAGTTTTAGACTTTGGTTTAGAGGAGACTAAGTAATTGGAGATATGATTGACCAAAATCTTAGACTTACCTATGAACCAATATGTAATCTCAAGTTTCAACCATATGTATGCTTAATATGTGAAAAAAAGATGAGGGAATTAAGGAGATCCAAAATAGATAGGTATATGGTAGTAGTACAATTAGAAGTCTTGTTTTATAATTAATCATATGGTAGAGATAGATTACTAATGGAATCAAGGTTGTATAACCAAGTCATAATAATAATTATTTAATTTTTGCATGTAATAAGATAGAAAATAATCATTGTAAAAAGGGAAGAAAAGAATCCATGAAATAAGTGAAATCATAATCATAAGTGTGCATGCATTAAAAGAATGATAATATGCCATAAAAAAAGGTGAAAGATAATGAAACCATATAAAACACATAAAGCATAATATAATGATCCATGTAAAATAGATAAGTGAAATCTAATTTGACACATAGTCAAGTGTATAAGATATATAAATATGGATTATAAATCCAATACAAATCATAAAGTAAAAAAGTGTGAAATAAAATCATTCCATGTTCATAAATAATGATATATTTGACCATAAATATTATCCATAACATCCAAAACATCTTTATGAAGCCAAATTCTGATGCTAGCTAGAGTCTCATCAATATTCACATAAATTTTTTAAAATAATTCCTTCCATATCATTTCAAATGAAGAAGTAGGTGTAGATGATGAATATTAATACTCCTATGGGATATCATGAATATGATAATCAATGTGAGGAATGGAGTCTAAATGAGAATACTATCTGTGGGGTGAGAAAAAGGTGCAACCTATGGAGAAGGATGAAACTTCTTGCATGGGTGACCTATACAAGGAGGAATGACTGGTTATAGTGTTGATAGTGGGAAGTCATGAAGATTTTTATATATAATTCATCATCAATTAGTATGATGTGTACCAAATTGGTGTCATAAAAAATATACTTCCTCATATTTAGGAATATACTTTGGTAATAGCTTAGTAGGAGGTATAGGGGCTAAGTAGTGGTTGGGCATAATGTGTCAATGTACTACCTAAGTTTTTGTAAATGGGTATAAGAGTGGTTATTTATACTATGAAATAAATAAATGCATATATTAGTAAATGTTGGGGGTCTACTAGCTAAAAGGGAAGAAGAAGAAACATGGGGAAAATGATATAAATGGAAATCTTTGGTCCAATGATTGAAATTTTTGTGGATATCACAATAAGGTTGATCTACCCATTTTGTGGGTAAAGGATCAAGTTGTGGTAAGGGAATAATTCCATCACTAATGAAGGTTGGGGCTAAAGAAGAAATTAGACTAGGCTCATCTATAGGTAAGGTTAGTTGTGCAATAGTTTTAAGTACAATGGATATCATCTATGGAGGAAGCACACTATAAGGGTCATGATATATGGAAAAGTGATAAGGTCCCATCATGGCATGATCCAAAATAATATTTATGAGGTGATATGCTATGAGTGGAGGCATATCATGCAAGTGTTGCATCTCTACCCTATGATAAATAGTATAAATACTAGTATTATGTGTTATAAAGTAAGGAATTCTAAAAGAAGAATGAAAAGATTGAAATAAAGAAGATCAATATCAAATAACCTATACATTTATAGATTAGATAAATATGGTAAAAATGGTTCATATAAATAATAACCATCATCATAGTCAGGTGTATGCAATTTGATGGTACATGTAGGAATGAATTTGTCATCAGAGGAAGCATGATGGATATAGTGTCTAGTTTTGGATAAGATGGTAGGTATGTCACTGGAAAGTAGTGGACATGATCAAGGTTATAAAAAAGTAATATGTTGGGTGATAATGTGAGTGGAAAGGTTAGAGGTTTTGATCTTGAGCATATCTCATTTGGCTCATCATCATTAGATTCTAAGAGGTTATGCGAAATGTTCCTAATTAATTTAGGTTGAATATTATAACCTTGAGTGGAGTTGATTGTATCATCAAAGAGTTAGGATTCTTAAAATGGGACAATAGACATGGATTCAAGTGTAGGTATATTAAAAACAACATGTTCTTTAATTTTTTTGAAATTCTAAGGGTTCATGTCTGCTTAAATATTTTAGATAGCACCATTGTGAGTGAATTTGACACATTGGCATGCAGATGAGGTGACTACCCTCATATGATTAATCCAAGGTCAATTGAGTAAGATTATGAAAAAAATTGGAAATTTAAATATCATAACTTTAACATGAATGATGACATGAAGAATAGTAATGGGAAGCCAAACACAACCTAGAGGAGGAATTTGCCTTCTATCATAGCTTTTACATGTACTACGTGTAAATTTGAGGTTGCATTAAGAATATCCAAGTGTATTAATAGAGTCAAGGGATCAAACACAAGTTATTATACCTTAATAAATTAAGGCATGATTAAATTAAATATCTATAATTTAGATACTAATAAATAGAGGAGGATCATCCACATGAAGTAGTATCCCATTAGGAATCATGGAATTAGTAGTGAAATTAAGTGAGAAATAAGTTTACACTATTTCATCAACATGTATGGACATCTCTTCACATTTTTTAACTATAATATATTAATATTTAGATAACATAGCTTCACATCTTACATGAGGAGGATGAGGGATGTTCATTTTGAAAATAAATTACATTAGGTAGTTTAAATGATGGGGCAAAGCTCTCATTAGTTCTAAGAAAGGTATTTGAGATGAGAGATTAGAAAGTTATAAAATAGGATCCCATTCATCATAACCCATGGGAGGTAGTTAGATAAAGGTTCATAGTGTTATAAGAGCTCCTAGAAGGGAGGGTTAGAGGTAAAATTTAACTTGTGTTGATAGGGTATGGTTGGTTTAAGTTTATTACAAATGGGTTGATTTACTTTATGTTATGTGGTGGTTGGTTGAAGTATTTCTTGTGGTTGGGTAGAATAAATACTTTGGAAGTTTGGCGTATGTTGTCTTGCTGTGTGGATGTTGGGGGAAGAGTAGAAATGGTATGAGAGGTATAATAAAGTTGTGTGGTTGGAGATGATGCTTGTATGGATATAGTTTTCTCTTTCCCCAATTCCATTAGATGGGATGGGGAAGCATCCTGAATGATGCAAAATGGTTGAGAGGTGTGATGCATAGGTGTTGGATTTGAGTCAATAAAAGAAAATAATATTCTCAAGATAGTCATATTAACCACATTTTCATCATTGTTAGTAAGGTATATAAGACTTTAAAAATTGGTAATAGTATGATTAGGTTTTTCAATTTTATTTTGGTGGTTAGGAAGAGGATCTTTGTAGATAGCAATATGAAAATTATATTAGTGTAAATCTTGGATTTTGTTTTGATTTTCATGAGATTTAAAATCTATGTCATAAGATCTTTGATGTTTTCAAATAAGGGTTTCTTGATCAAAGTTAGGACCAAGAATAAAATCCATAGCAACATTTTCATGAGAATGCTCCCAACTTGCATGAAACCAACATAATTTTTTTGGATCATACCATGATTTCATAGGATGAGTGGGGTTAATATCTCATGGTAGAGGTCTTGGAAGATGTTTTTGAAGTTTTTCTAGGGATAGTGGCTTGTGCACATTAGTATGGTTGGGTTGAGAAAAGTGTGAGTAGGAGTGTTGTTAGTAGGGGAACATGCTCCATGGAATTGTTTGGAACAATTACTTGGATGGAAGGTATATTTTCATAGGTGTTGTTAACACCACCATTGGTTGTATGACGTTTATTATTTTTAATAAGCATCCAAGTGCCTATTATAAGTTGAGGTGGTTTTAATTGATGCATGAGGAAGTCTTTTTTTGTCTTGGTCAAGAGCTTCTTCCAAGGTTTTTGGAGAGAGGGTCCTAACCTAATATTATAAGTTGAGGTATAGAGAATTAGTGAATAGGTGGAAGAGGTTGTCATCTACCATATTATACTCATATTTGTTAAATAATTTTTTCCATTTTGATGAAATATTGTGTCATTTTGAGTTTTGAGTTATTTGCAATTTATAAAGTGGGATAAGTTGTTCTTGGGAAGATCACTAGTTTGGAATTCTTGGACTAGTGGATTGACCAAATATCTTAGGCTAGTGATAGAGTGGGGTTTTAATTAATTGTACCAATATAAATCATCTCTTGAGAGTGTTTTATCTAATAATTTGGTAGAAGCAAAGTAATTGAGATTATCCTAATATTTATAAAGGTTACCAAATGTTTTGAGATGCAAAGTGGGATAATATATCCATTATAGGTGATGGTGGGGGTGATACCTCCTATGTTAATGTCATCAATTTGAGGTACTAGAGGTTCATTTTATAGATGTTTGATTATTTTATTGATGAGTGGTGGTTGCATTATATACCATGGGAATCCCTAAGGGGTGAGGGACAATAGTATTTTGTGCTCCCCATGAAACTTGGTGAGGATGGTTTTGGAGATGAATGAGATGAATTTGAATCTACATCATTTAATTTTCATTATTAGTTTGAAAGGTATAAATTTGGTTAAGTTTTTGTAATAGGAGTTAGTTTGAGTAGAATTTTTATTAGTGGATATAACATGTGATGCATTGGTGTTAGAATTGATAACTCGAGTTGATCTATGAGTGTGGGATGAATTATTAGCATGCATTGCTCTAGTAGTGAAAGAAGTAGTAGTGGCATGAGATGCACTAGTAGCATGGTTTTGTGTGTGGGTGTTTTGAAGAGACCCATTAGAATTTTAACCAACCATGTTGGTATAAATATCTGATAAAGAGGTTGATGAAGACATAGAAGATGATGTCACAGTGTGGGAAGGAGACATTATAGAGTAGAAATATTGAAATGTAAATAAATGGGTTCACCCAAATATATGGGAAAAGGTAGGGGAGGGTGAATGGAGTTATCCTATAAGAGGCCCCATCATGATATTATAGATGGTTCTAGGATATTTTCCTCTATGTTAAGGGTTTTCATTGATGGAAAAGAGCATTTAAGTTTTGTACTCTAAATCATGGTCATCTTCTAGTGAGAACAAAGGGTTAAGTGTCAAGGATGAATGGGGAGGAGTCCCATAGTTGGTAGTGTGAGTACAAACATGGACATTTCTTTGATCCATGGTGGGTGACATAAGATGTGTCTTAAAATCAATATTATGATTAGTTAAAATAATCATGTTTGATTAAATTTTGTATTGTCATAAAATAATAAATTAATGATAGAGAGAGACTAAAAACTTGTGTAGAAATAAGGATGAACTGGTAAGATACATAGTCAAACCAATTTACACTGTCTCATAATAAATTAAATAGAATAGGATATAAAGGACACATTCAAACTAGTTCATTGTGTGTTGTAGATGGAGAAATTTAAGGAGTTTGAAAGACACATAGTTCGATAGGTTACTTGTGTATTAAAGATAAATATAAAAAGCAATCTATAAGAGAATGAGTCGATAGGATTGACTATGTTCTCAAAACATGATTTTTTTGTAATATAATAAATAAAAAAATTTAATTGAGCACAAAAATAATTAGATCAAATGTGTTTTATATAATTGTATAACATTGTTGACATCAGAGATTACACCCTTGGTAGGAGGCTGAGCTCCTGCCTTCTCCTCACAACTATGGAAACTCCCCTCTCACCAATGGGACTAGCAAAGCTAGAGGGGAGAGTCTCTAGATAAGGGCTAGCTCCCTTTGATGCATCATATTTGTTCCAGTAAGTGACAACATATACATATATAGGTATGAAATGGCGGGGATGAAAAGGGAGAAAGATTGCAAGGAAAACAAACTACTCTAAAGAGGTGATGCACCAAAATACGTTGACCTTCTCAAATCCACATTTAAAATTAGACAAATACATAAATACACTTCACACTTGGCAGAAGGACCAGGCTACAAGAAACTAGCAGGGAGGCTTTCATGAAAACATAGAAAATAGAGATTCACCAAGGTGCTATGAAATGCACACTGTAAGTAATTTCTTCTACTCCTGTACTTCCAAATACAGCTCTCCTCCTATCAACTATAGAGATGGCACCTTGTAGACAACATATATGCTAGTGTTGAACCTATGAAAGCATCAAGAAACAATGACTGAACACAAACAAACACTCAAGACATACTCAGATATATCTATCCAAGATAGAGGTAAAAAATGTGTTTATTGATTCAGGTGGAAATTTAGCCAGGGCTACGCCTTACAAAATATGAAAAGATCCTTTCTCAAATGACAAGTCTTCAATATATAGGAGAAGAAAGGAAGCCTTTTGGCACCCCTTTTTACAAGTGGCCCATTTGCATCCCCTCATTGGGAAGAGGAAAACATTGTTGCCGATGTCATCTTTCTAGAAGAGGCCTACTAAAACCATGTTGTATAATCACCAAATTTGACTTTAGCATTCAAGTATTAATGTGGAAACATAGGCTGCCCTCTTTTTTTCAAATAGATTGATATTTTTCCCCTTTTAAATGCATGGGCCATGCCGTTCACTATTTACACCATTTGGGGAATTAATAGGCAATAAATCACCTTCCCTTTGCCACCTAGACTGCTTGTCTCTTTCTACACCTTGTCATTCTCCTGATTTTTCACCTTCTACCCTTCTTATCCCTCAAGGGCGATCTTCTAGCGAGTCGCTGCATTTTTGGGCCTTCCATGGTTAGCACTCTTTCATTTTGAAAGCAAATGGCTAATATCATTTTATTAATTTTGACATTCTCGTAGCCGTCACCACTTCAAAAACCAATGGCTAATTTGCTTTATTGAACTTGATGGCTTTTAGGACATCCTCATCCCAGTCAAAATGTCATCAGGTCCTTCGTTGGCTTTGCTTTAGGCCTTGTCTTCCTCAGCCTTCTCTGCAGGCACTCTTTTGCCTTTTGTCTCTTCTTGGCACCTTCCCGAAGGGAAGGTGACCCTCCGGCCTTTGAAAGTACCCTTTGTATTTTGGCTGAGAGTCCCCCATAAGGGCACCTACCCTTCGGGGTCCTTCGGTGGATCATTTTTTTCCTTCAAATTACTTCCTAGGTTCTCGCAGACTTGTGTCTGTGGACATTTTCTCATGGACTTTTGTGTGCAGAAAATTTTCCTGGGTCTATCCGTGCTTTGTATATTTTTTGTGGGCTTTTGTCCATGGACATTTTATCATAGACAAAAAGTCTATATAAATTCTCCCTAGCCTTGGCCTCTTGCTTTGAACTATGGCTTGAATTCCTTTAGACTTTTTGTTTGAAGGAATTCCTTCAGGCAAAAAGTCTAAAGGAATTCGGGACTTAAACAAATTTGGGACTTTAAACAAATTTGAACTTAGCTAGTCCTTTTCCTTTTGTTTGAAGTGCCTGCCCTCTACAAGGGCATTTGAACATTGGACTACCCTTCGGCCAACTAGGCATACCCTTGAACCAAGCCGTTGAACCAAAAAAGGTTCAACAGTTCAAGTAGTTCAACCATGCATGCCAATGAACTAGGCCGATGAACCAAGTGATGAACTGGTGACTTGGCTAAACTTGAATATGGATGAACCAAGTGTTGATGAACTAAGAGGCTAAACCAAATTGTTGAACCAAGTTGAAGAACCAAGACATGAACTTGTGCAACCTAAAAATGACTGGCATTGAATAGCAAGGGAAGAAGGGGACTGATTTTGGCCTATTGGGCAAAAATGGTTAACAAATTGGTGACTCCCAGGGGAAGCATGCTTGCTATGCTCAAAGACTAGTTACCTTGCATTCCATTGGGCATGGAGTCAGATGGTAACTTGAAAAACTAGCAATAGCTCTGATAAATCTCAGAACCAGTCACACAGATTTACCTCCAAGGAAATGAAAACACACACAAGATTAAGAAAAATACTACTTGTGCAACAACACTTAGGGGAAATAGGGAAAGAAAACTGAAAGCAACCTATTATATAAAAATAACTAGGTATTTTTGATTCCCTCTTAGATCAAAGGGAAAGCTTCTGACATCTCCTTCCTAGCAAGAAGACTTATGGTGCTAGGAAAGTAGTAGAATGAAAAAGAGAGTTGGTGACTTGCTCCTCTTACCTGTCACCTTGCTTGGCTTGTATCTAAGTGGGTCATAATTGAACATGTTTTTGACATATATGTACTCTACTTGTCCTTGGAAGCCTATTGAATGTTGGTCCCTCATACTGGTACTCCTCACCAATAAATTAATGGCTATTGGCTCATCACCATAAGCCCTTTG
Source organism: Torreya grandis (assembly GCA_037957365.1). Classification (NCBI taxonomy): domain Eukaryota; kingdom Viridiplantae; phylum Streptophyta; class Pinopsida; order Cupressales; family Taxaceae; genus Torreya; species Torreya grandis. Next base: position 927,112 of record JARHVA010005121.1, on the reverse strand, counting down.
ATCTACACATTCCCTCTGCAATGTATCATGATCTGATTTGTTTCCTCCTACCTCATTGAAGACTTTATCAGACTCATCCTCTGCTTCCTTTTGGCCTTCTTGAAGAAGGGTGACTATGGTGATGTCTGAAATCGACTCACAAAATGATTGCTCATCCCACAGAACATCACCTCTCTATTCAAAGCTCTCTTCTTCAAGGCATTCCTCCAGGAAGACAGACTTCTCCTTTTCCTCCTCAAAGATCAGGTCCTCTAGATGTTCAAAGGTATCTTCCTGATCCTTCTCTAACTCAAGCTCCTTAGTGTAGTTATCCTCATCATCAAAAAAACAAGGAAGTTCATCAAATAGAGGGGAAGAGAGCTCACCATGCTTTTGTTCCTCCTCATATTACTAGAACATCTGCATATATGTAAGACCTGCATCTTCTCCATTGTTGATAAGGTCTTCACAAGGAGCATTGATGATGATTTCTTCTTCATTATCACTCATGACAACCTCTTGAAGAACTACAGATTGGATCTTCTGCTCCTCACTCGCCTCCTGTAGAATAGGTTCTTCCTTGAGATGGGGTGAAGTGGAGAAAACATGTGGAAAAGGAGGGAGTCCTTGAGCTAGAATTGAATGATTCTCCTCTTTCCACTTGGTTAACACTTCATCTATATCAGGTGTGGCCTGATAGCTCTCTTGGGGGTGCATAAATGGGGTGTGTAAAGACATAGAATGTACTATTTGGTCTAAGCCATCCATCACACATTGGCTGAGAAATCTCTCTCTGGATTCCAAATTTGCAATTCTCTTGGCCAGATCTTCTTAGAAAAGCTTTTCTTAGAGGTCGTCAACATTATCATGAGTAGGAGCAGCCTCAACTTCTTCAAGGTTTCGAGAAAAACCTTGCTTTTCCTCCTTCCTACCCCATGATTCTACTATTTTTCCCTAGTTTAAGATCTCAGAATTGGAATTTTACTCCTGTGAATAGATAGCAACTTTGTTTTCTCCAAGGTCCAGGGGCTCTTCTGCAAGGTCTAGAAGTTTTAACTCTCTTTCGCCCAGTAGTCTCATCCTAGCCTCTAAATCTTTAATTTTCTTGGCTAGATTATCCTAAAAGAGCCTTTCTTGGAGGTCACCAGCATGATCCTCTTCAAAGCTTTGGGCTAGTTCCTGGCAATCCTTCTTCCAACTTGGAATTTACACATCATGTTGAAAAACTTGGGGGGCACTAAGGAATGCTAGGAAGAGACTGTTGATGCACTAGAAGAGTCTCTAGAAGAGGGATGTGCTAGCTGGTGGTACTCCCCCAATGGAAGATTCATGATCTAGGGAGTTTAGAAGGTTCATCTCTATGGGAGGTTGTTTTGATTCCCTCTGGTGTTGGAAAGCTAGGCGCACGGGATTGAGAGCAGATACATTTGATGAGCTGGAGTGGGTGAGTGCTATCTAATAGAAAGGATTTGGTGCAAAAGAGGGGGCTTTCTTCATGATAGGAGGGGGTGAATAAGGTTGACTACCTTGAATAAATGGATTTCTCCATTTTGCTACCTTCTCTTCCATGGGTTGCAAGGCTTGTGCTTGCCTAAACAAACACTCCTCTTTATACATCAGCTCTTGTTGATATCTGTACTGCTCTTCCAATATATTAGTCTCCAATTCTAGGCCACTTCCCTTATCATTTTAGGGAAACTAAGAGAGATACTTGAGGTGATTCTCTAAAAAATTTTAAGTCTGATCGAAATCATATGAAGGAAAATAAGACCCATGATTTTGTGCAAAGGAATTATACATACAGAAAGTGATTTCTGATGGCACCAAGCTACTTAACCAGTAGATTCAACTCAGATTCACCATTGGTGTTGATGCAAAAGCCTCCAAAGTCTGGTGAATTGAAGAACACAACATAAATTCTTCAACTCTTTGGATAAAACTTGTCCCAGTTGGTCCCACCGGGCGTGCCAAAACTGTTGACGTCAGAGATTGCACCCTTGGTAGGAGGCCGAGCTCCTGCCTTCTCCTCACAACTATGGAAACTCCCCTCTCACCTATGGGATTGGTGAAGCTAGAGGGGAAAGTCTCTAGATAAGGGTTAGCTCCCTTTGATGCATCATATTCATTCCATCAAGTGCCAATATATACATATATAGGTATAAAATGGGGGGGGATGAAAAGGGAGAAAGATTGCAGGAAAACAAACTACTCTAAAGAGGTGATGCACCAAAATAAGTCAACCTTCTCAGATCCACACTTAAAATTAGATAAATACATACATACACTTCACACTTGGCAGAAGGACTAGGCTACAAGAAACTGGCAGGGAGGCTTTCATGAAAACACAGAAAATAGAGATTCACCAAGGTGCTATGAAATGCACACTGTAAGTAATTTCTTCAACTCTTGTACTTCCAAATATAGCTCTCCTCTTATCAGCTATAGAGATGACACCTTGTAGATAATAGATATGTTGGTGTTGAACCTGTGAAAGCATCAAGAAATAATGACTGAACATAAACAAACACTCAAGACATACTCAGATATATCTATCCAAGATAGAGGTAAAAAATGCGTTTATTGATTTAGGTGGAAATTTTGCCAGGGATACACCTTACGAAATATGAAAATATCCTTTCTCAAATGACAAGTCTTCAATATATAGGAGAAGAAAGGAGGCCTTTTGGCACCTCTTTTTACAAGTGGCCCATTTGCGTCCCCTCATTGGGAAGAGGAAAACACTGTTGTTGATGTCATCTTTCTAGAAGAGGCCTACTAGAACCATGTTGTATAATCACCAAATTTCACTTTGGTGTTCAAGCATTAGTTTGGAAGCACAAGCTACCCTCTTTTCTACAAACAGATTGAGATTTTTCCCCTTTTAAATGCATGGGCCATGCTGTTCGCTATTTGCACCATTTGGGGAATTAACAGGCACTAAATCACCTTCCCTTTATCACCTGGACTACTTGTCTCTTTTGCACCTTGTCATTCTCTTGCTTTGTCACCTTCTACCCTTTTTATCCCTCAGGGGTGATCTTCTAGTGGGTCACTACATTTCTAGGCCTTCCATGGTTAGCGCTCTTTCATTTTGAAAGCAAACGACTAATTTCATTTCGTTAATTTTGACATTCTCGTGGCTGTCACCACTTTGAAAACCGATGGCTAATTTTATTTCTTAAACTTGATGGCTTTCAGGACGTCCTCATCCCGATCAAAATGTCATTGGGTCCTTTGTTGGCTTTGCTTTGGGCTTTATCTTCCTCAGCCTTCTCTGCGGGCACTCTTTTGCCTTTTATCTCTTCCTGGCACCTTCCCAAAGGGAAGGTGACCCTCCGGCCTTTGAAAGTGCCCTTTGTATTTTGGCTGAGAGTCCCTCACAAGGGCACCTACCCTTTGGGGTCCTTTGGTGGGTCATTTTGTTCCTTTGGATTACCTCTCGAGTTCCTACGGACTTGTGTCTGCAGACATTTTCCCGCAGACTTTTGTCCACAAACAATTTTCCTGGGTCTGTCTGTGCTTTGTATATTTTCTAAAGGCTTTTATCTGTGGACATTTTATCATGGACAAAAAGTCCATAGAAATTCTCCTCGGCCCTGGCCTTTTGCTTTGAATTGCAGCCCGAATTCCTTCGAACTTTTTGTCTGAAGGAATTCCTTTGAGCAAAAATTCTAAAGGAATTTAGGACTTAAACAAATTTGGGACTTTAAACAAATTTGGGACTTACCCAGTCCTTTTCCTTTTGTTTGAAGTGCCTGCCCTCTGCAAGGGCATTTAAACATTGGACTACCCTTCGGCCAACTGGGCATACCCTTGAACCAAACCATTGAACCAAAAAAAGTTCAACGATTCAAGTAGTTCAACCATGCGTGCCAATGAACTAGGCTGATGAACCAAGTGATGAACTGGTGACCTGTCTGAACTTGAAGATGGATGAACCAAGTGCCAATGAACTAAGAGGCTGAATTAAAGTGTTGAACCAAGCCAAAGAAACAAGACATGAACTTGTGCAACCTAAAAATGACTGGCATTGAATAGAAAGGGAAGAAGGGGACCAATTTTGGCCTGTTGGGCAAAAATGGTCAACAAACATATCACAAATCTTTCACCAATGCTAGCTAGTATAATTTTTACAATATAACATATAATTTGTTAAGAACAAGCAATGGAAATATAAATTCTAATCTAAGTGGTCATTCCTAAATGTTTTAAGTTGTAATAAGTTTTGAAATAAATGTGATAGAGAGTTGGATATAAGAAGGAAGTAGAAAATCAAGCTATGGATAATTTCAAGTTGTTGAGGCTAAATGGGATCTATATTGGTGATGGTACAGGCTTGGTATTAGGGCCTACCCCTCGCTTCACAATCCCACATTGATAAGGGTGTCAGGTGATTTTCCAATATATACCATCAACCATTTATTTATACTTGGCCAAAATACCAAGTCATCTTCCCCCTTGGTGATGAAATCCAAGTAGGTAGACCTTAGGTAGAAATTGTTTAATGTTTTTTGGCATTATGTGATTTGAAAGTTCATGAAAATGAAAAAATAGTGTCAATAATTTTGTAAATTAAAAACCTATTATTTAGTCTATGTTTTTTACTCTAATCAATCAATCAACCAAAATTAAAAGTGAATTAATTACTATCAATATAGGTTAATTCATTTATTTTTGAAGAGTATTGAGTCAGTTCAGGTGACATTGTATGCAAACAATACAAAATAGAGTCAATAGGTTCAATGTTATCTATGGAATCAAGATATAAAAAACATATTAAAATAGTTTGACTAAGTCTTATACATAGGAAAATAAGCTATAGAACTATCTCAATATAGTCGACCTAATTTATTATAGGGTTATAAATTTATAGACTATAAACTATGAAAAATAGGACTATAAATGAACAACATAAATGACTAAGAAGGAAAGAATAAACTTGATAAGTTTTGAAGATGTTGAATTTTATATTTATATGCTATGTTTATTAGATGATAAATTTTTATTCTAATTATAGAGTCTATTGGGTTGATGAAGTATGGAAACCTATGTGCTAAAAATTTCCTTCTTATAAAGTTGGTTAGGTCGACTGAGTCTACAAAATTGTGGTTGAAAAAGAGAATTGAGTCAAGATAATCAATCTAGTTACCTATTATTGGAGAAGACCTACATAGATAAATACAAAGTTGATCTGAGTGAATATGTGTTAAACCTATACACAAAATGTTAGACTATGTCGATAGGTTTGATCTAGTACTATAGAAATAAAAATATATGATGGATGATAATAAACGAATGCATAAAATAAAACCTAAATTGTTTATATTCACATTATGTTCACCAAAATGTATACAGGGGAAAGTGAATATGATCTAAAAATCAATCATATCTTGAAGAAGATAATTAACACTTACCCTTCCGCTTGTTGGTATATTTAGATAATCAGGGTCATGACCAAGATAGATTCTCTAGACCTAACTAAGGGGTTCTTACCACAAAAATATCATTAGAGAGGGTTCCAAAGCATCTAATAAAGAAACACCATGCAATAACCATAGATAGGTCCTATGTTTTCTTATTCACAAGTTAAATGACAAAGTAAATTAAAATTTAACCTAGTGCTCACGAAAGCTTATGGCACAAAATGGGGGAAATAAACATAAAAGTAAACATGTATAAAATATATCTACACATTTCAATGTAGAGGAAATCCTAATGCATGGAAAGATAAGTATATAAGATAACAAATGAAAATACATGCACTTTAACAAGGAGGATCAAGTGTTAGGAATACTTAACTTTGAAGACAAATCCATCGAGCCTCAATCTCTCCCTTGTCCATGGTGCTTTGTTAGAGGTTGTTGTGGTTTGTAAGGATAACAAAGATAGATCAGATTTAGGCTACAAAACTTCTCCTATGCATCAAAAATACTTATTCCAAAATACAAGATTAGTATCTCCAAGTGTAGTATTAAAACCCTAAGAAATTATCCTTAAGTGAAATGGTGGATAAGTAAATACGTAAATAACAATTTTAATTTTTGTCTCTCTATGAAATGGAAGAAAAGGATGTGTATATATAGCTAGATACAACCCTAAACCATTTTGAAAGTTTAACTAATAGAGTCATCCCAATCAACCTTGTAACATTAATTAATAAAAATAGTTAGGTCCTAGACTTGGTCAATAGAGGTAGACTGAGTCTCATAACATGCTCTTATATTTTAAGTACAGGATCAGCCCTAGCTAACTTTGTTTGGTAAATGTCAAAAAGCATTTTTGGCTTAGGTAGGGGTTGTTTGAAGTGGTGAATTACTTATATTAGTGTGTAAATGAGGTGTAAAATATTAGGTAAGTGTATAGGAGAGATTTATGTTGGTTACAAGTGGTGGTATAGGGGACAACAATATTATGAAGCACAAATGGTCTACCCACCCCTTTCCTAGTGTATCCTTTAAGGTGTGCACTAAGAGAGATTGAGACTGGATGGGATATTTCAGGAGAGAAAACATAAATAATTGATAATTTTAAAAATATTATGTGTATTTAGACATTTTTAGTGCTCTAGACAATCTCCCCATGCCAAAACTAGAATGGTCAGTCTTACAAAATTGATAGATATGTCAGATCCTAAGAGAGCCTGGTCCAACTAGTGGATTCCATGTCAACCAGTGATGTATTATAATAATGATAGTGGATAATTAGAAGATGCTTCATGTCACCAAATAATAACTCCTCTCCCTTATATAAATAAGAATAAATTGTAGAGCTAAGATTGAGTCTCGATCGTTAACATGAAGACTAGTCAAGATGTGACAAATGGAAACCTTAGAGTTATTAGGAGACTTTAAGGATGAGGTGGACATACATGTAACCCAATATATACATTGATGAAGTGGGGAAATAGACTTCAATTTGACACATTAAAAATGTGACATTACCTTTATTGGATATGGTAAGTGGTGTGTAATCATATATTCTAAATTTAACTATGGATTGGGAATCAAGTCAAGGATTGAGCCACCCACTCAAATTTTAATCCACAATGGATGAGATGTCAAATGAAATTAATGTTGGGGGGATGAATCAAAATTTATATAAGTATCCCCTTATACTAAACACCCCCCTCTTGGGGGTCACTACCTCTTAGGTGGTAATGACCTATAGTTAGTGGAAGCCATAGATGTTATTGTGGCCATCACATTTCATTTTTACCCCTTACACCTTGATCTTATTTATCTTCCATTACTTTTATCCTTCATTCCTACTTTATCTACTTTACCTCTGCCTCATCCATTGCCAACCAATACCATCTCTACCACACCACCTACACTTCCCAAGACTTGAGGGATGGTACCAATAATGTAGGTGTCATAAATGATATAGGTAACCATATATAGGTGTAATAATATTTAAAAGCACCATAGGGAGTAAGCAGAGGATCCTCACCTAAAATTTCATGCAAAAGTGAAACCTTATGGTCTGGAAGACCCAATATGACCTATTTCTTCTCACAAAGGTGAGGATTGCTAAAGGAGAAGAGGGAATGGTAAAATAACCACTCTTAGTTCTTTATACGATGTATGATATGTCAGAGAATCTCATCAAGGACATGTAGAGATAAGTTATAACTCTCAAGGCCCATGTCAATATCTCTTTCCTTCCCAAGTTAATTGGGCATGTCAAGGATGGCCTCTTATAAATTTTATCCACTATGGGGAAAGTAGTAAGGACTATGGAGGATAACCATGTAATAATCTAAAAAACCCAAGACTACCTAGAAAGGGTCACAATAATTTATGGGAAGTGTTAGAAGTTGACTATGTTGATTAAAGAAGGCGTGTTCCTAGAGTTCAAATTAATGCCCATTTTGGATTTGGGCTTGTATCAAACATACACTAGGGCTATTAAAATTGCAATGGAGGAGTGGCTCAACTTATCCCAAATAGTGATGGGACCCATATAAGATGGTAAAAATAAGATATTGACCTCTTTTTAAAAAGATAATATCTCAATGTTGTTCCATCTAGATACACTCTACTAGATAGGGGTGAATTTAAGGTCTATTTGGGTCACTTTGACCAAGTCATGAGAGAAACAGTAGCCCAAGTGAACCAAAAGGGATTTTAGGTGGTTATTGGCTTTAAACATAATATATAGTATCATCTTGGTGTCATAGGTACATTTTTCAATAGAGGCTACCCTCTAGGTGTACCAAAGACTAGTGGCCCAAGAAGTGACTATATTCATAGAGCCCCTGATGAACCAACCAAGTTGGATCAAGACTTTGACCTCATGGTATCCATATTATAATCCATGGAATCTAAGTTAAATTATTTGGGATTTAGATATTCCAAACCACCTCCACATATAAATTGAGTGGTTCCCCATGGATCTTTTTGGGGTTAGATTAATAAAATTTTATCCTTTTTTGAATTATATAGTTTCAACTACCAGGAGTGGCCATGATGGCCCAGGATGGGAATATCATGCTATTTGGAGGTGAACCCCATCCTTATTAATAAAAGTGAAGTAGGATTATAATTTTAGGGTTGACAATTTTTACCTTAAAAGTGCTCTCAGAATTAAGCTAGGATTTCACTTGAAATTTCCTTCACTCCCTTTTTAATTTTAAATATTTGGCCAAGAGATATCTTTATAATAGAACTAGTTATATTTATTAATTCTATTACATCTCTTTAAGTGACATGTGTTATGTTTACCAAAGTGTCTTTCATTTTAGTTTAAGTGAATATTAATGTCTAGATAATTACTTTGACACTTTGTTACTTTATGAATGTAATGTTTATCATGTGCCTACTTATGCTATACTTATTGTGAATTCATTTCATTTTACTCACAATAATGATAAATAGTGTGATAACCTATAAGTTAGTTTTGAATTTTATGTGTGATTTTCTATAGACTTCTAGTATTGCATTGAGTGAGGATTAACAAGTGAAGTGTTCTTAAGCTTCTTCCCTAGAATATTCCCATTATGTGGCATCAAAGTTAAATCCTTTGGTGAGACTAATTTCATAGTGTTGAAAATGTGGTAGACATGATAATATTAATTGTTAAAGCATTAATTTCACATGGTTCTGAAATCCTTTTTTACTGCCTTACCATTCTTTCATTTTGTGTTTGTTTTGGAAATCAAACTACCCTTTACATTTTTTTTATTAATTTTGGAGAAAAGTACATAAAAAAAAATAATATATTCTAATAATTCATTCATTTCATTCTCAATTATTAGCATTTAACCACTAGTGGTGACTGTTGCATCTCTTAGAGGTTATTCCACACAGGCTCCATATGAAGCCAAATATCTGTAGTCATACCCTAGGATGATTTCAAATATGTCCTAAAATAGAGGATGAAATTTATTTAGTGTTCCCCACTATTATCTTTTAAAATTATCAATATAATGAGCTTTTTTGGATAAGGATCTTAGACCAAACAACATATTCTTTACTAGAGTACTATCAATATGTGATTGCTAATATTCTAATCTCGTGTAGAATGGGCACATGACCATTCTAAATAAGATAAGAATAATATGAACATTCAAAATTGTAAACAATATTATAAAAGACAAGATTATGGGGATTATTCTGTGGAATCATGCTAATATATAATTGATAGTATTCCAATATTGTGTAGAATGGGCAGATGCCCATTCTGAACAAGATAAGAATGATATGAACATCAAAAATTCTAAACAATATTCTATAACACAAGGTTGGGGGGATTATTTATTGGAATACAACCTATATGAAGTTGATAGTACTCAAATCTTGTGTAGAATGGGCACATGCCCATTCTAAAAAAGATAAGAATGATATGAACATCCAAAATTTTAACCAATATTCTAAAAAATAAGCTTGAGGGGAATCTTCAATGGAGTACTGATAGTGTATTCCAATATTATGTTGAAAGGGAAAATTCCCATTATGAACAAGATAATAATAATATAAACATCTAAAATTATAAATAATATTTTGTAACACAAGCTTAGGGGGATTCTTCAGTGCAGTCTTGCCAGTATGTAGTTGATAGTACTCTAATAATGCATATAATGGGCATATGCCCCTTATGAACAAGATTAAAATAATATTAACATACAAAAATATAACCAATATTCTATAACACAAGCTTGGAAGTATTATTTATTGGAGTACTACCAGTATCCAGTTGATAGTATTCCAATCTTGTGTAGAATGGGCAAATGCCCATTTTGAAAAAGATAAGAATAATATGAACATTCAAATCTATATGCATGAGGATGACATGTCTATTTATATTAATTTTGTATTATTGTATTTGGGATTTCCTGTGCCCAACCCACCCCATTATTTAGAGAAGTGGGGGACCCCTCTTAAAAATGATGAAATTCATAGTTATTAGAATTGATCTCATTCCTATTAGCTCCTTTATAAGAAAATCATCAAGGTCCATTTTTCCCCTTGGTCTCTAAGTGTAGTAAGTTTTTATTATGGATGTATGATCAATTTTGAAAGCCTTGTGACTTCCAAATATAACTAATTTGGGTCTTAGTCATATCCTATAATAAACCCGGTGCTTTCTTTCTCAAAATATTTAAATGCACAAACTTTTTCTATAGGTTTGTTTTCATTTTGAGGTTCATGGAGTTTTAGTATCCCAAATTCCTATGTGGCATCCTCTAGAGATTAAATAGGGTCTCATTGAGAATTTAAATATGTCATGCTTATTTTTTTAATTGATTTTTTTTTTGGTTTTCTATAGGATGAGCAGTTTAATCAAAGGGTACCACGTGGGTCATTGATAGAGATGTCAAAACATGTCAAAGTCCTAGCTAATTAGGGTTCCCCCAAGTTGGAATGATCAATCTATTAGACCTAATAGAGATGTTAGAGTGAGATAAAATTAATGGAAATCACATGGTCTAGAGGTCTAACTTTCTAAGAGTAGACCAATGAGCTCACCCCAATGTCAAATGTGTCAGTCTCCCAAATCTGATAGACTTGTTAGAACATATTAGAGTCATGGACAATTAGGAAGCCCTAAAGTTAGAGTGGTCAATCTCTTAGACCTAAAAAATATTTCACTTTTTGGAAGATCCCAATCAAATCAATGGATGCCATGTGGTCTAGAGGTCTAACTTGCTAGGAGTGGACCAATGATCTTGCACACTAATGTCATATGTGTTAGTATCCCAAATCTGACATACTTGTCAAAACCCAATAGATTTTGATCAAATGAATGAGATCCACATGCCTCATTTATAGACTTTTAAGTCTCAAGTATGATATGGCCATATACCTACTATATTCTAAGAATTAATTAGATGGGAAAATGGGCCCTGATTGGTAAATTTATAAAGTCATGTCATAATGACCAAATGTAGTAGATGGTGTATATTGGAGATCTATGAAGTGCTAAATAGGAAGATGATTTTTTTTGGCTAAGTACATATTTAAGAGACCAATTTATACATGACTCTACACATTTTAACCCCTCTTATGCATATGCTTTTTAAAGTTCACATATAACTCAAATACTTGTCCCTACTACATGACATCAATTAACTCACTAACAGTAAAAAATAGTCATAAATCTATCATAACATTGTAAGTAAGATGGGAGCTTGTGATGGGCCTAGGTAGATATAGCTACTACTACTAAGGTGTGTATGAATACACTCACCTACACCCTTGAGTGCACTTAAGAACATGTTTTGGATACAAGAGCATAAGCTTTTTAAGTTTAGATTATGGAATAAATGGGAAGATCAATCCACCAACTCAAATTTGAATTCAAAGTAGATCATTGGTATCCCCATTATATTTAAATAATGACATTATTAGAAGAAAATCAACCACACTTTGTTTATAACTTTCAAATCAAGATGTAATTTGAAGCATGTTATCCTTAATGGTTCAATGAAGGATGAGATTTAAAGTACACTTTTTAATATTTCACATTGGTGTATTTTTTATTGAAAGTATACAAATTGATTTTAATATTAGTAATAGTATATACATTCAACGGGTATGTCTATTTTAATTATAACATTAATATATGTGGAACTTTTACCATAATATAATTCTTAAATACCAACAATATTATTCCTTTTTAATTGTTTGATTAATATATTAAAGGTATGTGTTAAAATAATTTCTAAAATTAGTTTCATTCATAGTCATAAATTTTATTAGGACTAAATATGCTCATCAATATATTTGTGGGAATTTCAAAAATATTTTATGTAGGTACTACACAATATATTCAATCAATTTATAGTACATCTAAAATAAGTATAATTGTCAAATCATACCATATTAAAAAAGCCCTCTTGCATTGAAAAATAAAGTGAAAGTTGAACATATCCCAAATTTATAGAGACTTTAGGCACACCTACCCCTTCCAATTAGGTAGACATGACAACCATATACTAGGGAATCCCTATCTATTATATAGGTTTATCACCTATAGATCTATTATATTGGTAACCCATCCTATATATAGATGAGCATATGAATTTAAATGGGTTCCAAGCTCATCTAACTCCCTATATATAGGCCACCATATCTATATTTAAAATTAGTATGCATCACAAAAGTTTGTGGCTGGTGTTTTTTGAATTTGAAATTAGGTGCGACAATTATTGTAGCATGTATTTTTCAAAATTTGAAACTATAATGCTCAGATACTAGGTGGTATTTGTTCCTAGTCAAATACATTATAAAATTTTAAGTATTAAAATAATTAGGTTTCCTTAGTTTGTTCTCAAAAAATCAAGGAAAATTAATGACAAACATAAAGAGAGGTGAATGAGAGCATATAGGCATCAACAATTCAGACAAATAGGCATTCAAGCTTCAAGGATACCACCATCCAACTAAGATCCTATCAAAACTAAATAGATATAGATAGTTGGGTTTTAGGGATACTAACAACCATCATGGAGCTTATCAACAATACAGACAAATAGATAGTCAGGTTTTAGGGACATCAACATCCATTAGGGAGGCTCTTATTTGATAGTAAAGATAGACAAATAGTCAAGTTTTAGGGATTATAACATCAACCATCATGGAGCCTATTGATATTATAGAGAGACAAATATTTGGGTTTTAGGTATATTAGCATCCATCTGGGAGCCAATCAAAATCACACTGAATGACATAAGAATAATTATATAATAATGAAACAACACATAAGAATAAATAACACATCAAAGTTTTTTCTTTAGTTGGAAAAAAGAGATACATGAGGTTTTATTCACATAAAGAGTAATAACTAAAACATATATTACTAGGTTTTAATTCCTTATTCTTTGAAAATTACTTATATTTTTTGTCCTTATATCTACATGTAATTGGCATTCGATGTTTAAACTCAAATGTCAATTGTAATCAAACTCACTTAAACATTGGTTTCATTTTTATACTTTAAACCCAAAACAACATTGACATAAAAAATAAAAATGATAAATACTTTTTTCAACTCCTTGTAATCTCTTTGTGTAATCTTACTAAGCTATCGACAAATGTAATTTTGGACAAAAACAAAAATAAAAAATTGAGTCCTTTATTAATCACCTTGTCGATATCTTACTTCAAGATTTATTTTCTAAGGCTTGCTTGACTCTTATTCATATTTAGATGTATTTTTCTCAAAAAATCAATTAATATCATACACTAACTATTCCTTGTGTACTTTCCATAACCTTCACTTTATCTGTATGCAACTGTCAAACCACATAAACATATTTATCTAAAAGTAACTCCTTTTCTACTTTGTAATGACTTTTTTATCCTCTATCACAACAAATGTTTATATACAAAAGTATTTTCACATGAAAAAATAGTTAAGATATTTGTTTTTAATAATAAATATTTAGTGATTCCAAAATTAGAATTTATTAATAAGTAGAGACCTATATTCTACACATTGAGATGAGAAGATTTGATTCTTAATAGATTTGAATATTTTTTACCTATTTAGAATGAGCATAATAATTTCATATAATATAGAGGTGTTGTATTAATATATTTTGAATGTTATTGATAAAAAATCTAGTGGGATTTTCATGTATGCAATGGGTATGTGTCTATGACTCCACATTATTAAATTGAGAAATATATTAATAAGTCTGGTATGCCCTTTGTACACAAATTATATATTAATAGTATTATGAACATACTATAGAAAAAATTGATCGTTTTATGCCACATTATTTTAATAATATTATTAATTAAGAATTGAATATTTATATCTTGTAAAAAATGGGCATGTGCCCCTTCTACACAAGCCATTGAGAATAATGGATTCGTAAGTTATAACTTTAGACTTACCTTGATAGTATGGAATGGACACATTATCAAATATATAGAAAAGATAATTAAATCATAAATTAAGAATACAATATTTTTCTAATTTAGGATGTGAAAATTATCTTTTTCAAAATGGGCATGCACCCATTCTATGCAATCCATCTAAATTATGAGCACGGGTTCTATTAGTGTAGGTTTTTATTTTTCCCTATTATTTAATTAGGGAAATCATATTTGTGCATACATGGAGTTTTTCTACATTTGTGGGATAGGCTAGCTTATGTGAAGATGTGTGTCATAAATGTGTCATAGGTGTCATAAGAATGTCATAAGTAACTCCCTTGATGGGAGTTACTTCTCTATTCTTAGCACCTTGTCACCACCTTTCATGGAGGAGTTACAGTCTATTCTTGGGGTGCCTTGACCACTTTTTGTGGAGGAGTTACTTATGTGCTCTCTTATATGTATTCTTCACTTTGGCCATCTCATGTTAATCAGATATTGGGTTTTCTCCTATTTGTCTTGTGCAATTTATCTTCTTGTATAATTTCAAATTGATTTAGTATCTATGTGATGTGCACTAGCTTCATCTCGTGTGATCACATCTCCATTGCAATCGCATTATCTGAATTCTAGCAACAACTTTGATATGGTATCAAAGCCACCTCGGTAATCATGTGTCTGGTTATGCTATTAATTTATTCTGAAATTCTTATTTTGCTTAGTAGTTTTTTGTTTAACTCGGTTGCATTTGAGAGTTTTGGTAGAGTTTCTTGAAAACTCATGCAAATCCATACAAAAACCTGTTAAAAAAAATTATTTCTATTGAGTTTCATTTAGATCTACCCCTTAGATATGTGCGTTAAAATTTGCCGAGTCATCTTGTATAGATCTATTGTGGCTTCAGCAAAGGCGGTGGATTTTTTTTTTTTGTCATTCTGCAGGAAAAAAAAAGATCTTTGCAAATCTGGTTTCTATTTCTTGGACGCCGCTTTCAGCTTGGGGCAGTTCTCCAGGAAGCACATCTGCACGTGGAGTAGGACACCAGTAGGGTGAAGTGGCACTGCATGATGTCCAACAATTCCCTAGGAGAAAGAGAGAGCACTTTCACTCTTCCTCATCTCAGTTGGTCCTTTCACTCTCTCAGCTTCTGCTGATTTTTTGCGTTGGATGCATGTCTGGAGGATAGAACAGCTGTAAGATAAACTGGGGTGCCACTGCCTGCAATTTTTCTACTGTCAATAAATTAGAAGTGTGCCCTTATTTTTGGTCAGAGAATTCTGCCCCTGTTGTTTTTTTTTGAAAATGACGCCCCTTCTTTGCTTGGCGTCCCATGTGGGCCATTATATACTTGGCCTTCCATTTCATTTTGTCTCTTACTTTATTATTTTTAGTCAAAATTAACTTGTTAAAAAAAAATCAGTCAGTTTGAATATTAAGTTTTTTAGACAATTTGATAATTTGGGGGTTTAGATTTAAACTTGTATCTTCGCCTGTCGAAGACGAAGGTTGAGGCCCGGGTTGGCAAGAGCCCAATTACCCCTCACAAATACATCCTTTGGATTCCTCACTCTTTGCCAAATCCAACAAGTGGTTGGAAGGCCACTTTCTCTCTCAAAATAGGTATTTTTTAATGTTTTAGTGCTATTTTTTGCAAAAACACTAGTTTACGGGAAATTGAATCTTTAATATCTTGCAAATGGTAGCTTAGATTTGGGTGCCATTTTTTTTAAAAGTGTTTGTAATTCAATTCTCCACAATTTAGGCTTGTTATTTGTCAAAAAAATACTACTTTATAAAGTGCCAAAATTTTGGGTCTCCCGAGATGCATTTTCAACTGAGTCCGACATCCTGTTTACTTAAAGTCTTGCACTGATTGTTCTAAGATGCATTCTCAGATGAACCCAACATCTTTTGAGTGTGAACTTTTATATTTGGGGGGGGGGCTCAATATTTTGGGGGGGGGGGTGTGATTGCTTTTCACAACTTGCAAATCTTTGCTTTCATTCTCCTTTCTACATAATTTCACAACTTGCAATCAACACAAATTCACCTAAATTCATATTAAAATGGATTATTTTAAACTTAAACCCCTAACACCCTTTAAATATCATGAATGGAAGGTTAAAATGTCAATCATTCTTAGAAGCAAATGGTTGTATAGGATCACCATGGGTACTGAAGTAGAACCCAACACTGATGTTGAAAAGGGCAAGTGGTACAACCGTAGTGATGAAGCCTATGGATTACTAAGCTTATCCATGCCTTCAAAACTTCTCTTCTATTTAGAAACCTCTAAGAGTCCCAAAGACATATGGGACACCTTAAAACTCTTATTTGGGAAGCTTGATGAGATGAGAGGTTATGAGCTCGAGAACGAACTCATAAGTTTAAGTCCTAACAACTTTGACACCCTACAAGACTTCTTCACTAAGTTTAAGGCCCTTAGATTGCAATTGAAAGAATGCAAGATAGAGAAGAAAGATGATCAACTCATCCTTTCTATTTTTATAAAGTTAGGTCCAAGCTATTCAGTCTTTGTCTCCACTTTTCGTGCCACAAAAAGTGCCCTTGGCACTACATGGAAAATGCCTTCTTTGGATTCATTCATTGCCGACTTGACTAGGGAGAAATATAAGCTAATTAAAATGGGCACAATGAAGTCTACTCAACCCCAAGCTTTGATAGCTGGAAATGTTAAAGATAAGACTTCAACAAAAGAGAAGAAGAAAAAGAACAAGGACTAGGAGAAGAAGAAAGAAAACAACAATCCTGCCAAAAACAACACTGAGTCTTCCTCCTCCAATGCTAAACCTAAGAAGGAGAAGGTTAAGTGTGCCTATTGTAAAAGGACAGGGCATGATGAACAAAAATGCATGAAGAAACAAATAGATCACCTAACTCATCTTTTAGAGAAGCACAACATAGGTGTTCCTGAGTCCATCAAGCAGAATTCATCTACCCAAGATTTTACTAAGGCAAAAGGCAAGGGTAAGGATAAACAAAAGGGTAAGGCACTTATTGCTACAGCTACTTCTTCATCTTCATGGGTCATTGACTCGGGTGCTTCTCACCACATGGGCTCTTCCCTAGTTGAGTTTTCATCTTTAGAGCCTTATAGGATGACTTCAATTAGTTTGGGTGATGACACATCAGTTTATGTTGCAGGGAGAGGGTCAATTGAAATGGAAGTAGGAACATTCAATAATGTTCTAAATGTTCCTTCTCTTTCAACCAATCTCCTATCAGTGTACCAAATCACTCACATTCGTCAGGACATGAGAGTTGAGTTTTCACCAGATTCAGTGGCTATCAGGGAATTGCATAGTGATACTACAGTGGTAGTGGGTAGGGCAGATCACTAAGCAAGGTTGTACACCTCACATTTTGCACCTAATTCTTCTCCAACAACATTGCTGACTCATTCAGATGGAGTTAGCAAACTATGGCATGAGCGGTTTGGCCACCTTAACTATCGTTACCTTGAACAACTTTGCAAAAATGACATGGTCATTAGCTTGCCTCGTGTCCAATTCTCAAAAGGACTTTGCGAGGGGTGCTCCCTTGGGAAGCATCCTGAAGCAAAATTTGACAAAGGCAAAGCTTGGAGTGCTTCACAACCTTTAAAGTTAGTCCAAAGTGATGTATCGGGACTCTTTCCCAAATTATATTTCATAAGGGCCAAGTACATCCTCACTTTCATTAATGATTTCTCTAGATACACTTGGATATATTTTCTCAAAAAAAAGTTTGAAGTGTTTGAAAATTTTCTAGACTTCAAGGCTCTTGTTGAGAAATAAAGTGAGAAATACATAAAGGTTCTTCAAACTGATAATGGAGGGGAGTATATCAGTAACAAGTTTGAGTAGTTTTGCACCACAAAGGGGATTGATTTATAACGCACAGTCACTTACAGTCCTTCACAAAATGGGGCTATAGAACGTAAAAATAGGTTCTTGAGAGAGATTGGTAGCTATATGATTCACTCCAAATTATTAGCACCATAGTACTGGGTTGAAGCCATCAATTGTGCTTGCTACATTCAAAACAAGATTCCTCACAAAGCTTTGGAAGGGATAACACCCTTTGAAGCTTGGCATAAAAGGAAACCTAATGTTGAGCACCTTAGGGTTTTTAAATCTCCAGCCATGGCCCACATATCGAAGAAAAAATTCAAAGCTATGGAACGTCAGTCTAAGCATTGCATCTTTGTAGGATATCTAGATGGTATTAATGGGTATCACCTTCTAGACTTGATCACTCATGAGTTGTTCATTGAGAGAAGTGTCCACTTTTAGGAGAGTCCTAGAGACTCAACACTTGGCACTTCTTCTCCCTCATCAAATCTAATTATTCATGATGATTCCTCATCAGATTCAAATCAGCCACAACACGTTCTTAAGCTAGAGACATCTTCTTCTTCTTCTTCGAGTTTAGACAGTGAGGACAGTGATACAGAGGCATCCACCTCTAGTCAGTTAGAGAATGAGGAGTTATCACCTCACTCACCCACTTTTGGGCCACTTTGGGCCAGACAGACACTCGAGAGTGCTGGCGCTTGGGTAGGAGATCTTGAAAATGATAGACGTACTAGGAGGATTTTCAGAGAGATCCACATACCTTCTTTGCTTTAGTTTTGCATCCACAAACTTTTTGAGAGGCATCAGGGGTACCTGAGTGGGATAGTGCTATGGAGGAAGAATATTCTTCCTTAATTAAAAATCACACTTGGGATTTGACTTCACTTCCTAAGGGAAGAAAGATGGTTAGATGTAGGTGGATATATCAGACCAAGTTTGCAGTAGATAGGTCAGTTGATAAGTACAAGGTGTGATTAGTCACCAAGGGTTTCTCATAAGTGGCAGACATTGACTACTTAGAGACCTTTTCACTCATTGCAAAGATGAGTTCTATTTGACTCACCTTGGCTATTACTGCATCACATGGTTGGGATGTGCACCAGATGGATGTGAAGAGTGCCTTTCTTCACGTAGACCTAGAAGAGGAGATCTACATGGAGCAGGCACTAGGATTTATTCAGGATTCTTCCTTAGTATGCAGACTTAGGAAATCTATCTATGGCCTCAAACAGGCCTCTCAGGCTTAGTATACCAAGATGGATTCCTTCCTTCTCACAGTGGGTTTCACTAGGTGCCATTCTGACCCCAATGTTTACTTCTTATGGCATGATGATTCACTCCTAATTTTGGTTCTATATGTTGATGACCTTTTGATCACTGGGATTTCTTCATCAGCTATTATAGAGGTGAAGGCATCTCTCCAAGATAGATTTGACATGATAGACTTGGGTTTGTTACACTACTTCCTTGGCATTGAGATCTCACAATCAGATTTAGGGATTTTTCTTGAATAGCCTAAGTATGCTCTTGACTTATTGGCTCAGTTTCACATGGTTGATTGCAAGCCATCTCTGACTCCCTTTCTAGTAGGATTCAAGCTTAAGGCTGACTATTCTTCACCATTGGTTGATGCCACTCGATATTGATAACTTGTTGGTAGTCTCATCTACTTGACTCACACCAGGCCTGACATATCATATACAGTGGGACTTGTCTCTAGATTTATGCAGGAACCTCATGAGCTACATTAGAAAGTAGCTAAGAGGATCTTATATTACATATAGGGTTCACATAGATATAGGATTCATTACAGATTTGGCATAGAGGTTGACTTGGTTAGATATACAGATTTAGATTGGGTTGGCAATTCATAGACTTGCAAGTCCACTTCTAGTTATAGTTTCTCTCTAGGTTCTGGTTCTATTAGTTGGTCTAGCAAGAAGTAGAATGCTATTGCTATATCTTCCACAGAGGTAGAGTATAGGGGAGTTGTTAATGTAGCTACTGAGGCTATTTGGCTTTAGGGGATACTTTTTAAGTTTGGCATTCTTATCAGGTAGCCCACCATCATTTATTGTGATAACCAGAGTACCACTCAGATTTGCAGGAATCCAGTTTAGCACCAGCGGACCAAGCACATAGAGATTCACATGCATTTCATTCAGGAGCTTATTCATAGTCAGGTCATTGACTTGATATTTTGCCAATCTTCAGAGCATGTTGTAGACATCTTCCCCAAACCTTTCACTAAGAGCAAGTTCATTCATCTACGAGCTCTTCTTCGGGTGCAATCCACATCTATAGCAGTATCATCTTTAGGGGGCGGGGGGCAAGGGGGCACTAGCCTCTTCATTTCTTTTGTCTCTCTTTTGGGGGGGGGGAGTTTTTTTCCTACAGGTTTTCTCCTTTTCTCTATCTTATGGGAGATTGCATTTGTACATGGGTACCTCATCAGGCCTAGTTATCGGGACCCATTTTATATTTCCACACTGCCCACCTAAGTTGCACTTATGGGGGGGGGTATTAGTGTAGGTTTTTATTTTTCCCTATTATTTAATTAGGGAGATTATATTTGTGCATACATGGAGTTTTCCTACATTTGTGGGATAGGCTAGCTTATGTGAATATGTGTGTCATAGATGTGTCATAGGTGTCATAAGAATGTTATAAGTAACTCCCTTGATGGGAGTTACTTCTCTATTCTTAACACCTTGTCACCACCTTTCATGGAGGAGTTACAGTCTATTCTTGGGGTGTCTTGACCACCTTTTGTGGAGGAGTTACTTATGTGCTCTCCTATATGTATTCTTCACTTTGGCCATCTCATGTTAATTAGATATTAGGTTTTTTCTTATTTTTCTTGTGCAATTTATGTTCTTGTATAGTTACAAAGTGCTTGAGCATATATGTGATGTGCACTAGCTTCATCTCATGTGATCATGTCTCCATTGCATTCGCATTATCCAAATTCTGGCAACAACTCTGATAGGTTCAAGTATACCAAATTTTTTTGAGATGATACCATGACATCAGAGAGTTATAAGACAAGAATAATATTAACATCCCCATGGTTTTCATTTTTATGTAACACAAGCTTGGGAGTATTTTTTAGTGAAGTACTGTCGGTATGTAGTGTGATAGTGTATTTCAATCTGATGTATAATGGGTACATGCCCATTCTAAATAAGATAAGAATAATATGAACATCCAAAATTCTAACCAATATTATCTAACACAAGATTGGGGGATTATTCAGTGGGATAATGATAACATGCATTTGATAGTATTCTAATATTTTGTAGAATGGGCATGATCCCATTTTGAACATGATAATAATAATATGAACATCCACATGGTTTCCATTTTTTTTGTAACATAATCTTGGGAAATTATTTGATGGAGTACTACTAGTGTTGGTTGGGATTTATTCCCTTAGTCTATATTACTACTTGATTTTCAAAACTAGAGTAAACTAGGAGTCTAACGGGCTAGCACATTGGCATTTCAATCAAGATTTAGTATCACGTGTTCAACCAAAGCACAAAACTTAAGATCAATCCTTGTTGGTTCTATCACACTATGGTGTATAAACCAAGTGATTAACATTAAGGTTCTTGAAAAAGCACATAATTATATTGTTCAACATAACACTTGTAACTTATTAAACCATTTATTTCATAACTAGTTTAACATCAAAACAAAGTAAGTGTAGAACATAAAAATAGTAGTAGTGCCAATGATTCACTTCAAACTATAAATGTAACACAAGAATTCCATTGTATTTAGTATCAAGTTAAACCATGTATTATAGTAGTTTCTTGTATTAAAAATTCATTACCAACTAGCAATAATAACAATTATGGTAATCATAATAATAAATATTCATCCCCTTCCTAAGTATAACTATGAGGTATTTATACATGAGTCACATGGATTTTTTAGTTACAAAATTAACTCAAGATTAATGACTCTACCAATGAATAGGTCAAGACCAATATTAATGGAGAGATGTTACATTAATTAAAATTATAATAAATGCCTAATAATCATATATTTTATCTCTATGTTAGATCTATTATCACTGTGCTCTTATCTTCTCATAGAATAGTACTATATCTATGCTTCACTAGTCTTCTCCTATGTTTGTGATAATTATTCCTTAACCATATCCAATTTTTTTACCCTTTCTTAAGCCATTCAAAACTATCCAATTCTTGTGTTCTTAGTTTCCTTGCATTCCTTACATCCTTATTCTCTTTGACTTGGTCCTTCTATGCCAAGGTCTTTTGTACCACTATCCTTCTACATTATCTCTCTTATATAAAGTGGATTATCCCCATTCCATTAAAAATGTACTTAGCCAAAATTATTCAAAATATGGGTCCAACATCACCCCAAACTAAGTTGATAGTCCACCCTAGACTATGCATTAGGAACAAGTTCTTTAGGCTTTAAGAACTCAAGTCCTATTATCTCAATTTGGCACCTCCCCTCTTCTCAATGATTGATGGTGGTAAATAATTTGGAGGTTACTTATTAAACCTCACCCTTCAATTTATTCATCTATTCAATATATTTGAGAAAGTCACTTGTTTGAGTTATCACAATTTCAAGCTTAGTTGAGGCATCCTTGTAGACATCCTCTAATGATCCGACTTCTATCATCACCTACCCTTTGAGTACCACAAAATTAGTATTGAGTTCCTACCAATGCATAGTTATTTTGGCCTTTAGTTTCTCATAATCATGTAAATTCTTAGCACACTACACTCATTATTTTATTTTTAAACTATTCTCATCTAGTTGTTGGTGCTATCGTTCCTCATCTTGAATCCTTTCTTCTAAAATTGTAGCAAGTTGGGATAGATTAATAAAAACTTTTTCAGTGATGAAAACCATAGCATAGGATTTATTCAAAAATATTTTACATACTTCAATAGATTTCACAAGATGTTCAATAGGCCAATGGACACTCATGCTAGGGTTCTAGTGGGTTCTTACACTTCTACAAGAAAATTTTCACCAGGACCTCTAACTTCTTAATGGTGTCTCCTTCCATAAGAAATCCATCAATCAATATCATCTCTTGTTAAAAAATGGCCTTGTAGAGTGTGATAGTCTTCACTCAAGCCACTATTACTACTTACAATTGGTGCTTCAACTCTTCTATCTCTTCTTCAAGTTTTCTCTTTCCATTTCATTCCTATTGCAATAGATTAATAACTTGTTGTTTCTTTCTCTTGATCTAGTTCACATCAAAATCTTGCAGGGCATTCTACTATGAAACTTCCTAAGCAAACTTGAGAAGGCCTATGCTTTCTTGGGATAATTTTCATTACCAAGGATCTACCCAATATGTTTCAAGGATCTCTAATTCTCCCATTGCTTGAACTATTCTATCTAAGGGAAGTTCAAATCATTGCTCTTCATTAAATACATCCATATAAAAGGAAACATCATGTTGAGTATGGTTGGCTGAATCTTCTATGGGAAAGTGTTACCACATATAAGGTTTTTCCTCAGGAATGTTCTATTAGAATTAGGCCCAAATGGTGGGGTCCTCACTAGGCACTAGTAGGTGCTATTCATCATCATTAATGGGATCATCCCATTTACTTGGATCACTCTTAAGGATATTGATCTCCTACTCATATTACTAGATTGAGGTGGCACTTATTTCCAACATAATTTTTATGCCATAACCCTCTTCACCAATGATGGGTTTGTCTTTAGGGGTTGACTCTTCATGTCATGCTATTTGTTTCTCTAGCTATAGCTTATCTTCTATTTAAAACTTAGGGGGAAGTCACCTTTTTGGAGGTTCCCTGGGAGTCATCACTCCTTGTCCAACATATCTAACTTCCATCATAGGAAGATGTTATGTATACATCTACTTGATAGGATATGTAACTTTTTACTCTTCTCTTGTTGGGGGATTTAGTCTTTAAGTGATGCTGGTGTAGTCTTTTGCCACTTTGGTTATTGCTATTGAGCATTTGAACTAACATTATTCCCATGCCTCTTCTCCTTATATTATTTTCTAATTTTGGGTAGAGGGGGAAGGGATTGCATTAAATTATCTCCACTTACTAATGCCTTCTTATTCTTTATCATTAACATATAATAAAATAAATGTATTTGGTGCCGAACCAAAATTTTATGAGCCTTGATATCAATTTTTTTAATTCCTATTTTTACCTATAGTCCTTCTTGCCCATATATATATATATATATATATATATATATATATATATAAAATGAAGAGTGTGGGTATCAAAATCAATCCTATTAGCTTCAATGTTCACCAGGAATGCATCAAATATCTAGTTTACCAAATTCATGAAGTACTTAGCCATGAATGCATAAGGTAACTTTCAACCATATAGATAGTTTACTTGTTGGATCCATATAGATATGCATGAGTGAGTAGTGCCACTCCACAACAAATTCAACTTATCCCCTGATCTACATGGGTAGTTACTTAAAAATGTGCCACTCATTCCCAAAGGCCTCTTTCAATCTATTAAACCATCCCTTCATCTTCAACTTATGAGAGGTGGTAATGGCATTGGAGAAGGTGAAAATTTTGAAATTCTTGAATGGGGACTTGTTCTTAGGTAGATATGCCCACTTTAGTTCTCCACCAATGTATTCAATCACCCTAATCTCATTGAATACAAATAAAATAAATATCACACCATGAGTGAACTTTTGATTTGGTAGATGATGGGCCAACTCTGTATCTTTAATGATTTTCTTAGTAAAGCTCTGATAAAATTTATACTTGTGCCCCTATTATATTTGATTTGATATGTATAGATGTGTGATATCTACTTCCTTCCACCTGTCAACTCCTCCCAACTTGGTTATCACCAAGTGCATAGCTATTTAGGGGGTGGGATCCTTAAGGGTAGTGATATACATGGTGTGGCCTTACTTCCTGTACTCCATTACCACCTTCATTTTCTCAATTTTGGCTTGGTCATCCAAACACCAAAGAATGCAATAAACACTACATTGAATCCCTTCAACCTTGCTAATTCTATGGGTAGTGATATGTATCTAGTGCCCTATAAAAAAAAATAGTCTCTATGGATGTGCGAGATAAGTAACCTCACCACCTCAAAGGGCTTGAATAAATAGGGTATGTGGAAGCATTCGAACACTCTGACATCATTTAGACTATATAAAACTATGAGATCATAGATTATCTCATTCTAGGTGTTGTGGTGCTCAAACTTATAGTCATGCTAAAGATATGATTCATTCATAGGCTAACGGTGATTATAGTCAAACACTTGGAAAGTTAAAACTTTTTATTCCTATCCGTTAGTGCATAACATCATCTCAGGGTATTGAATTTATTATATTATTGTAAGGGGATAGAGAAGGTGTTAAAACCTTATTCTTTACCACTACATCATCTTCAATTCTTAGACATATTGCAACCCCTTATAGAGTACTTGTGAAACATGTAGATTGGATATATATTGTATTCTTAGTAGAGGTAAAGGGGAATATTATTTAATATTATTTGCCATTATTTGTAATAAAAAGGATAAAATAGGTGTAAAAAATAAGTCAAATATTCTTTAGAAAGGAAGAGTCATAGAGGAAATTAAAGAGTCATGTGGAAGCTTTTATAAGTAATTGTATGGGAAAGTGTAGAACAGACCATTTTGAGTGAATAAGAAATATATCAATTGTCTCCCATTGATTTCTTATTATTATTTCCTTTATTTTCCTATCATTAATAGGTTTTCTTGTAAATATCTAGTTACTATATTCTTTCCACTATTCTACTACTAATAATGGTGTGTCTTGTTGTGTGATTAGAGCCCAAGCCTAAAAGTATTTGAGCTTTGGGTCTCCCATATTATGGTATATTCTTGTTTTTCAAATATTTAGTTTCTAGGATAAGCATATGGTCTCATATTTTTTTAGATTTGATAATTTAAATGGAATTATTTTTCTTAGAATATGATTTCAAAAGTATCTGATGTCATGAAATCTATGTGCCCTAATAACCATAATCCAAGTTATATTTTATGTCACTAGAAATATTTTATGATAATAATATTGGATGAAATCTAAGAATTTGGAGAATATTATCTTGGACATGATATCCATGGCTAGGTGTACATTATCCATGGAAACATCAATTAGTGTGCCTAAAACTTCCCCCAACCATTGTGAAAAGATGAAAAGGGTGTTTTGGTTCTGCTTCAACTATTATAAAGGGTCCATTTCATGAAGCATTACAAGTAGTTCAATATCCTACTCAATTTTAGGATGATATATTCATGCTATAGGGTGTGGCAACATGACTAGCTGGAGATCATTTTTAATGTTTGGGATAATCAAACCACACCTTCACTGATTCTATGTATCTCATCGGTGATGTCATTAGAATTGTAGCTGGTGTAGCACAAATTCACAAGATTTGAATACATAACTAAGTTGAATGTGGGTGATATTCAAGAGGTAAAGATGGTATAATATTGAATGAATGAGATGGAGTGGTATTATATAATGTTGGAGTGAGTATCATCTTTCACATATATATTTTGAAGAGTAACATCAATTTATAGGAGCTGATCTTCCACAACTCGACCAACTTGGTCATATAGTGTAGAAATGTAAGAGGAATTATGAAACAATCTTTACAAATATTTTTTCTTATTTTTATTTTGATGTGGAATGTATCTATTAATAATTATGATGCAAAAATAATGGTGTAATACTTTATTAGAGTTATTTTTCACTAGATTGGAAGAATCATATACTATATACAAGTACAAGTCATTTTTATTAAAGAAGAATTAGAGAGGTGTTAAAATGATTGGAATTAATTGTATTGTTGTGTGGCATGTATATCTACATAGTTTTCCCCTTCAAGTTTGCATGATAGTTTTCAAGGAATTTTATTTTTGGTAGATTCATTTCTTTTAACTCCCATGTAGTATGCTTTTGAGTGTTGATGGTTCTTTTTTCACAATGATGATATTGATATGCTTGAGAGCATTGATCCACATGGAGTTACATGGCATAAGTGACTTATCTTATTTTTAATATTTTTGATATTTACTCTTCCCCAAATGATATATATTGTAAAAGGTCTAATCAAAGTAGAGTATTTATAAGTGTTAAAAAATTATAAATGTATTTGAAGTTAGAGTTGTAGAAGTGGATGAGCTCTAGCATGTGAGGCCATGGAGGTAAGAGTAGGCATATTTTAGATTCTCAAATATAATTTTTAATGGATCAAAGTTTTAAAAACTTGAAGGTTTAAGGCCATTGTGTCTTGGGATGAGACACATTTTAAGTTAAGGAAAGTGTTAGTAGGGGTTTTGTGTCTCAAAAGAAGACACATTTTAAGTTGGGGTGAGTGTTATTAGAGGTAAAGGGAAACATTATTTAATATTATTTTCCATTATTTGTAATAACAAGGAGAAAATAGGTGTCAAAAATAAGTAAAATAGTCTTTAAAAAGGAAGAGTCATAAAGGAAATTGAAGAGTCATGTGGAAGCTTTTATAAGTTTTTGTACGATAAAGTGTAGAGTAGACCATTTTGAATGAATAAGAAATATATTAGTTGGATCTCATTGAGTTATTATTATTTCCTTTATTTTCCTATCATTAATAGGTTTTCTTGTAAATCTCTACCTATTATATTATTTCCACTATTCTACTACTAACATGTATCCCAAATTTATAATGCACCCTATCATTATGGTGTATTTATATCTATCCATTCTTGTCATACACTCCCAGAGGATTCTAGTGTTACTACCACATATTCATAATACCCTACCATCCCTTGATATGACATGGCCACCAATTATTCCTCTATCAAGGTCCCCACTACTCATGGCACATCTCATAAAGGTGTCGTGCCTATCACCTAGAGGCCCTAATGGCCCCTTACACTAAAATCACCACCCCTCTTTGGTAGGGTATAATGCAATATTATACCCAATACATGATAAGGGTCAAGGGGTTCATTGAAAAAAAACCCAATCAAGTGATCTTATACATATTCCTATAGATATGGGATAATAAATCTTGGCTCCACATGAATATCTAGCTCCTCTCCTTTATATTCCTAATGATGGGAACCAATATATATACTAAGAAGTCAATCCCATTATATTACACTAGCTATGAGATAAGGATCCCTATAATCGCCTTAAAAAGGTTTAAGATCAGTACCTATTCAAACCCCACTAATCTCACCCCTACTTTACACCCACGTTGGGTGTATCCTATTCTCCAAATAACTTCACCCAAATCAAGGTCATGACTCTATCTATGACCTCCCTAAATGTCACCACCCTAATAATATCTAGTAGACCCAAGATCCTATAGACATTAGTAAGAGTGATAGTTGAATAACTTGGGGCTTGCAAGAACTAGAAAGTGTTCTATTTAGCATCCCAATAAGTGAATAGGTCATAAGCCACATAACCTATAGGGGAAACAATCCCCACCTTTATCATATTAAGAGTCTTAGATCTACATAAAATAACCACCTTGTTAGTTGTCAACAATTTTAAAACCATTGTGATCCACTCTTTCTCATTGGGCCTACTCCATCAAATGTAATCACCTAAAAAGATAGAGAGAGATGACCAAAATTATTTTTGTAACCTCCAAAATTTACCAAAACGATTAAACTATACCATGTGGCAAAACTACCATGTAACATAGATATCAGTTATGTAACCATCATAATGGTTTATACAATTGTTGGTATTTACAAACATTTACATATAGGTTACATAACCACTATAAATGATTGATGGTTACGCATCCATTGTGATGGTTATGAAACTACTAGGATGAAGGCATAATAATTTGTATATTAATAATAATGATTCCCCCCCAACATTGGCAGTTCAATTAGTTCACCACATAACCCCAAAACTATCCCAATACACCTAAAACTCACCTAAATTAACAAAAAAAATATTTTATGACTCTATAAATCACAACAAATGCACCAATGTAGTAAAATTAAATAATTAATGGATCTAACATTTTTTAATTAAAAATTCAAACCTATAGTTTCAACACACAAATTAGTATAACTCACCCATGCTTGAATGACACTCACTTTTATTGGCACACCCACCATATTATCCTAGTCCTCTTATATTTTGTTTCTCTATCAAATGATTCCATCATAGGGATTCTAGATCTCAAATTTTAAAATGAATGAATAATTATAAATTAGGATAGTTTTTAATATGTAGTTTAATTCTACTAGTTGTTGAATTTTTTTTTAAAAAAAACTATTTTTTCAAAAATTATATATAAAACTATATTTTATCATCATGTATTTATGATTTTTATCCCTAAACTAGCATAGAAAAGATCAAACATTGAATATTTTAATGTATCATTTTTTTGTAATTTTATTATAAAGTATGTTCATTTTCATGTTAGTCTTATAGGTTGACATCACTTGGCATTGAGCTAAATCCCCATATAGGACAATTTAGGTATTATTATCATCCCCAAGTAGTAAGTAACACTTGTATATTTTTTCATCAATTAGTATATTTTCCACTCTTATCATAAAATCTCATTTGATTCTCATTTATTTCTCACATATTACAAAGGTGTCTATGTTGGATTTGTTTCACTTCACAAGTAAGCAAGGTAGAATTCTTGACCTTCATTTTCCTTTAAATGTGCCACCACTTGGTAAAACATGTTTTCCAACTCATTATTATGTATCTCCCTAAGGGGAAAATCTCTATGCACCTAAATTTCACATAGTGTAACATTTTTAAAATATAATGATGATGAGATGATTCCATAACATAAACATACTCAATCTTTGTTATACTTCAATTTTTTATCTTTCATCCCTTATTATAATTTGTTGATCTATTTTTATTTCATATTACTTAGTTTTGATTTAATTTTAAAAATCTTCATCGCATGGCGAAATAGTTGCCTGCATGTAGCAGTGGTTAGACCACCTTTGAAAGATTTTTAAAGCCAATTCCCAAGATTTGATTTTTCACATGATTTTTAATGATTCTAGTATATTTTTTATTTTTTCTCTTTATTTCACCTTTATAATCACCCAATACACCTTTAGTATTGATTATGTCAATATCAATCACCTATAAGTTAACTCAAACAAGCTCCCAACTAGACTTTGCGTAACTACAACTTAAAACGTATTCTCCTTCCTTACAAATATTTAATTTTATATAAATTTAAGATTAAAAAAATTCCTTGAGATATTGGATTTTAAAAGTTTTATAGATCCACATACCATATATATATATTTTTAAAATATCTTAGCATCAATTTTTAGTAATTTTATGGTTATTCATATAAATTGGATAAATGAGCTTATGTGTTTACAACAATACCTTATTTTTAATGACCAAATATCCAAAATTTAGTTGTTTCCTCATCCAAATTTTTTTTTTCATCTATTTTAATTTCATTCCCTATCATTTTATAGCTCCATGTTCACCATTTTGAAAAAATATAAGGAGATAGCTACCTAAGGATTCAAAAACTCCATCATCTTCTTCTCCTTCACTTCATCCTTGCATTGTTCAAGTTAGAAGATTTATTTTATTATTTATTTATTTTAATTATACATTAATTATAATATATTTATTAATTATTTTAATAATTTGCATCTGAAAATTATTTATTCAAAAAAACTTGAAATATAAATCATCTCTTTTCTTTCTTCTTTCATTTAAAATTTAGTTTCATCATCATAATTACATTCACACATTACAAATACTAAATAAAATTGATACTCACATTAGATATAGGATACATATTTTAATTTTATTATTACCTAAATCCAACCAATAACATATTTTTAGTTTTTATAGCACAAGACAAAACCAACAAACTAAAATACAAAAAAAAAAAGAAGAAGAAGAGAGTTCACATCTAGAAGTGTTTTTTTTATTGATATGGTAAATAAGGTCATTTAATTCATAAATATGAATAATATTTTTTAATTAACATAATTCACATGTCACTTTATTTTCATATAAAAAAATTAAAGACCTAAAAAAATTCACACTAGCTTTCATACATGAAGTAAATCTTGAAGATAGAATTTGCATTACATGTACAAAATTTAAATTTTAGATCTAGTTTTCCATTGGCATATTTAATATTATATTTTAATTACATTAATAATAATTTTTTTGAAAAAATATAATCCATTCTATTTTATATAGGTAAAATTATGCACCTCTAAAATAAAGGAAAAAGTAAAAAATTGGTATCCACATTATCATTTCAAATTTTAGCTTTAATTAGCATTGTACTCTTAAAATATCAAAAGAAGAATAAAAATAAAAATAAAATTCATTTATTTTATTTAAAATCATTTTTATTATATAAATATTATATTTTTCTTTCCATTTTAAAATCCTTCTTGAAAACTCAAAATAATTTCAAGTCAAAACCTTATTAAAAGGAGAACAAGTATAAACCTTGCTACAACATAGAATTCATCTTATAAAATAACAAGTACACATCCAACATATCAAATAGAAAACATAAAACAATCTTCAGGTTCTAAAAATAATTACATCACTCTTGGATGACATTCTTAGAACAAGCCAAGATCCACATAGTAGAAACATTTCCTATAGTGCTTGGTCCTATACCAACAAACAACATTTAATGTGACATTAAATTAGAAATTAGATTTTATTTTATCTAATAAATTTTCAATCCTCATAAATATCCAAATTTACCCTATTTATGATCATAATCACCTAATATAAACCCAAGTATTGAGCCCCATCTACATTATATGTCACCTTACTAACAACCTATAAATCTGTACTCTCTATTATACCTAGGTATAGGCTCATCATATATAATTTGATTTTTATATGAAATTTACTAGACATAACTAACCTAATAGAGCTAACCAAATTTAAAAGGTCTTTCAACCTAACTTTACCCATTTTCTCAAGCCTAACATATATAAAGAATTTTGTTTCCTTTTCCTTATATATTTTAAGGGATTGTAACTCCTTCACTTCCCAATTCATTATATTAAATGATAAATATGATTCAAATGAGTTATTTTGGTATCACCATAATCATTATTTTCCACTAGTCACTCAAAACCTTGCTTCCATATCTCAACCTAACCAAACATCCATTTCATCCCTTCCCATTCAAATCCATCAACCATATCATCCCAACTAATTGAACTAATATACCATTCATCCCATTATATTTAGATCAAATTCCTTGACAAAACCTAAATAATTTGAGTACATGAATGTAAGTGTGTTACCTTCCACATGTATAAAAATTGGTGAACCTAACATGAAAGGATTTTCCTTCTGCATAATCCTCTTTTTCTTTTCCCCACCTTTCTCATTTCTTCAACTTATTATATGGGTGAATGTATGCACATAAACATTATAGGTGTAACATTTATGAAAAAATATAATTATGATGCAATGATCTCAAAAAATACGTTCATTCTTGGTTCTTTCTGACACTTTGATTCTTACTCCCCCTTTGGCTATCTTTTCAACTTTTGATTTCCTTTTTCTGAGTGTTTATATCCCTAATTTGTAAGCTCCCCCATTTGAGACAAAAACTCTAATTTTTATGAAGAAATTTTCCTTTACCATTATGATACTTTTTTTATATGATGTGTTCTCCAAGATGGTTTTATAAACCACCATGTAAGTTTTATTATATCAAGGGAACTTTCAAAACTATTTATGGCGGTCTCATCCATGATGTAGAGGTTTTATTTTTATGAGTGGCATTTTTATCTTCATCCCCTAAAAACTATGGAGGTTTCATCATAATTTATCCATCTTCCAATTTTATAATCCCAAACTTGAATTTAAACATGTTTTTTATGACTTATTTACATTTATTATATTATTTTCTTTGTGTTCACCATCATGATAATCTATTTGACTCCCACTCTTGTTTTGATCACATTGATCAAGTTAGAGGTTTTCAATTTTAATTTATTTTTATTTTTTATTATGTTATATTAGTTTAAATTTCCATCATTAACTATATTAGTGTCATTTTTAAAAATTAAGATGAAAAGAAAATAAATATTTTTCTCTCTTTTCTCTTGCACTAGAAATATAATCTATAACTTTAGTTTTATAATTGCATATTAGTTTTTATTGAAATAATGTAGTATTTCATATGACATAGGGTAAATAAATAAAACAAAAATATAGGTAAAACCATCATAAATTAATTTATTTTTAGTTTTATAAAACCTCTCATTCACAATACAACCTTGAATCAAATATCCATAGAAATTTAGGCAATCTAGATAGTCAAAACCTAACATATTAGATTTATAATATATTTTATTAATAAAATAATGCTTGCATAAGACATTAAATCACAAATATATAATTTAAATTCATAAATAGGCATTAAATAACATCAAAAAATAGTTTTTAGTTTGTATATAAGAATTAATTTCTAAATTTCTAGTGATTATGCTTGATAGGGTTTAGAGTTTAATTTTAATATTTGAATGTTATAAAATATAATTCATAGTATAATATCATAAAATTTTCATAAAAAACAAAAAATTCAATTCAATTCATTTATATTTCATTGAATGAACCATCTCACAAATCAAGCAAAACATAGAAAAATTAGCAACTATGCCTTTAATTCAAACTTCTACTTTCAACATTACATGCATCATAAGATAACATTGAAGAGGAAAAAAGTATTTTTAATTTATTTTTAATTATTAATTTATTTATTAATTTCAACATTTTGATTTCATCAAGTAATTTATATTATTTATTTCTACAAAAACATTTGAAAAACACCAAAAATAATTATGAAGTCTTGTTTAGATAAGCACAAGCACTTGAACCTTGCTCCCAAAAAAATAAGTACCACATTATAAATCACATTCAAAAAAATATATTATGATTATTCACCAAATTAAATATATCTTGGATGATAGTCCCTAAGCATCCATTATTTCATATAGCATGTCTTTTCCTAGGTTTAGATCCCTAATTCTTGACAGTAGCCTTCAATTTGGTATTAGTGAAACTCAAAGTAGAAATATTTCATTCCAAACCCATATCACATCTCATTTTTAACTCCCTTATTGTTACTTATGAGTAGGAATGTATTCCAAATTCTCCCATAATCATATTAACCCCATTCCTTAAATCAATACACCTAATCTTTAGATTCAACCATCCATCTATCCATTGCATTGGTTATATTGGCCCAACCTCAAGAAGTCAATTGCTTAAGTTAGCATGTTACTTTATGTGTTTACATAAATTGGTAAAAATGACATGAAATTAATATTATTTTCCATTTACCCCTTTATTATCTTCTTTATCTTTCTTCTCCAACTTTCTCCCTCTTTTCACTTATTCTACAGGTGTTATTATACCTTGAATATGTCTAGATAGGATAAAGGAGGATATGCTAGCCTAAAAAGCTATATGATAAGTAATAAATTACCTATTGAATATTATTTATTAATTTTGAATAACAATGATTCCAACCAAAATATAGAATATTATTTTCATGAATATCCAAACCCTAACTCATAAACTAGGAGTGGGATACCAATTAATAAAGTGTGGGATGTATCAAAAACTACTAGTAACCATCCTGATTCTAACAATGTGAATTTTACTAGCAGGATAAGATATAATCCTCACATGGAAATAAGGCCCTTATTTATTTTTTTAAATATAGTTGTGAAAATATATTCTAAATGTGATCAATATATTAGAATAATATGTTGGGGAGATGCAAGATATTCTAAAAATAAAAAGAGTTTAACTTGGGAGAATTGTAGAGACACTTGAAAAAATAAATTAACAATGACACAAGAATATGAATCATGCCATTTTAAATATATATATACCTAGATGATAAAAGCATGTGAAATGGATGCATTTATGATAATGAATTGACACATTTTTGTGAAAAGATAAGGATAATGCATATATACGAACACACTTTTATTGAGTAAATGAATGAAATTTTGGATGAAATTTCATATATGGATAAATGAGATGTCAAATATTTTTGAGAATATTTTTATTAATTTTTTTAATACACACACACACACATATAATAATTTTATAAGTCAAGACAACTTGAAAATTGAAATTTAAAACATACGAACACAACTTTTTGATCTTAATTTCATGAAAATCATTTAAAAAAAAAAATAGTTGATAATATGTAGATTGCTAAGATATAAGTTTTATAAAGTTTTGATTAATGGTCAAAAATTTATAAATATAATTTTAAAGATATGGATATATTCCATAATGTGGTATGTTGTGTATAAATTAAGTAATAATTAAAAATAATAATTTAACATTAAAAAAAATTATATATTAAAAAAACTACATTTTCCCCTCTAGAAATCCATATAATATATTTTTAAAAATAGTAAAATTTGCATGATGATATGTAGCAGAAAAGATGAAAAACACATAATTTATAAAAAAAACATATGGGATGGTCCATGATAAGGTTTAGGCTAGGTCTGGAGCCCCAAGCCTAAATCCAAGCCAAATTTGGAGTGAAATTGTAAAAGTGAAATTTTATAAATTTGGAAATGGCATACTCCATTTTCAAAGCATGTATGCCCTATGAAAATGCCATGTTTTTTTGGGAAGAGAAAATTTAAAAAAAATTAGGGGTAAAGGGCATACAACCTATGGTAAAGGGTGTACACCCTATTTAGTACAAAGGACATACACTCTTTATTAAAGGATGTACATCCTTTGTAATACATAGGGTGTACAACCTTTATAAAATGGTGTACACTCTCTGATATATAGTTTTTTTGTGTTGGTTATTGTTTGTGTATTAGGATATATTTAGTAAAACAAATGTTTACATTTAATTTTATATTACATTTTATATTATTATACTATACATTTTTTTAACTAAATATAACAAATTAGGGCCACTTTGGTATCTTATGAAATCAATTCCAGATCTATAGGATCT
Source organism: Torreya grandis (assembly GCA_037957365.1). Classification (NCBI taxonomy): domain Eukaryota; kingdom Viridiplantae; phylum Streptophyta; class Pinopsida; order Cupressales; family Taxaceae; genus Torreya; species Torreya grandis. The sequence continues at coordinate 890,930 of JARHVA010005121.1, read as the reverse complement.
ATCATTTAAAAGTTATTTTTTTTCAAAATCCATTCTAATCAATACTTAGTTTTCAAAAAATTTAGGATTGGAAGATAGAATAAGAAACAAAGTTTAAAATGATGTTACATATATAATAGATTTATATCATTGAGGATTACATGCCTAATTTACCTAATTGAGGATACCCTACTTATTTTAGCTAATTGATTATGTCCTACATGAATGAATGATAGAGCCATATCTTGATCTTGATATGCCTTACCTAAATAACTGAGCCATATCTTGATATTGAATATCCCATACCTACCTTTTTGTATTTTAGTATTCCTTACCTAATTTATCTGAATGATTATGCCCTAGTTGCTTTGCATACTTGAGTATATTTCATACTTAGTTGAATATGAGAGCCATATCTTAACCTTAAATATGCCCTACCTAAATGCCTGAGCATATCTTATTGACTATTCCATACCTATGTTCTTGTAATTTAGTATGCCTTACCTCTACCTAATTGAGTATGACATACCTATCTATGATTATTTACCTACCTACCTAAGCTACCTAATTGATTATGCTCTACCTAATTGAGTATGCCCTACCCAATTGAATACCCAAGCCACATATTGATATTGAATACCCACATATAATCCTTAGTGTATCTATCTTACCCATGCCATATCATAAATACCTGATACCCTATTGAATACTTGATCCATATCTTAAAAGGAGTGGGGACAATATCATGCTTAAAAATTAGTAGAGGGGGGATTATAAGATCAAGGGATAAAGGAGAGGGTTCATTATTAAGAGATTATTGAAAAACAAGAGAGAGCAAATTATCACCTATATAGAGGAAAGAGAGGGGGAATTGATTTAACTATATCTTGAAAAGGTATGGAACATTCTCACCTAGATATATAGAAATGAGTGACTAGGGACAAATAATTACAAACTTTGAAGGTGGATTTAGGTTAAATTCCTAAATAATTTATGGGTTTTTTATAAATGGGTATATTAATGTTCATAAATGATTGGCATATAGTATGTGACCTATAACATATTTATAGTAATTATACAGTAACTCATACATGACATCTACCTATAGTCATGATATAGTCACTCATATCATACATAAATGTATCTAATCACCCTAGTACACTCCACTCATAATAGAAGGAATCAAAGATAATTCATGAGTCATCCTAAAAAGATATTTTTCCTTTTAAACAAATGTAATATAGATGGGTCAATCCATGCATTCTTTAATACCAATCTCATGCATGTATGACCTAACTAATTTATTCCAGACTCACATAGAGCATAATCATCTCATATAATTCCAAACTCACATAAGACAATACCACTATCATAATAACTACCATTACTATTTGGGCTAGATGGGAACTATTTATAACCCTATTTTATTAGACTCATATCAAAATCACTCAAATATCTATCTCCCTTTCCCAAAACCATATGGATAAATGGGGTCAAGATCATAAATCATGATTCATCACAATAATAACCACCTCATCATTCATCCTTGTTTCTCATCCATCTCTCATCATCCTTAATTATCCTTCATCATCCTTAATGACATTATCATTGGTCCTCATCATCTCTAATAATCCCTAAATTATCCCTCATTTTCACTTATCATCAATAATCACTCCCTCATAATCCCTCATCATCCTTAATCACTCCCTCATTGACCCTAAACATCCCTAATTATCCTTAGGCACTTCCTCCTTATCCCTAATCATCCATAATCTCTCCCTCAATGGCTCTAATTATCCATAATCACACCCTCATCTATCTCATCATGCCTCATCATCCCTAATCACTCCCTCATCAACCCTCACCATCCCCCATCATTCCTAATCACTCCCTCATCATCTCTTATCATCCCTAGTCACTCCCTCATTGGCCTTCATTGTCCCTCATTTCCCCTCATTATCCCTCATCGACCCTTGTCATCCTTCGTCATCCCTCATTATATCTAATCACTCCCTCATCAACCCACATCATCCTTATTCATCACTATTCACTCCCTCATCATCCTTTATTACATCTAACCATCCCTAATCACTCCTTTATTATCCCCCATTGATATTCATTGACCCTCATTATCCCTAATCACTTTTTCATCAACCCTCATCATCACTAGTCACATCCTCATTAATTATCCATCATCATCCCTAATCACTCCCTCACTAGCCCTCATCATCCCTAATAATTTTTCATCATCCCTAGTCATTCCATAATTATCAATAATAATCTCTAATAATTGCTTCCTTGTTTTGAGTTTTGGTTTTAAGGGGTTTTATGGGTAAGGATGAGAGGTTAGGGTTTTGGTTTTTCAATTTTGGGTTTAAGGGTTTCAAGTTTAAATGTTTTAGAGTTTAAAATTTAAAGGTTATGGTTTATGGTCTAATATTATAGGTTGTGAGTAGGGGTTAGGATTAGGGAGTTTGGGTCATGAGTTAGAGGTTGGGGTTTTCAATTTTAGGTTTCACTTTTTAGGTTTTAGGGTTTTGAGTAGTATGTGTTAGGGTTTATAGTTTATGGTTTATGTTTTTAGGGTTTAAAGGTTTATGATTTAATATTTATGCTTAGGTATTGACATTAGGGTTAGGGTTTAGGGTTAGAGGTTAAAGTTTTATGGGATAAGATTTTGGGTTTTATGGGATTTAGGGTTTTAGGGTTTAAAGTTTAAGGGTTTGGGTTTTAGGGTCCATGTTATAAGGGTTTGAGTTTTAAGGGTTTATGGTTTGGGTTTTGTTGTTTAAGGTTTTAATGTTTTAGATTTTAGGTTTAGATTTTGGATTTTTATGGTTTAGGGGTTTAGGGTTTGTAAGATAATATCATTTCATCACTCTTTTGGTTTTTTACCTCTTCTACCTTACCCTTTATATGGTGCCACTTTATTTTTCAAAATAGGTTCTCATTGTTGGTAATTTTATGATAATAAGGCCTTGTTTAGCCTTCTACCTAGATTTAGATTGGTTTACCCATGGGGGAACCATAATATCCCATACTTTAACTTGTTAAATGATCTATTTAGAGGTACAAGGTGGATTGATACCTATGGGTAGAATTGAGGAATTTATTTGGATAGGAAAGTGGAGAGGGGCCTACGTAGAACTACTACTACTTACATCATTCATGTGTGGTGTGGTATCCACCATGTATGTTGTTTATCCTAAAGTTATTAAAATGTTCATAATGGAGGACTAAATGGGAGTGGTTTGTGGTAATGACACTACTAGTTAAGGGGATGGACTTGAAATGGAAGGTGGCTGTGAAGGGGATGGTAAAGTAGTTAATGTACATAGGTTGAAACTTTTTTACCCTATGTTAGAATTGCAAAGGAAAAAAATTAAAATCATGGGACTAGTGACCTAAATAAAACTATGAATGTTTATCTGAGTAGGGATTACTACTCATGAGTTTGCATTAGAGTGTAGTGCCTTATCATCTTTTTTGTCTTCTTCTGCTAGTAGCTCTATGTTTATAAATTCATCCTATTTTAGTTATATTTATTCTAACTCCTCCAATTCAATTATCTCAACCTAATCATTTTTTACACCTCTTGTTTTGATTTTCCAAAGATTTCAATACCTCTAAATTCTTTACCTTCCTTAGATTCCTCACAAAGAGGATCCCCTTTAGAAAATAGACTAATTTTAGGTCTTTACTTTGTCACATCCTTGGGAGAGGCTAGAGGGGTCCTAGGATTTATTTGATAAACAAGAGGTGTTTTTGAAAAGAGGGGAGCTAGCTTCCCTAAAGTGAGTGGAATGGGAGGTAAATGGGAAAAAATAGTGTTAGGAGGGGGAATTGAAAATTAAATAAAAGTATATGGTATATACTCCTCATGTGAAGTAAGAGATTAAATTTTTTATGTTGGAGGTTGAGACTAAAGATTGGGCCATTGGAGACTAGACAATTTTAGGTACATTTCAAATGAATCCCCAAAAATGTATGTTACTACATTATTATGTAATATAAAATTTGGATATTCCACATGAATATAATTAGTCAAAATATCCCTCATGGGTGAGTATATTTTGAATTATACTTAAATGCAAAAATGGTTGGGTCATCTAGGGTTTGGTTCACCTTAGGTGTCTTTTTAATGTTATATTGATGTACATGGATCATCATAGATGTTTGATTACAGTTTATTCTAGTGTGATTTAAACAATATGACTAAGGAATATATTCATGTAGAATAAAGTCTCAAGTTTATTATAAATTTATTTAATAATTGAATACGAACCAACCATTTTATTATGCGTCAACATGGTTGTCATTGATTGAGGCATTCATCATGGTTAGTAATAAAATTTTATATAGTCAGTTATGTCAAGTGATGTATAATATTTATTTAAATAATTTTGTTTTATGGCCCACTTTTGAGGTCTTATACTAGGAATATATCACTCTATACCAAAAAATATCTATAGGAATGGGATTTAGTCACCCAATCTGAGAGTTGAGCTAATCCCAAAGTTATGCCAATCCTAGATGTAGCCATCAATGGAAACTATCATTGGTATGATTTATTACCCCTATTTATGGGTCACCAAATAGATAGCTATGCAGTCACCAACATCTAGAACTAGGTATAATATATCTAATAGAGTCAAATATTTAAGCATGGTACCCACTATATATAAGAATGGATTCTAGGAATTATAAATAATGATACTTAGACATGATTCACTATAAGGCATGATTTTTATTTCATAATGATAATAGAGTCATATGTGAAATGGTTCTCTAATATATATTTATTACTTGTGAACCCTAATAAACTAAGTTGTTAAAATAATACTAGACATTATCCTAGTAATAGGTGTCATTTAGGATTTACCTTGTTCATATGATCATTAATGTGCCTTAAAAATTATATGAATCTTAAACCTAAACCCTAACCCTAAACCCTAAACGAAAAAATGCATAAACCCATAAACCCCAAAAATCAAAACTCAAAACACCAAACCTAAAACCCAAAACCAAAATCCAAAAATGCAAACCAAAAAATCCCAAAACCCTAAACAATAGACCATATACCCTATGCGAGGACAAAAGACACAAGAATAAATAACTAATATGCAATACTCTATACCTTAAAATTCTAAAACCTTAAACACTTAAAACTCTAATCCTTAACCCTAAACCCTAAAAAAATTGAACCCTAGGTTTCTTAAACCCAAAAAACATAAAAATATAAAACCCTATAACCTTATAAACTTAAAATACTAAACCCTAAACCCCATAAGTTGTAAACCCCAAACCCCATAACCATAAAATATTAAACCTAAAAAAACAAAAACCTAAAAATTATAAAACCATAAAACCATAAACCATAAAACATTAAACCCTAAAAATAAAAACCCAATACCATAAACCCCTAAACCTAAAAACTCCAAACCCTTTAACCCTTAAATTATAGACCCAAACCCTATACTCTAGACCTTAGACAAATCTAAACCCTAAAACCTTAAAACTTAAACCCAAAAACCTTACACCATAAGCCATAAATGTCAATCCTAAACCATAAACCATAAAATACTAAAAACTAAACCATAAACCCCTAAACCCCAATACATAAACCTAAAACCCTAACACCTACCCTAAACTACTAAACTATAAAAAATTAAACCATAAAACTATAAACCCTATACCTCAAACCCCTAACCTATAAACCCTTAAATATTTACCATAAATCCCTAAAATAATTACCTCTTAAAACCCAAACCCTTCAAATTAAAACCCAAAAAACATAAACCTTTATCATAAAACCTGAACTCCTTAACCCTTAAAACCCAAACCTTGAAAAGTAAAACCCAAAACCCTAAACTAAAAAACTATAAAAAAACTCTAATCATAAAACCCTAAAATAATAAAACCTAAGCATTAAAATATAAACCCTAAACCCCATAAATCTCAATCCCCTAAACCCTAAACCCTAAGTTCCATAATTATAAAATTATTTGGATGTAATATTTGAGCCTTATTTGATTGAGTACAATTTAGGATGGTGAGTGTCAATGAGTGAGTGATTAGGGATGAGGAGCGATTATTAATGATAATGAGAGAGTGACTATGGATGATGTGGGAGTGATTATTAATTATGAGAGATGTGAAGGGATAGGGAGGGAGTGATTAGGTATAATGAAAGATGATGAGGGATGATGAGGGAGTGATAAGGAATGATCAAGGGTAATGAGGGATGATTAAGGAGTAACTAAGTACAATGATAAATGATTAGGGTTAATGAGGGAGTGATTTGGGAGAAGTAAGGATTAGAAGGGAGTGATTAGGGATGATGAGGTATGATGAGGAATGATGATGGATGCTGATGGAGTGAATAGGGATGTCGGCAGATGATGAGGTAATGATTAGGGGTGATTAGGGATGATTAAAGATAATTAGGGGGTGATTATATATGATGAGGTACATATAATATTGATAAGGGGGTGACTAGGGATGATGAAGAAGTGATGAGGGCTGATGAGTGATAATGAAGGTTGATGAAGGATTTATTAAGGATGATAAGTAACAATTTAAGTATCATGAGGAAGTGATTAGGTAAGATTAGGGATGATGAAGGTCAATGATAGTATTATTATGAATAATGAGGGTTGATGAGGGAGTGATTATAGATGATGAGGGAGTGATTAGGGATGATTAAAGATGATGAGGGTTGATGAGTGAGTGATTAGGAATAATAAAGGATGATGAGGGATGATGAGAGAGTAATTTTGGATGATGAGGGACAATGAGGGCTGATGGGGGAGTTAATAGGGATGATAAAGGATAAAGAGGTATGATGAGGGAGTGATTAGTGATAATGAAGGATGATGAGGGAGTGATTATAGATTATGAGAGACAATGAGGGATAATGAGGAAATGATGAGTTATTATAAATAATGATGAGATTTGATGAGGGAGTGATTAGGGATGATGAGGGTCAATGAGGTAGTGATTAAGGATGATGAGGGGAAAAAAGGGATTATTAATGAGTGATTATGGATGCTAGGGATGATGAAGGTCAATGAGGGTGTGAATAGGGATAATGAGGGACATTGATGGAGTGATTAGTATGATGAAGGATAATGAGGGAGTGTCTAGATTAAAGTGTTCAGCTTATTCATGTGTGAGATTAGAATTGAAGCATGCATAGATTGATTGATATATTTGAAATTTTTATTGGAATCAATGGTATATTATTAGGATGAATCTATAATGGTGTTTTTATTGATTCTATTCTAAATGAGGTATATTAGGTTGATTAGCTACATTCATGTCTATTATGAGTGACCAAATCATGACTATAGGTACATGTAATGTATGAGTGAATGCACAATAATTTTAGTACTATGTATGTGGTAGATGTCATGTACGAGTGATCATATCATCACTAAAGGTATGATACATGTTTCATGTTATAGGCCAATCATTTATGCATATTAATAAACCATTGATAAAAAATCCCACAAATAATTTAAGAATTTGGCTTAAATATATCTTCATATATTTTCTTTAATTGTCTTTGGTCATTCATTTCTCTATATAAGTTATATTTACACATCTTGTTTAAATATATGGCTTGGTCAATACCACCTCTCATTTCTCTACATAGGTGATATTTCCCCTATACTGATTTTATAGTATCCCTTGAGAATTTCCCCTCTCCGTTATCTCTTAATATGATAATGTCCTCTCTACTAATTTTAAATCTTGATAATGAACCCTTTCCTTTCAATATATGGCTTAGGTATTCAACCAAGTATTAAGTATTCAAGATATGGATTGAGTATTAAATTGGATAAGGTATACTTAAGTAAGTCATAGTCAAGTAGGTAACCCAAATAAGTAGGGAAAGAAGAATCAGTAGGTATGGCATACTCAAATAAAAGAAGGAAATTATGGCATAATCAAGATCAAGATATGAATTGTGTATTTAGGTAGGGATACCCAAGATAAAGTTATGGTTTGGGTATTCAATTGAGTAAGTATACTCAAGTAGGTAAATTCAGTATGGAATACTCAAGAAGGTAAAGTAGGTAGGGAATACTAAATGGTATAGATATAAATTACATATGTAACATGATTTGAAACTTTTTTTCTTAGTATATATATTAAGAAGTAGGATTCCGTTACCAACAACATAAGCTAAGTAAGTATGACATAGCTATTTAGGTATGGAAAGAATATATAGAATTTATAGACTAGGAAAAAGCTTCCATTTATAGTTAAAAGTAGGTAGGACATAATGGGGATCTATAATGAGAATCAGGTTTCCATTTCCTTATCAATCAAGGGATAACTAAGTAGGTAGGGAAATAAAAATCTATCTATTAGAATAAAAATTTACCTTGATAGTTATGCATTAATCCAAAAGAAAATAAAATATATATATTGTGAAGGAATGATTCCCTTGATAAATATGCCATAGTGCCTTTCTATCTATTAGAAAGGAAAGCTTCCCTCAATGAGTTATTAGGTGAAGCAAAGCTAGATATCAAGAATTAAAGCTTTCCTTACCTTACTCCTTGACATAGATGAAGTAACTAAGGGAAGATCCATCTCATCCCATCATATTACGTATATAATGCATCCTTATTATCATAAGCCATATCTATATCTTGATCAATTCATACTTGAACTCCTACACACACACACACACACACACACATTTGTTTCCCTATATTTATCTCAGAGCATTTGTATCCATAATTGAGATTAGAGCTTAATAACTCTAATATTTTGGTCATTTTTCAATCTTTAAAATTTGATTACTAAGTATTACCCATAATGAATTTTAAAAAATTGAATTTTAAATGGTAACTCCTATATCTTTGTAATTGATTTCATAAGATGTATAGTGGCCCTAATTTTTTATATTTAATAAAATAAATTTAAAGTATAATAATGTAAAATGTAATATAAATTAAATGTAAACATGTTACATTTATTTTACTAAATATATCCTAATACACACAAATAAAAAACAACACAACAAATACTAAAAATCAAAGGGCATATCCCTTATGTATTACAAAGGGCATATTCCCTATGTATTACAAAGGGCATATGCCTTATGTATTACAAAGGGCATATGCCCTATGTAGTACAAAGGGCACACCCTTTGTATTACATAGGGAACCCACCATTTATACTACATTGAGCGTACACCCTTTACCTCTAAATTTTTTAAAGAAATATCTTCCCTCCAAAACATGGCATTTCATAGGGCGTACATGATTTGTTTAAAAGGACATATGACCTTTGTGGAAAATGGAATATGACATTTAGGCATAGGACCAACCTGAATCAATTTTGCTATGTTTTTTTAAAAATAAGGGTATACACCTGTTATAAAAAAAGTTTCATGTTTTTAATTTTTTCCACTTTTTTGTCCCTAACTTTATGCATCCTCCCTATTATCTATATGATGAATTAAATACAATACAAAAAAACACACACCCTTATAACAACAACCAAAACACATACAACCCACCATACAAACATTTAACAATTCCTCATGAAGATTTTACCATAAATAAATATCTTCACAATGATCAACCTCTTCCTAAAGCACCTGCCATAAAGTAGATTCCTAGACTCAATGTAGCTTCTACTCTGAATGACCTCATATTTACCTTGGTGGGCCTTAGTCATGATTTGTATAACAAACAAGCCTCTCTAAATCAAGGAGTGAACTATAATCCTCATAACTAGGTTCATTCTTCCTCTATACCCATAACAACAATAGATTACCAACATTGACAATGACATCCCTCCACACTTCCACCACCAAGACAAGCCTATACGCTTCCTCCAAACTATGTTTATAATCAACACCCAAGGGATATTATTAATCATGGATTCTTAGACATGAATGCTTCCAATATCCCTTTTACCTATAAACCTCCAAACCAAGTCCCAAATAGAATTGTATTCATATACATTCCTTCAAACAACATCATAACTAATAATATTACACCCTAAATTCCATTGAGTTACATGTCACCCATGTACACTCATCCTATATAAACACATAAAATTTCTCTATATAACATTATTCCTCATTACTATCACATGTTCTCTAAATACACTCACCTAGATGATTACTTTCCATCTCATTTCACACCATCTTACTAGGCACCTTATTTTCTTCCTAGTGGTTACACAAACAACTCAAATGCAAACTCCTTCCTTAAATATTATCTTACCATGCCTTTGGTGGATTTAAATGCTATATGGAATTATGTTAAATACATAGAATAAAACCTTGATAACATCACATGGGTAATTATTCTACCTTATCCCTTGTGTAACTATTATCAACCTAGGTTTTGCCCTTTGAAGGAGATTGTTCAATTTTGCTTCAAACTTGGACTAACATTGGAATGGCCTAAAGGTTGTGGGTGACCTTATAATTAGATAAAACCTATAGGTTATGGGGCTAGCTCCCATGGTATATCACTTGTGTCTTAGAACAACTAAGACTTATTGATTGGGGTGAAAAGTGATAAAATGTAATAAAGGAAACCTAATCTAAGGGGTGGTGATTCACCAATATTGCTTATCCACTCAAATTGAACTCCTAACAACACTAATAGATAATACATAAAATTAAATCATTATATTCAACAGATTATAAGCAACATTATTTCATAAAGTGGTTGGTTTGAATGGATAGATCATGAGGGTGGTGAGAGGAAGGCCTAGTTCAAGGAAATTACAATAATACTTCCACTAAATGGCATACACCTCACATGCCCTTAGTTGACTATATTCATAATGACATCTACCTGACTATAGATGAAACCATTTTGAGGGATAGATCATGTTTCATGTTTCCATGGGTGAACTCAATTTATCATGAATTTTGATTATTATTTTTAACTCCTTGAATCCTCTTAAATATTCTTCATACTATCAAGGTTTTCTATACCTGCAGTCATAACCAATGTTTCTCAAAAATCTAGGCCCAATCACTCTCTTGGGGAGAGTTGAGATGGTGTTAGACTTATTTCTAACCCATGATTCCTATTTATATTATTATTCATAAGTTCATGACCTCATTAAGGTCTCTCAACCATCTCTACTTCATCTCAATAGTTAACTTCATCTTTTTAGTTTGCACAAGGCTTGTATATAGTTAAATGAGGGTCAGTTTCTTAACGTTTGAGATGAGAGTGGTCTAAGCAGATGGAAGTGTGGAAGAGATAATGGGATAAAATTGTAAATGGTAACTTAAAATGAATCACCATATGTTTTTAAAACAAAAATTGATGTTTCCTTAAAGTTCACTATTTATACTTGCAAAGAATGAGACACTGTGCACATGGTATCCTCCTCAAGGTAACATTTGAAGGATCCATTTGACCATCTAGTGGCTAGTGTGAGTCTAAAAGGTAGAAAAAATCTAAAAGTGACTTACCATTGGAATTAAAAATTAAAAAAATTTCCCTTTATATGCATTCAAATCTCTATAGCATGAGAACTTTCTATATATATGTGTGTGTGTGTGTGTGTGTGTGTGTGTGTGTGTGTGTGTGTGTGTGTGTGTGTGTGTGTATGTATATATATATATATATACGTATATATATATATGTATATATATATATGTATATATATATGTATATATATATGTATATATATATATGTATATATATATATGTATATATATATATGTATATATATATATGTATATATATATATATATGTGTATATATATATATATATGTGTATATATATATATATATGTGTATATATATATATATGTATATATATATATGTATATATATATATGTATATATATATATGTGTATATATATATATGTATATATATATGTATATATATATATATATATTGCAAATGGAGGAAACTAGAAGATTTGCTTGATTACACACTCCCACATATGTGAAACATAGGTGGATGCTGATGGAGATGAGATATGAGGATCTCACATCAAGCACTGGTTCTAAAAAAACATTAGTAATGCACCAATACTGATGTCATTCTTAACCCTACATAGATGATGAAGCTCACTAGAGTGCCCAAATTTTTAATGTTTGTTAATAAATATTAGGACATAAACCTAAAGAAAAATGAAATGGATAATAAGGTTAAGGGACCTCCTTCATCTCCCAAAATTTTCAAATCTTGATATTCTTTCCTAAAAAATGTCCACAAACTTGAAATCTTTCCTAGGTTAAAAATGAGCTCAGTTGAAAAGAGAGATTAGCTTTAGGCCTATTTCATCTTCTCTAGTCATGAAACTTTTCTCAGATATATGGAATGAACACACCTAAAAAATATGACTCCCATCTATATGTACTAACTTTACAAGTCTATACAACCTAAAAAAACATTTAAAAACTCCCTCTTTTCTTATATTTTCTCATTTTTTAACCTTAAACTACCATTGGAAGATGAAGAAAGGGAAAACATAATTTAAATGATGTTTAAAACTGATGGTATGATAATGGAAGCTAAAGAGGCACATTTTGGAATGTGTGGGATGCATTTTTATAGTGGGGAGTGAATACAAATTTTTAAAAGGACTTTTAAGGATATCAAATTCCTAACCCTAAACATATAATGAGAATATGACCTTTTTAAATAATGAAACACTAGAATATTCCCTTTTATAAATATTTTACAAGGCATATTGATTCATATGAGGCATTTAAGGGTTTTGAATGGATAATGAAGCTTTGTGATATAATTGAATAGAAAGGACATGAAAAATGGTCTTCACGCATACCACTAAGTTTCACAACATGAATAAAAAGGACCTTGGACACCATTAATATTTATAGTAAGGCTCACTCTCATCTTTAAATGACCCAAATAGTCTTAAAAATCATGAATGATAGGAATCTTAAACTTGCCAAACTATTTCAACATCTACTAGGGATCCTTAAGACTATCAAACATGCTTAAGACCATCCTTCTAGGTCTGAGAAAGACCATGATAACTTTCATAATCACTATGTGATCACTGTGACCACTATTACATCACCAAATAGGCCTAAGGTATCCATGCCACATGAATTCAAAAGAAGATTCCATGACACATCATGAGACCTCTCAACAAGATTAAAAGACTTCAATAGACATTCATAGGAACATGTCTAGTTTAGACATAATAGATAAGCTTACAGGGGGTCTCATTCTTGTTTTTGATGGTAGGGGTTGACATTTGTCTTGTGAGGCCAAAATTTCAACATTTTTGGTGATTCTAAGGGGAGACCAACCTATTATAAGGGTTAATTTCTTAAGGATTGATAATGAGGGTGGTCTGAGTAGGGGGAAGTAGGTAAGAGAGAATGGAGTGACATTGTAAAAGGTAACTTAACATGAAGCACTATATGATTTTAAAACAAAAAATTATGTTTCCTTAAAGCTCACTATTTATACTTGCAAAGAATGAAACACTATGCACATGAAAACCTCTTTAAGATAAGATTTGAAGGTCCCATTTGACCATCTATTGCCTTGTATGAGTTTAAGAGGTACAAAATTTTTGAAAGTGACTTACCATTATACTTTAAAATTATCAAATGTTCCCTTTATATGAATTGTAAGCTCTATAGTATGATAAATCTATATATATTCTACAAATGGATGAAACTACAAGATTTGCTTGCTTACACACTCTCACACATGTGAAACATGGGTGGAGAGTGATGGATATGAGATATGAGGATCTATATAACTTGAATCAAGAATTGGTTCTTGGAAAAAATTCACATATGCACCAGAACCAATGCCATTCTTAACCCTTGCATAGATGAAGAAGCTCACTAGAGTGCCCAAATTGTTAACAATTATTCATAAATATTAGGACATGAACCTATAGAAAAATGAAATAGATAAGAATCCTAAGGGGCCTCCTTCATCTCCCAAAAGTTTTAGATCCTAATACTCCTTCCTAAAATCTTTCCATAAGCCTGAAATATTTCCTAGGTTACAAAGGATCTAGGTTGAAAATAGAGGTTAGTTTTAGGCCTATTTCATCTTCTCTAGTCATGAAACTTCTCTCAAACATCTGGCATGAACACACCTACAATCTATGAATCCCCTCTATATGTATTGATTATATAAGTTCGTACAACCTATAAAAACATCTAAGAGCTTCCTTTTTCTATATTTTCTCCATTTTCTAACCTGTTAACTACCATTAGAAGATGAAGAGAGGGAAAACACAAGTTAACTTATGTTTTAAAACTAATGGTATGATAAGGGAAGTTCAAAAGTCACATTTTGGAATGTGTAGGGCCCATTTGGATATTGGGGAGTGAATATGAATTTTTAAAAGGACTTTTAAGGATATCAAATGCCTAAACCTAAATATAAAATGAGAATAGGACCTTTTCAAGACCATTTTAAACAATGAAACACTATAATATACCCTTTTTTTAAAGATTTTATAAGGCATATTGACTCATATGAGTCATTTAATGGTATTGAAAGGGATAATGAAGCTTTGTGATATACTTGAATAGAAAGGACATGAAAAATGGTTTTGATGCATACCACTAGGTTTCATAACATGAATAATAAGGAGCTTGGACACCCTTCATATTGCTATTAAGGCTCACTCTCATCATGAAATGACCCAAACAATCTTAAAACTCGTGAACGATAGGAACCTTAAACTTGTCAAACTATTTCAGCACATGTTAGGAATCCTTAAGACTATCAAACATGCTTAAGACCATCCTTCTAGGCCTACGAAAAACCATGAAAACTTTCCTAATCACTATGACCACTGTTACATCACCAAATTGTCCTAAGGCATCATGACACATGAATTAATAAGAATATTCCATGACACATCATGATACCTCTCAACAAGATTAAAAGACATCAAGAGACATTCATAGGACTATGACTAGTTTAGAAATAATAGATAAGCTTAGAGGGTGTCTCATGTAAGTTTTTGATGGTAGGGGTTGATATTTAGCCTGTGATGCCAAAATTTCAACATTTATGGTGACTCTAAGGGGTGTCTAGGCTTTTGGTCAAGAGAACATACTAAATTTTCATGATAATGATAGACTTCAAACATGACAACATGGCTCTAATGTCTACCCTCTTAGACTGTTAAAAAAATAGTAATTTATGACACCTCTAAGACTAAAATAGCTTATAAGCCACAACAAAGACAAAACACCAAACACCTAAGAAGAACACCTAACATCTAAGAAGAAAACAACAAAGATACCAAGACAACTAATTCAACTAACTACAAACTTGTATATGACATACTTATTGGAACATGATAAAAAACTAATAGAAATAATTAAATAAAGCACTCCTCATTTCTCCTCTAGGATAAAATGGGAAAATAATTTGACCAAGTTACCTCCATGAGGTTAGATTACCATACAATTATTGAAGTACAATTAGGTACTATCTATTGAATGAAGACTCCCGCTTATAGTTGAAAACACTATCATGCTCATGGCCTCTCAGAGAGTAGTTGGATCTTATTTCTTAATCCTTATCTATATAGGCTCACTATATGAGTTCCAACAACCAATCATAATCATCCCATATCTATCTACCTTGCATTATCAATCTCATATCTTCCTCAGTTATGGGCTACTCTTGATCATGTTGGATAGTTTGAGGTGTCCCTTATGTTATAACTTCAAGGTTAGATTCTAGGAGAGTTTCATCTAGTCTCATGACTGCTTGAGATTGATTGAGTTTAGTTACACCCTCCAAGAGTGAAGAGGCATCTAGAGATGGGATGATGATTTGATAACTTTGTTTGAAAATCTCAAACAAGTCATCTCCACATGAAATAGTTTTTTAAGAAGGAATGGTTAAAGGGATGTCTTCCTTTTATTTGATAAGACCATCCTCCTCAATTTGATCTTGATCATAACATGTTTCAAGAAGGTTATAACCTAAATTAATGATGTAAAATAAATATCTTGATTGATCCTCACCTACATTCGTGTGATAGGACTCTCTTCAAGTTGAATAGCAATAGATGCAATAATAAGCATATCATAGTTTGAAATATCACCTTCTTGATCCTATTAATGGGGCCACAAGTCATTTTATACTATCTTTTATTCGTTATTTTATATTCCTTCATCTTTAACAACAAGTTGATGAGTTTGAATTCTATCATATTTACCTTGTCCATCATCTTCATCAGCTAGTTTGCACCTTTCTCCTATAACTGCTACAAGTTCTTGAGGATTGTCATGATGAAGGGTAGCTACCATGTGACCAAGGAAGTCATGTGAATCATCCTCTTCTTTCTTAAATAAAACATATCTCTTGTGGCCAAAATTATTCTTTCATCTCATCATCTTCTTCATCTTTGAAGGCCAAGTTATGAACCTTATTTCCAAGAGGTGTCCCAATGACAAGCTTCTCTTAAATCTCACTCAAACCATCATCATTAGCTACCAATTCAATCTGAATTTCTTTGTTCACCTCTTCAAAAATAATCTCTCTCTTGAGGAGTGGCATGGGAAATCCTTGGAATGATTCTAGGAGAGAATTCATGTTTGTCTTATTTCCTTCATTTAGCTACTTACTCCTAATAACCTTCATCTCTTCCTTCTTCTACAAATTGCTTTGAATAGATTTCCATGAGGGAAATGTCTTAGATTATTAAGGAGGGAGGAGTGGGGATTGAATGATCATAATATTTATTTCCACTTTGACATTTTGGCTTATGCTTGACTACTCTTCTCTCTCCCTTAATTTTAGCATTTGTTTCCAAGCTAAAAACTTAGATGTATGGGTTTCCTTCACACATGTTCCATTTGTTTTAGCTTAGGTCAAGAATACAAGTGTCTTTAGCTTGGATTATGTTTCTCTTGCATCTACTATTGAATGATGTAGATTATTTTCTACAAGTTCAATCTACTTCTTTTGGTAGGATTCAAAATAAAGCCTTGATTGATCAGGTATCTAATCATGTTGATTAGTCCTTTAATTCATAATTTTTCCTCTTTTTTTATTCTCTCTTGGAAAAATTTCCATGATGGAAATGTTGAAAATTATTGTGAGGAACTTTGAGGTCTTTGACATTCATTTGATTGAAAATTTTGAGGGGTGATTGGCATCTCAACATAATATTGATATGAGATGGAGGAGGGGACACAATGTTGATAATGGTGAACCTACTTCTCCTCATATACTGCTAACCTCTCCACAATATTTAAAAATTAGACCATCTATATTTAACATGTCACTATTGACCCTTGAATGACCTTCTCTCATGAAAAATGCCCACTCTTCCTTGGCTTGATTCAATGAATTCCTTATGTTCTCAATCACATGTTTAGGGATTTCTTGGTCATACCCTCTCAAGGTGTTAATACTCACTATGTGTTTTCATATCCTAAAAAGGTTTGTTTAAGGCTTTATATGGATTAAATTTAAATATAAGTAGGCTAACTAAGAACATCATGATGTTGCCATAGCTATTTGATTGATAAGCAAACTGCCAAGGATATGGATGAGTCTCAAAAGGAGGGTTAGATTGGTGTCCTTGGTATTTAATAGTGATTTAAAGGCATGGATATAAGTCATAATAGCATCATAATCTAGTTGCTTAATCTGATGGATCACATTCACCTATTGGTTTGATCTCAAGACATCATCTCATACATAATCTCTCTTGTTGTAGATCTTGGCTTAATAAATCCCTTAAACATGTATAGCTAGTTATTTTACTCTTTTAGTATCCATTTAAGGCATAATAATTAAATTTATATATTCAAAAATCTAACTCTACCACATTTGTTTCATTCTCCTCATAAACGACTTTTTAGCGCTTCATTAGCTTTGCATAGGCCATTCTAATTCAAGAGTCAATTCTTATTATTGAATTCAATAGTTATATAATTTGTCTTACTTGGTCTTACATATTTCCATCTTATCCTTATTAACCCTCTTTAGCCTATGGATCACCCTTCTTCACCCTTTATCACACAACTTGCTCACCAATACTTTCTAAGGTTAATATCCCTTTTTGGAGGTTTTCACTTGATTACACTATTATAGGATCTTATCCCAAGAATTAATCACATTTTTATTCCTATTTTATCCCCTTTAAAATGTCTTTATATTTTCATGCCTTTATTCTCCCTCCAACTAGCACTTCCTTTAATAAATAACCCTCTTTTAGACCTAATTAGGCTTATTTCTTGCCACAATGGTCAAAATCCATACAATACATCTGTACAGGTATGAAACTAGTATAATACTTTAGAGGACCTTGAAATTAAATATATTACAAAGTTTCATTTAATTCTAATAGTTGCAACTTGTTCTATCCACTAAACCTTAGTTTTAGGTTTTCTAACATCTGGACAGAGTTGAGAGCTATTTAAATTCCATAACTAGAGTTTTGAGTAGTTTCAAAAGAGGAAAAAGATTTATTAGGTCTGTATTAACCTTATCCACCTTCCCACTAACTTTATTGATCCTCTTCAATGCATTATATGCTGGATTACAATGAAACATAGTTGATTTGTGCATTCAGTCTTGATTGTAGATAGCAGAATAGACTCCAATGCAATATATGAAACTTTGGATTTTCTTAAAAAGCTGTGAGACCTTGTATAGGTCTATATTAATCTCCAAGAACTATACAATAATTATAATTCCACTTCTTGACATATGTTAATGCTATATCAACAACCTTCAGATTTATAATGCTTCAAATAAGATAGTGACATGGTTTTATGATCCATTCTCTTTTCATGAAGTTTCCAAATATCAACTATGATTTAATGAGTATTATATTCAATCACACAACATAACCACTCCAATTTTCAAATTCTATATGCATTATACCAATATAACTTTATGTAAGACTATAAACAAGGTTTATCTTCCTGTATGAGCAGAGTTTGTCTTAATATGTAGGGTCTGCATATATTTTTCTTGTGATTATAATATTTTCATGTTATTAGAACTAATATAACCCTATTCATACCTCTATATTGATATGTATATAATTTTCATAACTTTCTTCATTCATTCCACTTGTAAATCATGCATATTATCTGTGGAAAAAATGGGATTTTGTATATAATAGACTGTGTGTTAGGACTGAGTGCATACCTTTTATAAAATATTTAAAATTTTAAATATCATACCCTATAATCCATCCCTATCATTTATATCTATCCTATATATATATATTATTATTACCAATAAACAACATACATCATTATATGATGAACAAACAACTATTTCCAGACTAGTCTATTACAAACTAATAGGGTATATCGTAGTGGTCACTCTTGTTACTAAGGTTTTTAAGTAGAAAGGTCTTAAAAATTTCTAAGAAGGCCTGTATAGGATCAATACATTTAAACCATTAATACAAATAATCACAACTTCTTACCATTTGACATTACTTTAGTTTCTCCACTTTGACTACATCTTGTAGTCAGTCATTGGTTTTTATCTTCAATCAGGATTCCACCTACAACCTTACACACATGATAAAATATTCAAGGTATTGAGACCTTCAAGGCAACATGAAACTATTATAATCATATATATATACTTGGAGAAACCACAACCAACTATGTTCCTTTATTCAAAACATTGACATCTATTATAACATTTTCCATTCATAGAGTTAAATTCTTACTTGAGGAGTTTACCATTCTAATTTTCAAAATATTCTACATATTTCTTGAATATATCTATTCTCTCTATCTAACTAAACTCTCAAATATATCTAACTAAACTCTCAACCTATGTAACATGTTTTATTTCCACCAACTTCTATGTTGGTTATCAAATTGGTTACTATAACTACTTCCTTATTCAAAAACCCAATGTATGGGTGAAGGTGGATATACAAAACATGAATTAAACTTTAGTAATTTGACATACATAACCTATAATGACCTCTAAAACAAAATTTTATCACCTAACTCTTCAAACACACAAAATGACCCTACTACATTCTTGACATATATTTCAATTTTCAAATTCCTTATTTTAGAGGGAAAACACCTAAAACCTTTTTTACACAACTTTATGATTCTAAATGGATTATAAGGACAAAATTGGACCTAATAATTCCCTTATCATACATTTAAATCAATATTTGACCAAATTTGACCTTCTATATACTAAAACACAAAAATAACATTTTCTTGCCTTGATGCTCCTACATCATACTTCCCATTAGGGAGAAAAATTGAGCCATCAGGTTTATTTCTCACCTTCCAATTGGTTTTTTAGGGTCCTTCAAATTCACTTTAATGTTATTTTTCATTCTTTTCTCCGTTTTTTTCGCCAAATTCTTGCAACTTTTCCTTGTAGTTTTGTCTTGCTTTCTTGTCCATGTATCCTCCATTTCTATGAAATGTTTCCACTTCTATAGATCCTTAATTGTTTTATTTTCCTCTTTTTATAAGTCACTTTGAATATGTTCATACTCAACTACAAACAACTTGTGTGCATTTATCTTCCTCATGCTTGCTTCATGGCTTATTTTCTCATCAATCTCACTTATGGATTGCTTGTTTTGTGATTTATGCTCCTTATTCATGCTATGATATCATTCCTTAGGATCTAATGGACTCTCATGCATCTCAAAATTTATCATTTGATCATATACACTTTATTTTTCTACATATTCTTCAAACTTATTCACTTTTAGATACTCTTCCCTCTCATTGTACTCACTATGCAATAGTAACTTCTTGTTTTTTTCATTCTCACCATTTTATATTATTATTTGACCAATATTGTCCTTTCCATATGCATGTTTAGAAAATTTAAACTCATATTTTTCTTGACCCATGAAATAACTCACCTTATTTTCTTCTTCATTCTCTATTTGCTTGCTAACTAGCTTGCTTGTGTGCACCTTTATTTGTACAACTTCTTGTACTTCTATTTGTTGCTCCTCCATTGATGTTTCTTAGAGTTTCTCCTTGATATTTAAATTTTATGGCTCACCTATTTTCATCCCCTTATATGGGATGAATATTTATTCCAACATTTCAAACTTTTATTGTAATTTGAATGCATTTAACTCTTCATAATCCTCATCAAACATTGGCTCACATTGTTCCTCATTGTATTGGGTAGCTTTTTCTTTATCTTCTCCTTGTGCTACATCATTTTTGAGAGTCATATCAGCATCCTCATGTTTCATACCATTATTATCTAGTAATCCTTGAGTTTATTTTTCCTCAACTTACCATGTTACACTCTCATTCATCAATGCAATGGTTTCCATATACTAAATGTCTTCACTATTAGAATCAAATTCATATGCACCATCATATACAACACTTGAAAAAACATGTTTAAAACACTTTTCTTCTCTTATGCATTCATTTTCTTGTTCACATGGTTTTACTTTCATCTCTTTTACTTTATTTACTTATTATACCTTTATTGTTTCCTTTATAGGCTTATCAACTTGTTTAATCTTCATGATTTCTTAGATCACACTTACAATATGATATTAGAGTGCTCTTACCTTGATTTTTTCCACCCATTTTATGCCTTTTACTTTCTTGGGATGACATATAGTTCTCTTTTTATCTCTTTCATGCTTCTTACATTGGTCATCACTATGTTGTCTTGATGTACTTTGTCTCTTGTGCTTTGCTTCCACACTTGTGCTTATTTTACAACCATACTTTTACTGACTTGACCTCTTGTTTGAGGTTAATATGTTTATTATCATCACCTATTTATTTTAGCCACTTAGGCCATACATATCCATGCCATTATTCTCCTTTTGAGGGATGAAATCTATCATTACTTCCCTCAATCTGCACATTAGTTTTGCCTTTTTCATATGTGCAATCAAATTCAACATTCAAAAACTCATTTACCTCCAATGGAAATTGATGCAAAATTGTCTCTTTATTTATGTATTCATAGGTAACCTCTATATTCTCTTTGTATGATTCTTCTCTTGCTTAAAATTCTAGGCTTGGAAATGTATCACAAAATTCCTCTTTCTCTTCATTTTTAGCATGTAGTATATACCTTCAATCTCCTTCACTTTGGATTCTTCAAGAGGTTCTTTTCCTTTGTCATCCTTTTGCCTCTTGATGGGTGTAATTTTTGACCCATTATTCATCAAATTTTAGGCCTCATGCTTGGCCTTCATCAACCTTGTCTTCATACTTAAAAACACAAACTCAAAAGCAATGATAACATATAAAATGAGAGACCACATAGTCTCTTTGAATGTCCTTGGCATGGACATTATCCATCTTCTCATGTCTTCATTATTTTATTATCTCCTTGGAAATTTTCTCTCATTATTTTTCTCCTCAATGATAATTATCTTCTTAATCTCTTTTTCTTGTTTCTCACTTGGAAACATCTCTCTTCTCTTACCTCTTTGGGTTGCCTTCTTTTTCTTCTTCTCATTCTTCAAGACACCTTTCTCATGCCTTATTCTTCTCACAAGTGACTCTAGTGGTCAATTCAATCTTTTCCTCATAATTTATCCAATCCATTAGTTTTGTTGTTCTCTTTTGAGATCCATCATGAGCTTTGTCCTCTCTATACATTTCCCCAATTATATTCTTATGTCTTCTATTTCTTTTTCTATGTTCATCTCATCCATTATTCTTTGTTTTCTTGGTCTATTTAGACCTTTCTCTTAGCAAGTCTATCTACCTAGGCTCTTAGACCTATTTTGGGCCTTTCCTCTTCTTGATTCCTCTACCTGGGATCTCTTATTATCCTCCTTTACTATCTTTTGGATTATTTTATCTTCCTCTTCTCTTTTTTGGAGCTTTAATGCTCTCTTTTCCTCTCTGTCTTTTCTAGCCTTCTCTTGACTAATTTCTTATCCTTATCAAAGGACTTTAGGGATTTTTTTATCTCTCCTCAATCTAATATTCCTTTATGCTAACCTCAATGGATCAGACCTACAACTTCCTCTTCTCCCCCAATACCCTCCAAGGAGTCATCTCATGCATATCTCCTAGCACTATGCATTCATCTCAAATCATAAACTTATAAGAATTAAAAAAAAATCCCAAATAAATCTTACCTTGCCTCGATATGATATGAAATGATGAAGAGGCATGGGGAGAAGTACTTAATAGCATCATAATCTATTTCCTTAATCAAATGGATCACATTCACCTATTGGTTTGATCTCAAGACACCATCTCATACATAATCTCTCTTGGTGTGGATCTTAGATTAATAGCTTCCTTGAACATATATAGCTGGTTATTATAATATTTTAGCATAAATTTAAGGCATTATACTTCTATTGAGATATTCACAAATCTAAATCTACCATATTTGTTTCATTCTCCTCATAAACTACTTATTGGCTCTTCACTATCTTTGCATAGGCCATTCCCACTCAAGAGTCAATTCTTGTTATTGATTTCAATAGTAATATAATTTGTATTGGTTGGTATTACATATTCCCATATTATCTTTATTAACCTTGTTTAACCTTTGGATCACCCATCTTTACCCTTTGTCACATAACTTGCTCACTAGGACTTTCCAAGGCTAGTAACCCTTTTTGGAGGTTTTTACTTGCTTACACTAGTCTAGAATATTATCCAAGGAATTAATAAAATTTTTAGAAATATTTTATCCCCTTTCAAACGATTTTAGAGTTTAATTCCTTTATTCTCCCTCTAACTAGTATTTCCTTTATTAAATAACCCTCTTTTAGACCTAACTAGGCCTATCTCTTACCATAATTGTCAAATACATAAAATACCATCCATACAGGTCTAAAACACATATATTAATTTAGAGGACCTTGAAATTAACTAGATTAAAAAGTTTCATTCAATTATAATAGTTTTAACCCATTCTATCCACTAAATCTTAGTTCTAGGGTTTTTAACATCTGTACAAGGCTGAGAGCTCTTTAAATTCCATAACTAGAGTTGTGAGTGGTTTCAAAAGACCAAAAAAGATTTATTAGGTATTTATTGACCTTATAAACCTTCCCACTCACTTTATTGGTCCTCTTCAGTGCATTATATTCTTTATTACAATGAAACATAGTTGACTTGTGCATTTAGTCTTGACTATAGACAACAAAATAGACTCCAATGTAATATATGAAACTATGGATTTTATTACAAATTTATGAGACCTTTTATAGGTTTGGATTACTTTATAATCACTTTATAATAATTATAAGCTCTACTTATTGATATATGTTAATGCTATCTCAACAACCTTTAGATTTTCAATGCTTCAAACAGGACTGTGATAGGGTTTTATGATCCATTCTCTTTCCACAAAATTTCCAAAAAACAACTATGATTTAATGAGAATTATATTCAATCACAAAAAATAAATACTCCATTTTTAAAAGTATATATGTATTATACCAATCTAACTTTCCATAAAACTATAAACAAGGTTTCTTTTCCTATATGAGCAGAGTTTGTCCCAGTCTGTAGGGTCTACATATATCTATCTTGTGATTTTAATATTATAATGTGAATATAACTAATATAAGATTATTCACACACACACACACACACACACACACACACACACACACACACACACACACATATATATAAGATTAATAACTATATTCATTCTCTCCACTTGTAAATATGCATATTGACTATGGAAAATAGGGGATTTTGTATATAATAGACTATGTGCCAAGCTTGAGTGCATACCTTTTCAAAAAAGATTTAAAATTTCAAATATAATACCATATAATACCTCCATTTCATTGATATATATATATATATATATATATATATATATATATATATAATTCTCACCAATAAATAATATACGTCATTGTATGATGAAAAAATAACTATTACCAGACTGGTTTGTTACAAACCAATAGGGTATATGGTAGTGGTCACTTTTGTTACTGAGTTTTTTAAGTAGAAAGGACTTAAACATTTTTAATAAGTCCTATATAGGCTAAATACATTCAAACCATTAATATAAAGACTCATAACTTATTACCATTTGACATTACTTCAGTTTCTCCACTTTGACTATGTCTTGCAGTCAGTCCTTGGTTTTTATCTTCAATCAGGCTTCCACTTGCAACCTTACACACATGATAAAATATTAAAGTTATTGAAAACTTCAAGGTAAAATTAAACCTATAAAATCATATATACTTAGAGGAACCACATCAACTACTTTCCTTTATTCAAAATGTTGATATCTATTACAACATTGTCCATTCATTGACTTGAATTCTTACTTGAGGAGTGTAATACCATTTTAATTTTTAGAATTTCCTCCCTCTTTATTAAAGATATATCTCCTCTCTATCTAAATAAACTCTCAACCTACATAACATGCTTTATTTCCACTAAATTCTATACTAGTTATCAAATTGGTTACCATAACTACTTCCTTATTCATCAACCCAACGTATGGGTGAAGGTGGATATACACAACATGACCTCCACTTTAGGAATTTGACATATATAACTTATAATGACCCATAAAACCAAATTTGCTCACCTAACTCTTCAAACACACAAAATGACCCTCTTAGACTCTTGACATATATTTGAATATTTAAATTCCCTATTTTGGAGGGAAAACACATAGAACCTTTTTGACACAACCTTATGCTTGTGATTGGATTCCAAGGACACAATTGGACCTCTTAATGCCCTTGTCATACATTGACATCAATATTTGACCAAATTTGAACTTATATAGACTAAAACACAAAAATGATATTTTCTTGCCTTGATGCCCCTGCATCAAATAAGATCATAGGCATGATGGGGGCTCTCATATTGTTGACAAGGGTGAATTTATGTTTGATAGGGGTAAAAATAGGGTTAATCAGGATCATAAGGGAATTGGAATGAATCATATGGATGCTAATAAGGAAGTGAATGAAAAAAATATTACCCATATGTAGTTGTAGCTCATCATAATACAAATTAATAATAATGAACTATGAACAAGAACTACTCTTACCCTTGAGATGATGACCACATGATGACACTTGTTATTGATTTTTAACTACAAGCCTCACATGTGAGTACTTGAAACTATCTGAGATGATTTTAGATGCTACTGTACAGGCTTTAATGCTTTAAATTAGTCCCAATAGGTATGTCATAGCTGTTAGCAACCCAAGTTGTAACGTTTAAAGGGGATTATTCAATTGTGCCTCAAACTTGGACTAACAAGGGAATGTCCTAAAGGTTGTGGGTGATCTTATAATTAGACCAGACTTCTAGGTTATAGGGATAACTCCCTTGGTACATCACTTGTGGCTTAGAATCACTAAGAGATATTGATTGGGGTGAAAAGGGATAGAAGTAAATAAAGGAAACCTAATCTAAGGGGTGGTGATTCATCGTTATTACTTATCCTCTCAAATTTAACTCCTAATAACACTAATAGATAATGCATAAAACTTAACCACTATCTTCAATAGCTTCTAAGAAACAATTTTTCATATAGAGGTTTGTTTGAATGGTTATAACATGAGGGTGATGAGAGTAAGGCTTGGTTTAAAGAACTTATAGTTAGACTTCCAATAAATGTAATCTATCTCACATGTCATCAATTGACTGTATTCATGAATGAGGTCTACCTGACTATGAATTTGACCATTTTGAGGGATAGACTATGTTTCATGTTTTCATGGGTGAGCTCAGTATATTATGACTTTCCATTATTATTTAAAACTCTATGAATCCTCTTAAAACTTCTTCATACTATCAGGGTTTCTCAGACTAATCTATAAACTTAAGAAATATTACACTTACATAATATAATTTTGATTTTACATTAACTTTATGGAATAAAAAGATATTTTATTTACTAATTAAATTGTAATAAAAATTTACCAAAAAAATCAAGAAATTCAACACCCAATTGATAACAATGTTCAACACTATGGTCTATATCTTTGGGTCCTATATCGACCAATATATATTAGGAAAACTATTCAAAAATTACTTATAAATGTTTTTAAAGTGATAAGTGAAAAACTACAAAGTTGTTATTTAGGTAAAAATATTGTTAGTCTCTTTTCAGACTTTTTCGTGATCTTGCCTCTAATTTATTTTGTAACTCATCGAGGTTTTTAAATCTTAGCTTTTACAAATAGTTGCTTATCTTCTTAATTGTATTTCAAGTAAATCACTCATTTAATATTATTTATATATCCCATGGTATAGTGGTTGTGCACTTTAACTTTTACTCGAACATCAAAGGTTTGAATCCCTTAACTCCATGATTTAAAATCCTTCAAACTTATGTCTTCAAATACCATATTGATCACTTTATATAGTTTTAGGGTGCACAAGTTTATCAGTTGGGTCATTTATCTTTTACCATATTAAACATGGTTCAAGTCCCATGGACGCTTGTGCAAATATTTTTATACCACATTCATGGGTTCTCAAAATTACAAAGGCTTTATTTAGCCTTATCCTTCACAATATGCTTATGGATTTAGCCATGTTTTTCATCACTTATCTTTGAAATATTTAACCTGGGTGATAGCTTATCCATGTGGCAAGTTGGTTATGCCATCACATCAAAACTTGAAATTAAAGTGTAAATTTGTGGAGGTATATAGAAGTTTCAGTAGAACCTATGAACATCACATGGCAGTCATGCTCAGGTTCCATGCTTGGGCTTCATACTTAGGCTTCATCATTCTAGGAAAAATATAGTCCTGATCCATCATGTTTCATTTAGGTTTCCATCTGGGGTAAATCTTGAACTTGGTCTATGTTAACATGGATTCTATCTGAGTTGGTTAGCTCAGGCTCAAGCTTATCCATCCCAACTTGGGTCTCCATCCCAATTCAACTTCACATAGAATAACATCTCAACTCAATCATCATCCCAACTCGATCCTAGTTAGAATTTGGGCTCTCTATCCTAAACTCAGGTCTATATTTCAACTCGACTTGCTAACCAACTGGGGTCTGTATTCCAACTTGGACTCAGGTTGAAATTTTTTTTTAGCTTATGGATGAATAATGTGGTGAAAAGTCATATGTTGGCTTGAGAATCCACCATGTGGTCTACTCACCATTCACCACTTATTATTGTCCTACTAGAGGTTCTATCCAAATCATGTTTCTGCCCTATTTAATCTTCAACATGCAATATTTAGCACATATAGACTCCATTTTTCAAACTATGAAATGCACAAAAAACTCTCAATGAGATTTTCATCATGAAAATGATTATCCTATATTTTAATGACTTCAAAATATAAATTCTTTTGGATCAATCCTCCCCACTAAGAAATCTTTTTGTCCTCAAAAATTGAGTACTAGACTTGATACTTCATATGAAGATCTTTTCATATCTCTAGATTTTGGCTTCAGATTGAATGATCTCCTGAATGTCAGTTGGTTTTAGATGTACTTTGATAGGTCTTCAGATCTAAAACTATTACCTATCACCTAGTGTTATAATAATCACCATTTTAAAATTACCCTTTTAGGGTTTTACCTAACAATATAGTATAAAAACATTTTCCTTCTTGGGTCTTTACAAACACTATAATGATTATAAATATTGACCATACTTGGCTCTTATAAACGATGCCTATATATGTATACATGCTTGCACACCCTAAAATATACAGATTAAAATATACAATCTATCTTTTGGGTTATACTTGATGCTTCTCATGATGACATCTTTTTATTACTCTGTAGTGTTCTTATCTATAACATAAATGAGTAAAATAACACTAAAGGTACCATTTACCTGTAATGGTTACTATCGATGTGCTCATATAAGATATTCTATCCCACCTTTTATAATTCTATACTAATGTTCCCACTTGGAGTAAGTTGCCTTTTTCAGAGATAAATATGGTTTACCTAGGATAATGCCACTAAAATGAAGTGGAACCACATCTAATTCAACTTAATTTATAAATTTGGTAGTAATTACAAACCCTAATTTACATGTTTTAATTATATGTACATCATTACCCTCATTTATCTCATTTAATGAATATGGTTTGAAATGTGGCCTAGTTTTCAAGCCCAGGGCTTCCACAACATCTTTAGATATCAGATTCTTTTGATAAATTTTATCAAAAATAACATCTAATTTAGAATTCTTAACAATTATTATTTTGTATAAGTGTTTCTTACCTTTCTAGGGTAACAAAATCTAAATTATTAGCTTCTCATTGACTACCATCTCCCTTGTTGATGTTGTCTCAGGTTCTGACTAACTAGATTCTATCTGAGGAGGCTCTATATTTACTTGATTGAATATATAGTTAAAACCATTGCCTGAGGTTGTGGATAATTCTACTTATCTTTCTTCAATATTTTCCCCTTAGAATTGAAGTAAAATACTAACTTCATTTCTTCCTTAGGCAACTTCATTTTAATAGTTTTCTTAAATTTCCTTTTAGGACTCTCTTGTGCATAATCAAAAAATACATTCAAGTATTTATTCTTTACATACCTTGATGAATCATTTAAATATTTTTATTCCAATATCACTATCACATCTTTGGAGAGTACTTATTTTGGATCTTCAAGATGTTCTAGCTTGCTACTTGAGTAATCCTTCAACTCAACTTCTTAGGAAGATTGTCTTTAACCTCCATATCCTAATCCTACATGAAGTGGTCTCTTTGCTACTTGGATAGGCTAAACAATTCCTTGACCATTAATGCTAAGGCATTTTCCTTCAAATCCCATTTTTACTAATATCTTAGAACCTATTCCCTTTGTATGCTTTTCAAATGAATTTGATAAATGTTTAGGGTTAGTATATTTAGTATCCCTAACATTTGCAATATAGCCAAAAGAATTTATTTCATTATTTTATCCCTTAGAATCTACATTAGAAGATACATCAATAATGAGAGACTTATTTGCTTCTAGATTAACAATACAATTTTCATTTATAGGACTAGCATGAGTATATGAATTAGAAGAATCACTACTATAACTAGAATGTACCTTTGTAGTCTAACTTTTCCTAAACTAAATCTCATAGGTATGATTGGTCATCAATTGGATTCCTTCTCCTGATGTATTTCTTCTAGCATATTGTGATATGAGATAATAGTGTCCCAAATTTATCTCCTTAGCTTCTCCTAGAACTATGTCAAGAGCTAATTCATCAAAGAATAGTCCTATGATGCCAAAATATAGAATGACATAATGAGTTGCAAGTCTTCATATTATGCCATCAACTCCTCCAACTATATTAGTGTGAGGTAATAGAAGACTCCATATCTATAGACATCATACAAGTCCTTCAATAATATAATTGGCTCTAGAACTCTAGTTAAAAGAGATTTACATGAATTTCCCTTTAACAATAGCAATATAGTTCTACTTTTGACTTTCCTTAGAATGTACTATAATATATGGTAACTCCATTGGTAGTAATTTTTAAAGGAATCCTTCATCTACTACTTGATGCCTAGAAGAAATGGGCTTTACATCTTGTCTAACAAGTGCCTTCCCCTTTTCTTTATATCTCTACTCATTTTACTTCTTTAACCATAACGGATCTTGACTAGGATGTAAGATCCAACATTGTTCAGCAATATGACCTCACCAAGCACAATGTCCATAAATATCTAAATCTCCATGCATATTCTTATTCTATCGACATTCTTATGACAGTTCTACTCATAGTGTATCAATACTCTATTGGAGTCTCTCAATCTATTGCTCTTACCATTGTTGAGTCACTTACCAATTTTGCTCTTGGGCTTATAGGAATTGCATTATCATAGTGATAATGGAATTTAGTAATAATTTAATCTAAGCTAGCATTGGATCTATCATTCTACAATAACTAATTTTGGTTAAATCACAAATTCACAAATTCACTCACAATTTTAGTTATAATATCAAAACTTGACATTTCAAAACAATGTTTACACAAAGGTTAGCCCAACACACTAACCACTTTAATACCAAACTAATCCATAAAATTAAGCAATATTACGCTTGCATAATATACTTTTTCTTTTAAAATAAATTTATGAAATAAAAATATATTTGACTTAATAATTAAATTGTAACAATAATTTACCAAAAGAAAATCAATAAATTCAACACCCAATTGATAACAGAGTTCGACACTATGGCCTACATATTTGGGTCCTATATCAACCAATATATATTAGGAAAAATGTTTGAAAAGTACTTAAAAACATTTATAAAGTGATAATTTAACAATTACAAAGTTTTTCTTTAGGCAAAAATAGTACTAGTCTCTTTTCAGACTTTCTCATGATCTTGCCTCTGACTGGCTTTGTAACTCATCCAAGTTTTTAGATCTTAGCTTTTACAAATGGCTGCTTAGCTTCTTCATTTTATTTGAAATACAACATCACTCATTTCATATTACTTATATCCCATGTGGTAAAGTGATTGGGCACTTTAACTTTTACTCAAATGTCAAAGGTTTGAATCCCTTAACTCCATGCTTTGAAATCCTTCAAACTTATGTCTTCAAATACCATATCAAGCACTTTATATAGTGTTGGGGTACATCATTTTATTGGTGGTGTTGTTTATATTTTACCGTATTAAGCACATTTTGACTCCCATGGATGCTTATGCAAATCCTTTTATCCCACATTCATGGGTTATCAAAATTACAAAGGCTTTATTTAGCCTTATTCTTCACAATACGCTTGTGGATTTGGACTTGTTTTTCATCACTTATCTTCAGAATATTTGACTTGGGTGATATCTTGTCCATGTGGTAAGTTGGTTATGCCATCATGTCTAAACTTTACATTAATGTGGAAATTTTTGGAGGCATATGGAAGTTTCAGTAGAACCTGTGGAAATCATGTGGAATTCATGCTTAGGTTTTGTGTTTAGGCTTCATGCTCAGGCTTCATCAATTTGGGAAAAATATAGTCTTGAACCATCATGTTTCATTTAGGTTTCCATTTGGGATAAATCTTAAACCTGATCTGTGTTAACTTAGATTCTATCTAGGTTGGTTGGCTTGAGCTCAAGCTTATCCATCCTAGCTTGTGTCTCCATCCCAACTCACCTTCACTTGGACTAGCATCTAAACTTAGTCATCATCCCAACTTGGTCTTGGTTGGAATTTGAGCTCTCTATCCTAACTTGGGTTGGCATTGCAACTTGATTTGCTAACTAACTCGGGTCTGTATTCCAACATGGACTCGAGTTGACAAATTTTTTAAGCTTATGGATGAATAATGTGGTGGCAAGACACGTGGTGGGTTGAGAACCCACCATGTGGTCCACTCTCCATTCACCACTTGTAATTATTCTATTGGAAGTTCTATCCAAATCATGTTTCTACCCTATTGAATCTTCAACATGTGATATTTAGTACATACAAACTCCATTTTCCAAACTATGAAATGCACCAAAAACCTCTTGATGAGCTTGTCATCATGACAATGATCATCTTGTATTTTAATGACTTCAAAATATATATCCTTCTGGATCATAGGCCTATATTCACAACCAATGTTTCCCAAAAATTTAGCCCTAGTTAGTCTGTTGGGGAGAGTTGAGATGGTGTTGGCCTTGTTTCTAACCCCTAATTCCTATTTTTATTCTTATTAATAAATTTTGACCTCATTGAGATCTCTCAAACATATATAATCCATCTCAATAACTAATTTCATCTTTTTAGATTGCACAAGGCCTGTAGATAGTTGAATGAGGGTCAATTTCTTAAGGATTGAGAATGAGGATTGTTTGAGCATAGGGTAGTGTGTAAGAGATAGTGGGTTAGCTGTGAAAAGTGTAACTTAACTTGAATCACTATATATTTTTCAATCAAATATTGATGTTTCCTTAAATCTCACTATTTACACATGTAAATAATGAGACACTATGCACATGGCATCCTCCTCAAGGTAAGATTTGAAGGATCCATTTAACTATATAGTGGCTTGTCTAAGTTTACAAGATAGAAAAAATATGAAAGGGACTTATCATCAGATTTAAAACATTATCAAATGTTCTATTTCTATACATTAGAAGCTTTATAACATGAGAACTCTATCTATATTATGTAGATGGAGGAAACCAAAAGATTTTCTTGCTTCCACACTCCCACACATGTGAAACATGGGTGGAGGGTGATGGAGATGAGCTATGAGGATCTATATAACATTCATCAATAAATTGTTCTCATAAAAACTTCAAATATGCACTAAAATTGATTTCACTCCTAACCTTTGCATAGACGAAGAAGCTCACTAGAGTTCTTAGATTGTTAACATTTATTCATAAATATTAGGCAATGAACCTATAGATAAATGACATGGATAACAATTTCAAGGGACCTAATTCATCTCCCTAAAGTCTTAAATCCTAATATTCTCTCTCCTATCTATACTATCCACAAACTTGAAAGCTTTCTTGAGTTACAAAGGAGGTTGAATGAAGAGAGGTCATTTTTGGGCCTATTTGGCCTTATCTAATTATGAAACTTCTCCTAGACATCTGTCATGAACACACATTCAACTTCTAACTCCCTTTTGTATGGACTAACTATACAAGTTTGTATAACCTATAAAAAGATCTAAAAACTTCCTTTTTCCTTCATTTTCTCCATTTTCTAACCTTGTACCACCATTGGAAGATGAAAAGATGAAAAACACAAGTTAACTAACATTTTAAAAATAATGGTATGACAAGGAAAGCTAAAGTGGCACATTTTGGCATTTGTGGGGCCCATTTGGCTAGTGAGGAATGAATATAAGTATTTAAAAGGACTTTTAAGGATGTGAAATGCCTATCCCTAAATATATAATGAGAATGGGACCTTTTTAAGACCCTTTTAAATAATGAAATAATAAAATATTCCCTTTTTATAAATATTTTATAAGGCATATTGATTCATATGATGCATTTAAGGGTCTTATAATGGACAATGAAGATTTGTGATAGACTTGAATAGAAAGGCCATGAAAAATGGTCTTGACACATACCACTAAGTTTCACACCATTAAGCGAAAGGGTCTTGGACACCCTTCATATTTATATTAAGGTGTACTCTCATATTGAAATGACCCAAACAATCTTAAAACTCATAAATGATAGGAGCCTTAAACTTGTCAAACTATTTCAACATCTGCTAGGGATCCTTAGACTATCAAACATACTTAAGATCATCCTTTTAGGCCTAAGAAAGACCATGACAACTTTCTTGATCACTATAACCACTGTCACATCACCAAATAGTCCCAAGGTAGTCATGCCATATGAATTGACAAGCAAATTCCATGACACATCATGAAACCTCTCAACAAGATTAAAAGACTTCAAGAGACATTCATAGGACCATGACCAATTTAGACATAATAGATAAGCCTAGAGGGGGTCTCATGCAAGTTTTTTATGGTAGGGGTTGACATTTCTCTTATGAGGCCAAAATGTCAATAGTAACCTTCCAAAGTTTAAATGGGAAGGATATCTCAATGTACATGTCAAAGTATATGTTATGGCTATTATGTAACTCTTACCTTAGAATGGGGTTGTGAAAAAAATTCCCAAAACACTAGAAATAATTTCCATTGATTGGTACTATCACCTCCCCAAGACCTCTATACAATCCTTTATATAAATCATGGGAGAATTAATAAAAACCTTTGATATGAACAAGTTACTAAAAATGGGAATTCAAGAATTTCTCTATATTAAATAATTAAATAATGAATCAACTGCCCATTTCATTATGATATTATGGTAAGCTCTGTATACATCTACTAGAAACATGGAAAAAATATAGCTATGTGATCTCTTTCTTCACACAATTATAAATGTCACAAGGTAATATATCCATAAGTTCCCTTATTGATCCTATGAAAAAACACTTGAAATTAAGTTAATAACTAACCAAGGAGCCATTAATAGTGGTCATTGAACCTGTGGAGCCAATGGGT
The DNA here is from genome assembly GCA_037957365.1 of Torreya grandis. NCBI lineage: Eukaryota > Viridiplantae > Streptophyta > Pinopsida > Cupressales > Taxaceae > Torreya > Torreya grandis. The sequence goes on along the minus strand of JARHVA010005121.1, from coordinate 856,032 downwards.
GTATAGTTACCTCTAACCAAAATAATGAAGGTTTTAAAAATGTGAACTAAAATAATGCTAAAAATAACCAAGGCCATAAGGTTATCAATAGAAACTATAAAACCACCACTAATGATGTGACCAACTAAAATAAGAAACCAAACCCTATCAACAATAGTCAACCACAACCCATGAAAAATAATAACATAAATAATAATAACAATATGAGGAACCAAAATATTCCACCTTTGTTTCATGCATTTTAATTCAATCAACCCCCACCATGCAACATGCAAGTCCAAAACTAATTCTAGAACATTTTTCATTTCCTATAGTTCCAAAACTAGCCTTTTTACCAAAGTAACAATCAATAAGGGTTAGGTGAACATGGACAAAACTAGAGACTAGGTAATATGATCCTAATGTATATTTCATATTCCACTGAGTGATTTAAAATTACACTCAATCATTTTAAGATTAAAATAATTCATTTAAAGACTCCCTAAATATCAAAGGAAAATTTTTGTTGACATGTTATAGGGGAATGCATATTCAAACCCTTGGCCTCAATTCAATGGTCACATAACCCATCAAAATGAAAACATCAAAATCTATCAAAACCCTTTCCTAAACCATTAAATATGATCTATCCAAAACTAACCACATGGTAACTTACAAAATAACCAATTCAACAAAACTAACATCTGTTAGAATGCACTCATGATGCTAAGGATTCTACTTCTAATACTACCAACATTGATTTGGTTCCTCACACATGGGAATATCAGCCCATAAATCGTCATCCTTCTAACATATTGGATGATGATTTCATATTAAAACCTATGGGAAAGTATGAATTAGTCATATACCTTCTGAAGACATTACCCCACTTTTCTTTCTTTTCTCAATAATTATCTTTCCCATTATTTGTCATTTCTCGATGCCCGAGGGATAAGTCACTTAGCTAGTGTGACTCCTCCACCTCAAGCCCATATCAACCATATTGATCTTGAAATTTTTACTCAAGGGTAAATTTTTAGGGATGATAGCTATTTATTTTATCTTAGGAGTCTCTTGCCTAAATCTGAGATGGCTAGGAGGGGTATCTAACCTTGTTTATATAAGTCTATATAAAATGAGCAATAGTTGATGATGGAAAATTTGTGAACATAGTCCCTTTTTTATAAAATATCTTGGTTATGGGTAAATTAAATGTTTGAATACCTATAACACCCTTCGATACTATGATAGCCCCAAGTCCACTTTAATTAGAAAGGTTGTGTTCCCATTTATGATAGGTCCTAAAACCATGTTGAAATTATTTTATGTAATTGATAATAACCCCTAATTATAACATGATGTTGGGTAGACCTTGGATTCATAGGATGAAAGAGATCCTTTATACCCTTTTCCAACAAATAAGGTTCCTCAATATTGGAATTTTTTATTTCTTAAGGGAACCCCAAATCATTTTAAATAAACTGAGGTTACACATTAATTATAATTTACCACCAATGTTGTGGTAACTCCACATTTTTTCTAATTTAAATATACTTTAAATCCCAAAGTGTTTATTTTGAAAAAGGGGGTGGAGATTCCAAAATATCTTTTGAAAGACAACCATAAAGAAAAGGAAGTTGTAACAACATAAAAATTAAGTAATAATGATCATGCAATGATACAAATCATATTGACAATGTCTATCAATGAAATCATTAATATCCTAGAAAAGGATACACCTCTTATACTTTTTTGTAACCCACAAGGATTAGTAAACTAAAATATCTCTAAATCTCAAGACCAAGAGGACCAATATGGATTAGCTACCATATTATATAGCATAATGGTTGATATTTTATAAGAACAAGAGATCCAATCCAATCCAATCATCATAATGATTCTCCTTATACACATGATCAATGGGCCTTTTATAATGATGGGCCCAAATGTCATATTAACATAGGGGAATGAGTCACCCTAATATCCCTAGAAGGATGAATCATGCCCTTTGGTTTTAAATTTGAATTTGAGTGACAAACAATGGGGTTGAATATGAAGCCTTATTACTTAGAATGCTCATCTCGAAGAGGTTATCTATCCAAAAACTCAATATATAAGGTGACTCATGGATATTCACAAAAGATTATAAAAGATTTATGAGACTAAGGCTACACATCTTTATCTTTATATAAAAAATTGTGTAGGAAGTTGATAAGTATTTTGAATTCATTTTATTTGAAGTCATCCCTAGGTAAATAAATCAAATTGATGACTCTATGGTAGTTTCCTCCTCAAATTTTTATCCTCATCCCATGATAAATGAATTATATTTTATACTCTTTTTTAGGAAAAAACACCTCATGTAAAAAATGTCTCATAACCAAAGCCTCAGTTACATTAAGATGGATAATATCCTATTGGTACTTGATCTAGATGAGAGTGATGAGTCCATTATAGAGTTCCTACATGTTTAAAATGACCTCCCACCTTTCCATCATAGGAGAGGTTTCTCTCTCACATTTTATCCTACATCTACCCTTAGAGGTGAATATCATTATTCCCATTAAAAGGTTTAATATTACCTATATTTTGACAAAAAACTCAATGTCTTTAATGTATAAGGTTAAGATATTGATATTCCTCTTGATCCTAAAAATTGAAATAAGGGAATACCTCCTTGATAGAAGATACCATTTACATAAATATAATGACTAAATAAATACTTAGAATTATCAATCTCATATCTTCACTCTCACCTTTACCAAGATTTTTATTTTTCCTACATGGATATGGTAGGTATTAAACCCAAAGTAGTCATTCAAAACTTTATTACAATGTCTAAAGTGAAACTTGTAAAATAAAATATCAAGCCAATCAAGCCTAAAGTTATGCTAATGGTGAAGGAAAAATTTATTAAGATTATTAAATTAGGGTTCATAAAGCCCATATAATATTCTAAATTTATGTCCAACATCATTTAAATTATCAAGAAGAATGAAAAAAATTAGGATATGCATCATTTTTTTTATATTAACAAAGCATGTCCTAAATACAACTTCCTTATTCCTTCTACTAATGTTATAGTTGATGCTACATCTAGTTATGAGTTTTAATCTCTTGTAGATGTCTTATATGTATATAACCATATCTAAATTTTAGATGAAGATCAAATTTATACCTCCTTCAATACACCATGGGGGAATTTATTATATGTATTCATTCCCTGCAACCTTAAACATTACAAGGCAACGTATAAGAGAGCCATGACCCATATTTTCCATGATCTCATCCATAATCTAGTGTAGATTTATGTGGATTATCTTATAGTAGAATCAAGATGAATTATTGAAAATTTAGAGGCATTTCTCACCATTATCACATGCTTAATTAAATATGGTGTCACCCTCAATCCAATAAAAGGTGTATTTGGAGTCATATGTGAAAAACTCAGATATATTATCTCTCAATATGGAATCAATATTGACCTAGAAAAAATTCATGGAGTCTTATAAATGTTTCCCATATTAATGAGTTATAAATTAGGTCATTCATGTGGAATTTAGGGTCCATTCAAAAATTCATACATAACCTTACTTATACAATTCATCACATCAACAAACTACTTAATAAGGTGAGTGGATTCATTTATATGACTGATTTTAAGGATGTATTTGAAGTGATTAAAAAAAAATTATGTCTTCTTCAATGATAATCACACCCAAGCCTAATAATCCCCTCATAATTTACATTAGGTTTATTGAAGTGTATTCTAACCTACATGTTAGAATATGAGGATGATTTGCAAGGAATGTGCCATATATTTCAGTAGCCACACTCTTATTGACTAAGATACACATTATACACATGTAGTGAAGGAGTTTATATCCATCATGTTTACAATAAAGTGATTTTGATATTATATGTTTAAATACAAAATGATGGTTATAGTAAGGTTTAAGGGATTATGAGCATTCTTAACCCAACACTACCTCTCATGAAAGGTTGGTATTTCGTCACACTTTTCAGCAAGTTAAAAATCATGTATGTCAACTAAAATTACATTAAGGGAGAAATCATAATTAATTATTTGGTATATTTTCTCTTAGATGGTGGTGGTCTTGTAGATACTAATTTTCCTAACAAACTAATATGTTACATATATAAACCTGATATTATTTACTCTTCTTAGTATATCAACATCATCAATTTTCTAATTGATCATACTTATCCTAACAGTGATAATTCATAGTAGAGGTGGCACCTTCACATCATTGCATCAAAATATGTTATTATGATTTGGCTATCTATAATAAAACCTTTGAAAACATGTTATTAAGGTGTTTCAATTAGCAAGAGTTAGAATGGGTCCTCTTTCATTTCTATATCAGTCTTTATGGTGGGAATTTAAATGGCCACACAAATTCCTACAAGATTAATAGGATGGGATACTTCTCACCCAATCTTAAACATGATTCCATTAATTATGTAATAAAATCCAATAAATGTAAACCTTTATTCCATGAGGTTCACATTCCCACTAGGGCCTTATTTCCCATTGTCATCCCATGGCCCTTTTCTTCTTGGGGTCTATATTTTATTGGTAATCTTTCTCCTTCCTCTTTATATGGTCACCATTTCATCATCACAACCAATAAGTATTTAACTAAGTGGGAATAATTTGGGATACTTGCTAGTATGGAGATGCACATCCCAACTAACAGTGATTACAATTCATTTATTTTTATAATTTCACTACATTTGGGTAGTTATTGGGTAGGTCAAGGATTTTATAGCTATGAACAAGGATAATAACTACCCATTACATTGTTGAATCAATTATTTAACCTAATTTTTATTGTAGCTCATGATATTATGCATCGTCATTATAGACAATTATAATAACATGTATCCAAATCATGGAAAAATCAATTTAAATGAAAGTATAAATCACTTAGGCATAAGGTATGAACAATAAAATCCCATGTTAATATACTTCAATAAACTAAGTGGAAGAATGCACACTAATTCACAACTTAAGTACAAGATATGGGTAATCAAGACTCAAGTGTAAATAAAGTGTAAGATTCCTACAGTGATTGAGAAATAAAAAGGCAAAAATGTAAATAAAAATGAAACAAAACACTAATAAAAAAAAATAAACAAATAAAAAAACACCAAAAATAAATAAACAACAAAACACCAATAAATAAAAATAAACAAACAACAAAACCTAAATAAAAATAAATAAATAAATAAGAAAAAACTAGTAAAAATAAACAAACATGGCAAAAAAATAAAAACAAAGAAATAATCCAAAGCAAACAAAATATTCTAAACACACAGAGGAAATATACAACTAATTGTTAATTATAAGTTAGTATAAACTTAATACAAATTATTTGTGCATGTGTAATAGAGGTGTTACTCTTGGTGACAAGGTGAACCCTAAACTAGATAGAAATGACACAGGTATAACAACACATGAACAAATTACTATCAATATTTCCTCTGAGGCTATAAGGAACAATGACACAAATAATAATAAAATGGGGGGAACAAAATAAAATGAATGGGTAGATGATCTAGCTCCATACATACTAGGTAAGTGGATGTTGCTTATAAAGTTCTATGGACACAATATCTAACATGAAATTCAAGCCAAATGTATTTCTATGTTATGAAATAAAAGAAAACTGATGATAATAAAACATGATTATCATGTAGAGGAAAATATGAACGGTCTTTAAAAATGGTGAGTGCATAATAAAGGAGAATGATGATGCTCATAATAATAAAAATTCCAACACAAATAAATCACACAAGTGTGAGAGTATGGTTTAGGCTAAAACCACACTAAAAGACAAGAGACGAGTATCTACAAATGAAATAAATTGGTAATTCATAGTTTATACTACATCTAAGGTTTAGAATGAGAATGATCTCATAAAATGGTGAGAGCATAAAATGTATATGACTCATAAAATGGTGAGAGCATAAATAACTCATAAAATGGTGAGAGCATTTGGATAATACTAGTAAGGATGGGGAAACTAAAGGATAAGTGGTTACTTTTGAAATAGATAGTGTAGATACCTAAATATGGCCACCAATAATCTCTACTCAGGGTTTTGGCGAATTTCCACCCAAAATGCACAATTTGGCCTAAAAACACTAAAACATGCTAAATGATGTGAAACTAATATATTCAAGTGCTGATTTTGGCCAGGGTATCTCCAAATGGGGTAATGCAATTTATGGTCTAACTAGCTTTGATCAAATTATTTCGAGCCAAAATGCCAATTTTGCACCTAGATGCTCTAGATTGTTCTTTCCTATCAAATCTCTTGCACAAGACACATGCCTTCATCATTTGTTTTTGGTAACATCCTGAATGGGATAATGGATCCAATGCATCTAACATTGACTTCTAATTCCAATCCAATCAAGTTTTGGACCAATAACAAGTAATTATGATCAATTTGAGTAATTTGTGCACAAAGTGCTTAAACATGTTTAAGTAATAATTAAACCAAATTAGAGCCTAATCAATAATTCTATGGAAACTTGTTGAATAATTTATTTCATAAATGAATATTGAATATCTTTATCATTAGGTGACCTCATTTCTTAGGAAGGCATCCCTAGGCCATAAATGCCACAAATATCAAGATTCATGCCTCCCATACCTCATCAAAGCCATCCATGCCTCTTAGCTGCTCCTCTATCCCAAATATTGATGAGCCTATTCATTAATTTTAATTGCATAATTAAATTAATCCTTAACCACACATCTCAATATTGAGATGGATGGTTCAGGTTGATTCTAGACATTCTAAAAAATCTATTAATAGAGAGGCCATGAACATCATTTCTAAGACTTGATAAGGCAAAGTTATAATGCACAAATGATTCCAAAAGTGATTACAACTAGTGTTATCATTATAAATTGATTCCAAGCCAAGCTAAGCCATAAGCCAAAGGTGCCAAGGAGAGATGGAGATATCCAAGCTTTCATTTATAAGGACTTCATGATCACAAGCCAAGCAAGCCACTATAACAAGAATTTTAGAGCATCCAAAGAAGGTAAAATAGGGTTTATTTTGCATTTTAGTTGTGTGTTTTATTCATGTTTGTTAACTAAGCTCTCCCTAGTGTCTAGACCTAGATATGTTATGCTAGTTAGTGTGTTTCTTTCATTTTGTTTTCATTTTGAAACTAACACCATAATAACCATCCTCTCTTGAGTCAAATTCATAGATCATATATGGCACACCTGGTAGGACTAGATGCATCCCACACATAAATAATATCATTTTACAGCTTTAAAATCTTCATTTGGATCATTAAAACTCTTGTAAATTGATTCTATAACTTTGTTTTGCCATTTTTCTTTGTCATGAGTTTACAGAGTAACTGACATTGGTTAGTAAAATTGACATTCGTTAAATAGCTATCATCAGTCACTATCAGTATAAGTAATGTTAGTTAAATAACCATTATTGATTAACTAGTGTAACCATCATCAATTATATAACCAACATTGGTCACTATGTTTTTATTAAAACATAAACTCGAGAGCTCTATTTTTAAAGTCTAATATTTCAAATCCAAAATAGCTTCAAGGCTAAAGGACAAGCTAACATTTTTGTTGCAGGACCCATCTTGAGATTTTCTAAAAACATGTTTATATCACATTTTCCATGCTTAAAAATGAATTAGGAACATTATTTTGGTGCTTAAATTAACATTTAAGTGCTTAAATAAGTGTTTTTAACATTAGTTTTCAAAGTTAAAACTAAGACCAAGGGGTCAAATGAAAACCACCAAATCTTTTATTTGGGCTTAAAATTGAATTCACTTGTCATTTTTATCTTCACTAGTTGTTCGATCTAATTTTGTTTAGAAAAGAGAGTGGTGTTGTGTGTATGATCTTCCATTTATCTCCTTTAGGTAACCCCTGGAATCAAAATCACCATTCCAATTACAAATATCTAAGTCTAAGGCTTATAAATAATTTCATCTAAAGCACTCCCCAAAAACTGGTCAAAGATTGGGTGACCTTGAAAATGACCCTAAAGTCTTTCTTTTTTAGTCTTTTATTTCATGAGAAATTAGCTTACAATGGGGACTTCATCACCTCCCATGACTTCTTTAGGGAAGCTTTGACCCAAGATTTCACCTCTTGGTATTGACTTCATTTGGATCCTAATTAGAGTTGCACATAGGATGTTATGGCACTTTGGACATCACACTACACTGAGCAAACGACATGATGTGGTGGTTGAAAAAATAACTAGACCTTTTTGCAATAAGCCAAGTGATACGGACCCAAAATATATGATTTTATTTTGCATTTTTTGGTGTGAAAGTCATTATGCAATTTATTCCCATAGAAAGTTTAGAAACTTGTTAGTTCTTAGACAAATCCCCACTTGTTGTGAAAGTATTTTTGGTGCAAGGTCTACCTCAAGGTCCATGTCGTAGTACTATTATTTGAGAGAAGTGGGGGTGAAAAACCCTACCATATACTATGCATTTAATTTTGGATGAGCACTTAAAATCCTCTCAAATGATGTATATAGATATATTCCAACAATACCAAGTAACCTTGTTAGTTTAAAGTTTAAGAGTGATTAATCAGTTAAGTTTTTTCCTAGATTAAAGTATTTTTGAAGTCAAAACTTGGTGTAAACAAACAATTCAAACCAAAACACATGGTCCTCATTTTCATTTGAACAAAGAGGCATTATGCTGCCCATGTGAGATTATCAATTTACCTTGTTCAAAGTTCATCAAAAGCTTGGGAGTCATATCATCCACTTTGGCAGAGTTATGCTACCCAATTGAGTCTAGACCTTTACCAAAGTTGTTTAAGTCCTTCACTTATAATCTAAATTCAAAATTGCACCTTTATAATTTCATAGGGTTGATGTGTTAAGTGGGTTCACCATTTGCACTAAACTTGATGGAACTTAGGTTTAATTTCCAATTTGGGTTGAAGGCTGTTTTAGACTCAATATCATTATCACCACTTGATAGACTTAATCCATTTTGTGCTAAACACTTGAACTTTGAGTCTATGCACCACAACATTTTTAGTCAATAAAAGTAGTGTTATGCTATCAAAATTGTGGGAAACTATCTTTACCTTAGAGAGTTTTTGAAACAAACTTTTATGTCACACCTTTTGGGTAGTGTAGTATCATTACACTACCCAAAATATTTCAAATATTATTTCATAGACCCTCTTACATAGAGTTCAAATTTGTTCCTACATTTATAGACCAATCCAAGTGTACTTTTGTGATCTTTTGTCTAGCATAGTTATATTATTCACTTTTATCTAGCTTATTTGTAAAAATAACCAAGTTTTATATAATTATTTATGAGAAAACAAACTATCTCTAAAGTGCCTTTTGTTTCATACCTAGTTGATCAAGTTCATATCCACGAATCAAATGCCTAGTGTTTGTTAGAAGTGTTTCAAATATATTAGATTGAAACTTTCATATATTTTCAAAGTCTAACTTTTGATTCCATTTTGGCCAAGAGTCCTAACACATGCCTTGTTTAAGTGTAGATTTTGATGTCGTGTTTATCCAAAAGACCTAGCAACTTTTAAATTTCTAGATTAGACTGATTTGAAACACTTTAACCTTAGAGTTTGTCATTTTGATTTTTGGTCCATTTACTTATCTTCTTATGAATAGTGAAATGTTAGATACTTCACGCTATCTTGTTTCCTCAAAGATCTTTAAATAAACCTTTTAATCCTCTTGATGAATCTAGGCCAAGTTGGAACATCATCTATTTTAGACATTGTCTTTTTAGAATTTGAAAAAATATTTGACCTTATATCAAAAATCATTTACTATGGAGCCCAACATGTATCCCTACACCCATATTAGACTCATGTACAATCCAAGGATTAGTAATATAGTTGCATAGGAAGAAATGGTGCAAGACCCCTACACAGATAATAATCCTTATGAGATGGATTCTTATCCCTCTTAAGATACTTAATTGGGGGCACAAAGCCAAGATCCATTGGCTAACTATTTGGTTAACACACCACCCTATTCATAATAAGACCAATAACAGATTGCATAATACCTAGCTATAATACCCATAATGGATGAGCCAATTTTTCAATAGTCATATTCTATTAATACAGATTCCACATATGATCCATTTTTGTTTGAGTGGCATTTGTTAGATAATAAAGATGAGATTTTGGTTAGATCCATAGAGGTAGGGGCCAAGTTTCTAGCAAACTTACCCTATAAAAATTTACCAAGCCTAGTAAGAGTGCCCCACAATATCATTTATGATAAATAGGCTTATTCTATCAATCATATGGCTCTAGTCTAAACAACATATCAAGACCCCAATCTATCTAATCAAAAAAAAATATCATGGAAGACCACTTTAACCAAATGTAGAGAGCATATCAAACCTACCTGAATCTAGCATGTAATTTAAATCAAATGAATATGATGAGTAAACCTTTTATTGACCTAATTCCTTCAACAAGAGTGTTGATAGAGCTAACTGGACAAGAGAATCTGAGTTTTGACCCATTCGTGCAAATTGATTTGGTAGATAACTTGATGCATATGCCCATTATTGAGGAAGTGTCTTCAACGTCTATGTAAAATAATGAGAAAAATATAGTGGACAATAGGAAAATAACATCTAATCCTAATAAAAATGGTACTAATGCACAAATAACTAGCCAACAACATGTACCTGTAGTTAATCCCATGAGTGGATCATGATATTAGCTAATAAGAGTTTATACATCCCAACCCCAACTGACTACTTCCTCAAGTGTATAACTTATGAGATTAGGTAGTCAAAAAATGACCAATGTCACACCTCAATGATAGAATGTGATGAATCTTACTCCTCATCAATAAGTAATAAGTAGTATTCCATAACAACAGGCATAATCTAGTGTACCAATGCAATAGAGGACAAATACATTACCACCTCAACCAAGGGAAATTAAAGTTCCACCTCACCAAGTAATGACAAACATACCTTTTCAGTCATAGACTAATATGCCAATCTAAAACCAAGTAATGACTAGTCAATAATGTGCATATATTGGTCAATGATAGATGTTAAATCTATAACCTATTTTCACTTCCCCATAGGGATTCATGCAACAAGGAAGTTCCCATATTTTTCAAGTACCTACTAGACAACCATTGGTTCAAAATGTACCACAAATTTAGAGATAGGGTCTTGGTCCATAAGTTTCCACTCAACAACAAGGTTCAATTAGTCAGTAGCATGTCCCTTTTCAACCATAGTAGGCATAGTATAGTTATATCCCTCCATCCCAACCATAAATTCCTCTAAGTCAAACCTTTATTGCCAACCCAAACCAGAATATTTCATGACCAAATGTGCAATTACAAGTACAACTTAATCCACATATGCATATTCTTGGTCCATTCCCCAACCAAACCAATATACCCCAATAGGTATCTCCATCATACCCTAGTCAAAGTTTCCCACTTGTGACATCCCAACCATCTACCCAAACCAATATTCTCCCTCAAACCAATGTTCCTTCCAGTTTCTTATCCCAAAAATTGTAATAGATGAAGGATGCAATTGATGCCATTCAGGCTGGGAAACAGACTAAAAATATTAAATTGGATGACATGTTTTCATATCCATTCAAAATTGAGTATTTGTATATACCATTTCCTCTCAGATATGCACCACTAAAATTTGACAAATACAAAGGGAAAGGTGACCCTAAGGACCATTTAACTAAATTCTTTGTCGCATGTCAACTAGTGTCATATAGTGATATATACCTTTTGTTATTATTTCCAAGAAGCTTGGCTAGATAAGCCTTGGAGTGGTTTTTAAAGTTGTCCAAAAATTCAAAATAGATTTTTATGATCTTTTGATAAGTTTGTGCAACACTTTTCCTATAATGTTGAGCATGAAATTTCATTAGTGGACTTAATGCAAGCAAAACAAAAAGATGGTGAGAGTTTTACAATTTATCTATAGCGATGGAGAGACCTTGCAAGCCATTTCACCCATAATTTAATAGATAAACAATTAGCCTCTATGTTTACTAAAAATTTTCATAGTGAGATAGCTTATTATCTAGAACTACAATGTGCACATAGTTTCAAAGATATTATTGATAAAGGTTTGTTGATTGAGTAAGTGCTCATCAATAAGGGAGTCATCAAGATTAATTCAATTAATCAAAATTAAGGTACCAATCAAGTAAATAACCAACATCAACATCCCATTCAAATGCAAGCATCTCCACTAGCACAGGCCAATAACCAAGAAAAATTGAAGTAATTCAACCGTAAGTAGGGCTATTGTGGGAAATGGAGTAACTAAATCCCATCATATCCAAATGATGAAAATGTCATCTAAACCACATTTTTATCTTACTAATACAGATAAACCTCTCCAACCAATGTCTTAATCACAACAAACAAGACCTGCACAACAAATAAAATAGCCTTTACCATTGTAAACCCATCCCCTAGGAGAACTGTGTCTGCACATTGTGTCTTTAGTGACCTAGGAAAACCTATTGAGTCTATATTTCACAAGATTACTAATACTAATCTAATTGGTTGGCCTATACCAAAGCATTATCCACAAGGCATTACTTATCTTCATTAGTACCAGGAAAATGAATTTTGTGACTATCATCAGGTCAATGGGTATAATCTATGAAGATGTGTCCAAATCAATCATTTAATTGAGAATATGTTGGAGAATGGGGAAATAAAATTAGATAATGGTGCTTCCACTTAAAATAAAACTCTTAGGATTTATCAAAACCCTTTTCCATGACATAATAATCAACAATAGAAAAATAATCAACAACAACAACAATAATGGTCAGTGCAGTAGAAAAATCAACAATAACAAAATCAAAGTCCAAACTAGTAGAATCAAAAAAATCAATAGTAGAACCCACAATGATAGAATAATAAATAAAACTAAGGTCAAAATGGTAAAAACCAACAAACCTACCATGTATTTGCATATGACTACAACAAGGTTGAAGGTCATATTGTAAGGGGTAGCATTAATACCATCTCCATTAATCTTAGACCAAGCACTAATCAGTCTAGACCATTGCTAAATAACAAAATTCATCAAAATTACATGGATAATCCTTTTTTGACTTGGGAGTGCATACAATCAAACTAAAAAACTATGACTTCCCCCTTTGGACCTCATATCAATAAATTGTCCTTGCCAAGTGACCACATACGAGTGTACCAATAATTGAGACTTGTCCTATTTGGTCCCATACCATTCCCAACATTTGTTAATAGTAATGGTCTAGTATTTAATCTTGATTATGAAATCATAACTTAAAGGTTGAATATTACTATCCCAAGCCCACAACCATCTACCAATTTACCTATCATCCAACCAACCATTTAGCCTCAGAATAAACCATTCACAATTGGCCAAGACAAGAAGTTTGATATTGTGGAACAATTATAGAAGACACCAGCAAAAATTTATTTTTTAGATTTTCTGTGAACATCAATAATACAGAAAAATATCTTGAATGGGTTTTTTACCCAATCCACTTTTGCTAGTGACATATCCCCTGATAAATTTCAAGCTTTGGTTGGACACCTAGCTCTAGCCCAACAAGTCAGATTCAACTAGAGTGATATGTCTTCCCTTGTCCCACTCCATAATAACCCATTGTACATACAAGTTTATATAAAGTGACATAAATTGAAATGTGTCCTTATAGATAATGGATCAGGCCTCAACATAGTGTCTCTAAAGCTCATCAAGCTTCTTGGGTACACAATGGTAGATCTCCAATTAGAAATGATAACCATCAAATCCTATGATAATTAGGAAAGAGAATCATAAGGCACAATTATTTTTATAGTTATCATTGGGCATTTAACCCATGATACACTTTACCATGTGCTTGATCTTGAGTTATCATAAAATATGCTTCTAGGTAGGCCTTGGTTGTATGAGATTTGTGCAATCTTGTCAATGTTGCACCAATGTATCAAGTTTTCACACTCAAGGATGGAAGTGAATATTCAAAGAGATTTAAACACATATGAACATTGAAAACATCTTGAGGACAAGTTTCAAAGCTATAATTATCATTATGACATGAATCTAAGTTCTAATCAGGATAAAGGAAAGGCTATACTTATTGATCCTTCACCAAATTATTACATAGATCTTAATACCTTAGATTCCCTTTCCCACATGCTACCTCCTAAAACTTCTAATCATTTCACTATTTCAGATAATGGACTAGGATAGTATGTGATCCATGATACATTTCATATTTTCAATCTTCCTCAAAATCCAAAAACCTTTGGGTGACCTAAAGTCACTCCACATATGCATTGGAAATAAAAGAACAAAGATAAGGGACTTATCACATTTGTAATAGCATCTAGCCTAGAAACTAACCCTCTTGAATGGGATGAATCATGGTTATATAATGACAACCAAGCTAATTATTATAAAAGTACATAGTATCCTGTTCCCAATAAGATCATGGAGCATCACAATTATGAAGGAAGAGGCCTCGAATTGAATCAATAAGGAACCATTGAGATAGTTTCTATTAGTAATTATGAAAGGCCTTATGGACTTAGATTTAAACTACCTTGGGGTGACCCCACATATATTATTCAAGCTCCATCACTAGTGAAGCAAAGTCTGATCTTAGCCTCACCTTTGATGACCTAGCTGAAACCAACCTATTTGATAATAATGTCATTTTTACCCTTACCCTAGTCATTCATCATAACCCATTGCCATTATATTATCCCCAACTGATAGATTGGGACCAATAAGAATCCAATCTATCGATTGATGAGTTTCATAATGATGAGGCATTTTGTGATTTCTTAGACCTTATAGATAATGTTCTATTGGGAGAGCACAAATAAGGATTCTCAATCACATTAGATCCTGTAGCCTATTTTGGATAGTGGGTGAACACCCTTAGCTCCAAAAAAAAAGTAAAACATTGAGGTTCCAAAGAGAAAACCTCTTTGAGTCACTTTTTGACTAGGGAAAAAGTAAAGATAAGGGCTAGTCTAGTGGTGAAAACCTACTTCAAGCACAATTAGATGGGGTTGTTCATTCTTCTTTACATTTAGACTAGGAGACCACCAATGATGAACTTCCCTATGGATCTAAGTGAATTTTTGAGCAACAAAAAGTATTTGATCAAATTCTTTAATAATTTCTAACTATTTTTGTTACATGGATAGATCTCCCATTAGGGGACTCAGATTCATCATGCCTAGGAGAAATTGAAGAGAAAGTCCAATAGAGGAGTCTGATATAGTCTAGTAGCTCAAGTCATTGCCTACTATCCTAGAAGATGGTTTGACCCTTCTAGTCAAAGATATAATAGAGGTAAACATCAGGACTCCATCCAACCTAAAATGGATAAAATTAGGTGTGTTCCTCACTAAGGAGGAACATAAAGTCTTTATAGCTATGTTGAGAGAATTTGTAGATATCTTTGCATGGGCTTATTCTGACATGCCAGGTTTAGACCCTGCCTTGGTTTTACACCACTTTATGGTTAATCTTGACACCAAACCAGCAAAACAAAAGATACGTAAGATGCATCCTTGTATTGTTATATTATTAAATAAGAGCTGGAAAAACTCTTAGAAGTAGGATGTATATGATCCATTGACTACTTAGAATGGATCTCTAATGTGGCACCTATTAGTAAAAAGCCTAAAGGGATCGAAATCTGTACTAATTTTTGAGACATCAACAAAGCTTGTCTGAAATATGATTTTTTATTACCTAATATTGACATGATCATTGACTCTATGATAGGTTATGAAATTATTTCACTCATGGATGGATTTTTAGGATATAACCAGATCAAAATAGCACCAAAAGACCAACATAAAACAACATTCACGACTTTATGGGGAACATTTTTTTATCAAGTAATGCCATTTGGACTTAAGAATGCTAGAGTTACATATCAAAGGGCCATGACTATCATATTATATGATATGATGCATGATAATGTTAAATACTATGTCGATGACATATTAGGAAAATCCTAAAACTAGGGCCAACCATCTAGCAATGTTGTGTAAGATATTTGAAAGATTATGGGAGTACAAAGTTAGACTTAATCCAAAGAAATGTGTGTTTGGTGTAACCTAAGGTAATTAATTATCTTCATCATGTCTCGTATAGGTATTAAATTTGATATGGCTAAAGTCCATGATATAACTAAGATGCTACCACCAACCAATTTAAAGCAACTCCGTAGTTTGCAAGGTAAGATCTAATCAATATGATGCTTCATCTCTTAGTTAGAAAACAAGTTTCATCCATTTACACACCTTTTGAAGAAGGGAGTTGTATTTCACTGAGATGATCATTGCCAAACAACTTTTTAATAACTAAAAGACTATCTTGTTAATTTACCCATTTTATTACCTCCTATACCAAGAAAACCATTCTTGTTATACCTATCAGCTACCAACCATGCTTTGGGGGCACTCTTGGCTCAACATGATGAAAATAGAAAAGACATGTTGTATACTACCTAAGTCATACCTTGGTTACACATGAACATAACTATGCACCTATTAAAAAAACTTATCTAGCCATGGTCTTCATAGCTTAAAAATTATGCCATTACATGTTGAATAATAAGACCATGGTCATTTCAAAAGTAGATCAGCTCAAGTATCTACTATCTAAAATAGCTTTGCAAGGTAGAAATGGCTAAATGGATCATGCTTCTCAGTGAGTTTAACATAGAGTATGTTAATCAAAAGGTAATCAAGGGACAAGTTCTTACAGATTAACTTGTTGAAGCACCTCTCATAAACACACATCCACTCACATTTAAATTTATTGATGAATCCATAATGGTTTTCATTAACCCACCCCTTAAGGAGCATCCCTAGAAGGTATATTTTGATGGTTAATTCACTGCACATAGATCGAGGGTAGGCCTATTGTTTATTACACCATAGGGGGATCTAATCCCTAAATCATTCAAAATTAGCTTTCCTTATACAAATAACATGGTCGAGTATGAAGCACTTATCACAAGACTTTGAAAGGTAGTGCATTGGAACATATCTCATCTCTAAGTTTATGGTGATTATCAATTAATCATCAATCATGTCATAGATCATTTTTAGACCAAAGATGACAATATGGTTACATATAAAGCCACGGTCGACGCTATTAAGCAACAAATTGCCAACATTCAATTTGAGCACATACCAAGGGCTAGTAATATAAATATAGATGACATGATTACTATTGTCTCTCTGATTCAACAAATAGATAAAGCTAGAGAGTATTAGTTCTTCATTGATAATTTCTCAACACCAACTCATGAACCTTCAACCATTACAATGATTTATGATATTGTTGGTCCTAATTCTATATGGTAATCAAAACTTTATAACTACCTTCATGACTAAGTTATACCACCTAACCTATCTCAAAAACAAACCAAATCCTTCTTTCATCATTCTACTCATTATACTCTACTTGGATTCAATCTTTACCATCACAATTTTGATGTAACTCTGCTTCATTGTTTAACTTCGATAGAGTCTACACTAGCATTAGGAAAAGTTAATGGAGTATGTGAAGCTCATTCTAATAGAGTATTCCTATCCAAAAAGCTCTTGTGTATTGGTTATTATTGGCCCAAAATAAATGTAGATGTTGTTGTATATTTAAAAAAGTCTGATAAATGTCAACAACATGCTAATCTAATTTATGCCCTAGAAAAAACTTTGAAACCAATGTTGATACCATGGCCATTTTCTACATGGGGACTTGACCTCATCAATAACATCAAACCCACTTCATTAAGATCCATAAACATATCCTTACCACCAATGAATATTTCACTAAATGGGTTGAAGTTGTACCCCTCACTTACATTATTGGAAAGCAAATTTCTAAGTTCATCTTCAACCATCTCATTTGATGTTATGGTATCCCCTTTGACATTATATCTAATAATGGAGGACAATTCAAGAGCAAGGATGTAGACCAACTATGTACTAAATATAGCATTACACAACATTTTTCTATAGCATATTAACCTGAAGGTAATGGCCAAGCTAAAGAATCAAATAAAACCATTATCAATATTCTCAAAAAGACTGTCAATGATGTTGGTCATGATTGGCACTTTTAGATATTCCTTACCCTTTAGGCATACCATACCAGTAATCATACCCCCATAGGAGCCACTCCATACTCACTTATTTATGGTACTGAGGACATCCTTCCCATTGAGCTTTAATTGCCTTCACTACGCATCTCTTTCAAGCATGTCCTAGATGATCATGACTATTGAGTCACTCGCCTACAAGAGCTAGACCTACTTGATGAGAAATGCACAACTGCACTCAACAATCTTTAAGCATATTAGAACTGACTCAAAGGCCACTATAATTAGCATGTTAAGTATAGAACATTTTAACTTGGTTATCTTGTTCTTAAAGAAAACCAAAAGAGTACCTTGGCTGAGAAGAAGCATAAAGTAAAATTCAAACCAAATTAGATATAACCTTTCATCATTATTGTAGATTATAGATTAAGAACATATAGGGTTGCCACACCAAAAAGAGATGAACTTCTTAAGACAATGAATATTATTCATCTCAAGTGGTACTATGCATGATCACTAAGGTGTATTGTCTATAAGGACCATTTTAGTTATGACATTTTATCACTATTATTCTTTGTATAAATATCTTCTTTATCCATCCTCTTAATTATATCCACTTTTTTCTTACATTCTATTGACCTAGTGTGTTCTAAATCCTAGCTCATTTGAACTTGGTTTTTTCCATTTGTTACACATTTTTAGAATCAAGGTATCTGATCAATTTCATCAATTATTTCATGTACTTCAGATAGAGATCATTTTTTGGAGTTGTGTGATATAAGTTTCAATAGTTTCATCCTTTGTTTGTTATTCCTTTCTTATCCCCAGTCTTGTTACTAATTACAACTACCTTTGGGAAACTTAGTACCATTAACCCATGCCATTATGTCTTAGTTATAACCACATATGGGAAAACTAGGGGAAATTTTTTTTATTAAGCCTTGATGTACATAATTACCACTTCCTATGTCATGATATGCCTTTTTACCAATTGTGCTTATTTTGTTTGAATTGACTACTACACTAGTCAAATTCCTCCACTGTAGGGCAAAATTATAGTGACCTAAGGTCTTACTCTGGGACTATGTAGGTAGTGCTCAATACTTGTTGAGGTTATCTTAGTCACCCTTTTCCCCATGCTATCACTATTTTGTGAGCAACCTAAGCCACACTCTCACCATTTTTCAATATTGAACCATTTAGTGTCTTATCATTCTTGATTGAGTTCAGATACTCCAAAGTAATTCCAAAAAAAATTGAAAAACCATTAGAAAAGAACAAAAACATTGACCACTTCTTTGCTTTAAGGATTCTAAGAACCCTTACTAAGTTACAAGAAAATCACTTGTCATTTAGTTTCCCCATCATTTTTTGCCTTTTTCTCTCATGCACTTGACATTTTGTAGGACCATTCCTATTCTTCTATCACATATATTCTATTTATTTTCCTTATTTATCACATTATTCCCATTTTTAAGGAGAACTACATTTGGCCTAAAGTTTTTTAATTATATATTACATCTATGGAACTATGCAAGTAGCGTCCACTTACCTAGTGCATATAGAGACAACTCAGCCACACCCTTCCCTTTATTCTATTCCCCCATTTTATTCATTTGCTACGTTGTCACCTATTTTCTAGGAGTAATATTCATATGGTTTCTTTTGAGTGTTTCTTTATTTGCCTTGTTTTTTTTGTCTACCAATTTGTTTGATTTTGGCACTGTTGCCTTGATTTAGTTTTTGTGTGTTCATTGGGTGATTCCTTGCACACACTTACACTTGAATCCATCCATATTAATATGTTTACATTATCATCATGGTTTCTATCATTGGTGAAATATTTTCTATTATATATTGGATTATGGGAGTTAGTCTTTATGCATATTTTGATATGCTCCTCATGATGTTATACCATGATGCCTACCAACATGTGCAACATCAAACCAAAGCTTCAAGAAGTTTACTTAGCAATGGTGGCACCTCTTTGGCACCAATGTCTTGATTCCATCCTAATAATATCCCAAATAGAGTAATTAAACATGAAAGAATTTCAACCATTATTAGTTAAGATGAGCATCTCCCTACTAGTAGGTTGTTTTAATTCATCATTACCTTTTGTGTTAAGTTATCATCATTCTCGACCAAGTTTCTCATGTTTACCATAATCAGGGTCTAATGATTATAACTGCCTATGGGAAAATCATTATACACCATCCCACCTACATTTTTGTGTTATCACCACTTTAATTTTTCATACCATACAGGGGCATGGTATTATCTTGTTTATCTATCCTAACAGGGGTAGCTCCATTTTCTTAATGATTATAACCACCTTTGGGAAAATCATTATGTTATCATACCACATTACCACTATCAGGGTATAATACTTATAACCATCTTTGAGCAAACCATTGTACACCATCCCAATTGCATTCTTAGTGATTTTGACTACCTTTTTCAATATCATTATGTTTTCACCCCATAATCTTTCCTTTCTTTGGTCCCCCCATTTTGCTTCTTTCTTTTTGAGGGACCGTTTGTCAACCTACTTGTGCCAACAATTCCCTCAAGGGGGCATCACATAATTATTTTATCATCATTATAGTTGTAGGCATATAGGGCCTTTTCATTCTTTGAGAAGATGTTACTATGCTTATATCTTTCAACACCTTTCCAAATAGGGGCAAAGTATAGACACCTAAATATGGCCACAAATAATCTTCAATCAGGATTTTAGCCAATTTCCACCCAAAATGCACATTTTAGCCTAAAAACACTAAAACAAACTAAATGATGTGAAACTAACATATTCAAGTGCCAATTTTGGCCAGGGTATCCCTAAATGGTGCAATTCAATTTATGGGCCAACTAACTTTGATTAGATCATTTCGATTCAAAATGTCAATTTTACACCTAGGTGTTCTGGATTGCTCTTTCCTATCAAATATCTTACACAAGACACATGCCTTAATTATTTTTTATTGGTAACATCCTAAATGGGATAATGGATCCAACACATCTGACATTGACTTCCAATTCTAATCTAGTCAAATTTTGGACCAATAACAAGGCATTATGATCAATTTGAGTAATTTGTGCACAAAGTGCTTAAACATGTTTAAGAGATAATTAAATATAATTATAGCCTAATCAATAATTCCATGGAATATTTTTGAATAATTTATTTTGGAAATGAATATTGAATATCTACATGATCAGGTGACCTCATTTATTGGGAAGACATCCCTAGGCTAGAAATACCATAAATATAAGGATTCATGCCTATCATGCATCATCAAAGCCCTTCATGCCTCTTAATTTCTCCTCGATCTCAAATATTGATGATCTTATATATAAATTTTAATTTCATTATTGAATTAATCCTTAGCCACACATTTCAATCCTAAGATGAATGGTTCAAGTTGATTCTAGACATTCTCAAAAATCTATAAATAGAGAGTCCATGAACATCATTTTTAAGACTTGATAATGCAAAGTTATAATGCAAAAAATATTCCAAAATCTATTTAAAATAGTGTTATCATTCCAAATTTATTCCAATCCAAGCCAAGCCATAAGCTAAAGGTGCCAAAAATAGATGGAGGTAGCCATGCTTCCATTGCCAAGGACTTCATGAGCACAAGTTGAGCAACACACTAAAACAAGAATTTTGGAGCATCCAAGGAAGGTAAAAGAGGGTTTATTTTTCATTTTAATTAAAAAATTTATTCATGTTTGTTAATTAAGATCTCCCTAGTGTTTAGGCCTAGAGATGTTATGCTAGTTAGTGTGTTTCTTTCATTTTGCTTTCATTTTGAAACTAACACCATACTAACCATCCTCTCTTGAGTCAAATTCATGGATAATAGATAGGAGTCCAACAATTATTAAGTTAATTTAATGGTCAAACATAAAAGAAAGGTTGTCGAGTTAACTTGAGATACCCCATGTATCCAATTGATGCCTACATAGTCCGTGTAGACCTTAAGTTGATGTAGTTCTCCTAAAAATGGTAGGAAAAAGACCAAGGTGGTCCATAAATGAATATAAATAGATAATATAGTCCATCCCAAAAAAAATTAAAAGCTTTATATCTCACATGTAAATTCTAATCCAATATTCATGATTTTATGATTTCTAGGATTTTTGACATTTTTCAAATGTTTTTAGAATTTTATAGAAATCTTAATTTGATTGATAATTATGAGATATAAAATGGTCCAACTCAAAAAATGGCAAGATTTTGGATTAAAAATTCTTTAAAAATGGTGAGATCATTCAAACTTAAATTGTTTACAAAATGGAAGAGCATGGCAAAGGGGTGATTGAGTTGACCTAAATATAAATTGAGCACTGCCTACATAATCCTATAAGACCTCAATTCATTATAGTTCTACCTTAAAACATGTAATTTGGCCTATGTACCTATTAATTTGGGCACTTTCACACATAAAATCAAATATTGAAAGAGCTAAATGGTTAATCATAATTAATTAACAAGTTAAACCAAATTAAATGCCTAGTTGAAATATCCATTAGCAATTAATGAATACTAAAAAAGAAAATTTAAAAATGTGAAACATCCTATCTTTTCATAATTACCTTTTATGATTTGTCAAGCCTTTGAAAGTATCTTAAAATATCTCACCCATGCCTTTTCATTTCAAATCATGATTAATTGACACATTTTAACTCTACGAGGGTTATGTTGATTCACTTAGGCTAGGTTTGAACCCATTCCATGTTTAAACTACACTTTAACTCGCCTTATATTGGGGTTGGTTCCTAATCCTATAAATACAAGCCATTGCCTATTGAAAAGAGAGCTTGGAAATTATAGAGTTATAATACAAGTTTTGTAGCAATATTAACATCAATAATGTTAAAATTCCAAAACATTGAGCCAAGCCACATCAAACAAGCATAAGACTTATAAATCCACAATGGTGCCAAGGATAGAGTGATCTACATAAACTCCATAATCAAAGACACTTTGATCACAAACTAAGCAAGCCACATAACAAATCATTTGGAGCATTCAAGTAAGGTAAGAGTTTATTTGTCTTTTGAATTTTTAGTTGTGCTTTTGATTTGGTTTTGTTCATTAACAACTCCCTATGAACTAGGCTACAAGTGTTAGCATGTTAGTGTGTTCATTTAATTATTTTATGGACTAACACAAGAATAACATCCTCTCCATTGTCAAATTACTATTATCACAATGATAAGGTGGATAAAAATGGGGTTGTTCTTAATTTTCCCAAAGGTGGTTATAATGAAGAAATAACAACATGGGTCAATGATAGTAAGTTTCCCAAAGGTGGTTATAATTATTAGCACTAGGAATGGGATAATACTTAACAAAAATTAAGTATGCAATTACTAAACCATTGTCATACTACCCCAATATATTGTCTCATTGTGAAATACTAAATCAACTACTAAAACTTAATCTAAATCCCATCTTTGAAGGTGCCTAAAAAACTAATGGATCAGAACCAAGGTCAAAAAGGGTAGATAAGGGAGGGTAAAACAACTTTGACCAATAGGGAAAGTATGGAAGTAATGATATAATTTATGGTACAAGGAAGGTGAGATTACATTACAACATAGATTATCCTCATAGATAATACCTCAAGTTTCTCAAGAAAAATAACACTTGAGGTGTATTATGTTAATAGGTTCATCACCTTCTGATGTAGCCAATCTATAAGATCTAGACCCATAGTTAGCAACAATGACATATGGTCCTATCCAATTAAACTTTAACTTTCCTTTATTCTTTTTCTCAACCATGTTGTTCTTCTACTTTTATTTGAGGACATGATCACCAAATTCAAATTCTTTGTGATTGACACACTTGTTATACTAACCATGTAAAAAATTATGATATGATTAAAGGATTTTTACAATAGCCATGCATTTTTTGTCCAATAACTCCAATTATTGTAAATGAGAAACTCTATAATCCTCTTCATCAAGGATTAGATTCAATGATATACACATAAAAGGCAACTCCACCTCGATGAGAAGAATGTCCTCAATGCCATAGATAGTGGAATATGGTGTGGCTCTTTTTGGAGTATGGTAATTATTATGGTAACCATAGAGGGCATGAAAGATCTGTGCTAATCATGGCCAACATCATTGACAATCTTATTAAAAATATTGACAACTATCTTGTTAAATGCATTTTCTTGGCCATTACCTTATGGGTAATATGCAGTGGAAATTTTTTGAGTAATGTTAAGTTCAAAATAGAGTGATTTGACATCATTTTTATTAAATTATATGCTATTATCATATATAATGTCAGATAGGATACCATAGCGGTAGATAGGATGGTTGAAGATGAATTTGTAATTTTATTTTCTAGTCATGTAAGTGAGGGTATAGATTCAACCCACTTAGTGAAATTATCGATGGTGGTAAGGATATGCTTATGAACATATGAGAAGGTAGGTTTAATATTCCTAATGATATTGATTCCCCACATTGAATACAACCATGGTGGAGTCATTAGTTTGAGTGTTATATCTTGAGAATGAATCAAATTTGCATGTCTTTAACTTTTGTTACATATTTTTACATAAGCAGTTGCATCTACTTCTATGGTTGACAAATAATAACCTGTACTTAGGATATTTTAGGAAAGGACAGATCCATTGGTGTGAGATTCATAAATTTTTTTAATGAAGTTCCCTCAACACTAATGTGCCTTATATTTAATTCAAAAAATAAAGCAAATTTCCATTAAAGTTTTTATGGTAAAGCTTTATGCCGAGTAGGATATATCAAGATGCTTGGTGTGTGAAATATTTTTTTGATTTTGTGAAAGGTCTAGTGGAAGGAATTGGTTATGGATGTAATTATATAAGTCAAAATACTAAATATAACTAGGACCAATGAAATCATATATCATTGCAATGGTTGAGGGTTCATGAGTAGGTGTTAGAATATGTTTAACAAGGAATTTATAATATTGTACCTTATCAGTGTTTCAAATCAAAGAAACAATGGTATCCATGGCATATATTATCCTTTTATTAGATTTAAATGTGTTCAAATTTAATGTGGTAAATATACTACTTAATAATGCCCACCATGGACTTATATGGTACCAACTTATCATGTTTGGTTTGGAACTAGTATGTAACATGATTGATGATTAGTTGAGAATCATCATGAACCAAAAGATGTTGAATGTTCCATTTTACCACTTGATGAAGCCTTGAAATGAGTGATTCATATTTAACCTTATTATTGGTGTAAGGAAAGATGATACAAAATAATTTGGGAATGATTTCCCCCTATGATGTAATAAATAGAAATTTGGATCCTAATCCATGAGATGTGAATGACCCATAAAAATGTAGCTTACAATGTTGCTCCTCATGAGGTGTTTCTATGATGTCCATAATGGACTCATTTGGGAATGCAAAAGTGAGTGATTTAGTATTTACAATGGGATATTTAGAAAGATTATATGCAAGTCCTTGTCCTTTAATGGACTTCTAATTGACATAATCAATCTCAAACTAACTCAGAAGCATTATCTACTTAGCCATGCAACCCTGTAAATATATATTTTATTCTAGATACTTGAGTGGATCTACATTTGTAATGACTATGGTCTTTTTGTTAAGCATATAATGAAATAGCTTATGGGATAAAAATACCATTGTTAAACAATATTTCTCATTTGGTGTATAACTTTGTTTATACACTACTAGTGTATGAATTGGATATTACACTACATGCTCTTTCCCATGTTCATCATGTTGAGATAAAAGTGCCCCCAGGGCATTGTCATTTGTAGATAGGTACAATAGGAATGACCTCTCTAGCATTGGTGGTAATAGAATAAGTGGATTGGCTAAGTATTCCTTTATATTCTCAAATAATTTATAACATTCTACATCCCAAAGAAATTTAGTACATTTATTCAATAAATGAGTGAAAAGATGACATTTATTAGCCAACTACTAAATGAAGCATCTAATAGACTAGATTTTAACCTAAAAACTATAGATCTATTTCAAAGTAGTAGGTGATAACATCTTACTTATGGATTTCTTATCAATATAATCATCCTATGGAATCATAACATGCAATTTTGCCTATGGACCTATTAAGTGGAGCACTTGCACACATAAAATCAAATATTGAAAGACCTAACTAGATAATTATAATTAACTAACAATTTAAACCAAATTAAAAGCCTAGCTGAATTATCCATGTGAAATTAATGAATTACTAAAAAATTAAATTAAAATATGTGAAATATCCTAGCTTTTCATAATTACCTTTTGTGAGTTGTCAAGCCTTAGAAAATATCTCAAAATATCTCACCCCCATGCCTATTCATTTAAAATCATGACTAATTGATGCCTTTTAACACTACGAGGTTTATGTTGACTCACTTAGGTTAGGTTTGAACTGATTCCATGTTTAAACTACACTTTAACTCACCTTGAATTGGGGTTAGTTCCTAAGATTATAAATACAAGCCATTGCCTATTGAAAAGAGATCTTGGGAATTGTAGAATTATAATGCAAGTTTTGTAGAAAGATTTATATCAAAAATGTTATAATTTAAAAACATTGAGCCAAGCCACAATAGTGATAAGAAGAAAGGGAGATACACAAACTCCATTGTCAAAGACTCTTTGAGTATAAACCAAGAAAGCCACATAACTAATCATTTGGAGCATTTAAGGAAGGTAAAATATTGTTTGTATTTTGTATTTTTAATTTTGATTTTTAATTGGTTTTGTTAATTAAGCTCCCCCTATGGTCTAGGCTTAGAAGTGTTAGCATTTTAGTGCGTTCATTTCAGTATTTTATGGACTAACACAAGACTAACATCCTCTTTAATATCAAATTCCTATGATCATAATGTTAAGGTGGATAAAAATGGGATTGTTCCTAATTTTCCCAAAGGTGGTTATAGTGAAGAAATAACATCATAGGTCAATGATACTAATTTTCCCAAAGGTGTTTATAATTAGTAGCACTAGGAATGAGATAGAACATGATAAATATTAAGGATACAATTGCTAAACTATTTTCATACTTCCCCAAGATATTTTCTCATTATGAAATACTAAATCAACTCTTAAAACTTCATCCAAAACCCATATCGAAAGGTGTGTGAAAAATAATGGATCAGAATCAAGGTCAAAAAAGGTGGATAAGGGATGGTAAAACAACTTCAACCAATAGGGAAGGTAGGGAATGAATGATATACTATATGTTACAAAGAAGCTGAGATTACAATATAATGTAAATTATCCTCATAGATATTACCTTGGGTATTTCAAAAAAATTAATGCTTGAGGTTTATTATATTCATGGGTTTATTAAGTTCATCACTTTTTGGTGTATCCAACCTATAAGCTCCAGATCCATAGCTATAAAAAATGACATATGGTCCTATCCAATTAGGCTTGAACTTGCCTTTCTTCTATTTATTAGTTGTGGTGTTCTACTTTTATTTGAGGACAAGATCACCAAGTTTAAATTCTTTGTGCTTGACACACTTGTTATACTAACCACGTAAATAATTTTGATATTCTTAAAGGCTATATGTAATAGACATGCATTTTTTATTCAATAAATCCAACTCTTATACATGAGGGAATCTATAATCCTCATCATCAAGGATGTGCTTTAATTAGATACACAAAAAATGCAACTCCAACTTGATGGGAATAATGGCCTCCATACCATAGATAGTGGAATATGGTGTGGATCTTTTTGGAGTACAATAATTAGTATGGTAAGACCATATGGAATGGGATATCTTTAGGTGATAATTATGTTTAATATCATTGATAATCTTATTAATAATATTGAAAATTATCTTGTTATATACCTTTGCTTGGCCATTACTTTTTGGGTAATATGTAGTGGAATTTTTTTTGGTAATGTTAAACTCAACACAAATTTCTTTGAAATCCTTATTCTTAAATGATATGCCATTATTATATATAATGTAAAATGGGATACCATATCTAAAAATAAGATGGTTGAAGATGAATTTGGAATTTTATTTTCTAGTCATGTAAGTGATGTTATAGCTTCAACCCACTTAGTGAAATTCTTGATGGTGGTAATGATATGTGTATGACCATTTAAGGAGGTAGGGTTAATATTCCTAATGAGATAGAGTCCATAAATTTAAAATGCCCATGGTGGAATCATTGGTTTGAGTGTTTTGTCTAGAGCATGAATCAAATTTGCATGCCTTTAACATTTGTTACATATTTTAACACAATCAGTTGCATTTGTTTCCATGGTTGACCAATAATAACAACTACACAATATATTTTTGGAAAGGATATAGCCATTGATGTGAGCTCAAAAAATCCTTCATGAAATTCCCTCAATACTAATGTGCCTTCTATTGAATTCAAAAAATAAAGTAAAGTTCTATTAAAGTTTTTGTGATAAAGGTTTGGGCCAATTAGGATATATCAATATGCTTAGTGTGTGAAGGAATTTTATTTATTTTATGAAAGGTATAGTGGAAGTACTTAGTAATAGAGGTAATCATATAATCCATAATACCAAATATAACTGGGACTATCAAAATCATAGAATGTCTTAATGGTTGAGGGTTCATGAGTAGGTGCTAGAATATGTTCAACAAGGAATTGATAATATTTTTCCTTGTTTGTGTTGTCTATCAAAGAACTAATGGTATCCATGGCAAGTTTTATCCTATTATTGGCCTAAAATATGCATTAAAATTGAATGTGAGAAATATATTACTTAATAATCCCAACCATGGACTTATATGGTTCTAAATTATCATCTTTGGTCTAGAAATAGTTTTTAACATGATTGATGATTAGCTAAGAATCACTATGAACCAAAAGATTTTGAATGTTCCATTATACCACTTGAGAAAGCTTTGAAATGAGTGATTGATATTAACCCATATTATTGGTATAATGAAAGTTGATAGAAAATGATTTGAGAATGAGTTCCCCATGTGGTTTAATAAATTTCAATGTGGATCCTAATCCATGAGATGTGAATGATGTATAAAAATACAGCTTCCAATGTTTCTCCTCATGAGGTTTTTATATGATGGCCATGATGGATTCATCTATAAATGCAAAAGTGAGTGATTTAGTATTTGTAATGGGATATTTAACAAGATGATATGAAAGTACTTGTCCCTTAATGGCCTTGTGATTTACATAATCAATCTCAAACTCACTTATAAGCACGATCCACTTAGCCATGTAACCCTGTAAATTTATTTTTGATTATAGATACTTAAGTGGATCTAATTTGGCAATGCCTATGGTCTTTTAGTTAAGCATATAATGAAATAGATTTTGGGCTAAAAAGAACATAGTTAGATAATATTTTTCAATTAGTTTATAATTATGTGCATACACTACCAATGTATGACTTAGATAGTACACTATATGCTCTTTCCCGTGTTCATCATATTGATATAAAAGTGTCCCCAAGGCATTGTCAGTGGTAGATAGGTACAATAGGAATGAAATCCATAAAATTGGTGGTAATATAATAGGTGGATTGGCTAAGTATTCCTTTAGATGCTTAAAGGATTTCTAAAATTCTACATCCCAAAGAAATGTAATACATTTCTTCAATAAATGATTGAAAATATGGATTTTATTATCCAACTATGAAATGAAGCAATTGATAGAATATATTTTTATCTACAAACTATGGAAATAATTCAAAATTGAATATGTTAGCATCTTACTTATGACTTGCCTATGCACCTAATCATCCTATGGCATCACAATGTACAATTTGGCCTATGGGCCTATTAAGTGGGGCACTTGCACACATAAAATCAAATCTTGAAAGAGCTAGATGGGTAATCAAAATTAATTAACAAGATAAACCAAATTAAATACATATTTTAATTATCCATGTTTAATTAATAAATTACTAAAAAAGGAAATTCAATAATGTGAAATATCCTAGCTTTTCATAATTACCTTTTGTGAGTTGTCAAGCCTTCGAAAATATTTCACCCATGCCTATTCATTGTAAATCATGATTAATTGACACCTTTTAACTTATTGGGGTTATGTTGACTCACTTATATTAGGTTTGAACCCATTCCATGTTTAAACTACACTTAAACTCACCTTGATTTGGGGTTAGTTTCTAAGCCTATATATACAAGCCATTGCCTATTGAAAAGAGATCTTGGAAATTGTCAAGTTATAATATAGGTTTTATATAAAAATTAATAGCAATAATGTTATAATGCCAAAATATTGAGCCATGCCACATTAATTAAGCATAAGACAAATCAATCCACAATCATGCCAAGGAAAGAGGGATCTACACAAACTCCATTATCAAAGACTCTTTGAGCACAAATTGAGCAAGCCACATGACAAATAATTTGGAGAATTTAGGTAAGATAAGAGATTGCTTGTCTTTTGAATTTTTATTTGTGCTTTTAATTTAGTTTTGTTCATTAAGATCCCCCTATGATCTAGGCTTAGATGTGTTATCATGTTTGTTCATTTCATTATTTTATGGACTAACACAAGGCTAACCTCTACTCTATTATCAAATTCCTATGATCTAAATGGTAAGGTGGATAAAAATGGGGTTTTCCCTAATTTTCCCAAAGTTGGTTATAATGAGGAAATAATGGCATGGGTTACAGATACTAATTTTCCCAAAGGTGGTTATAATTAGTAGCATTGGGAATGAGACAGAACATGATAAAAATTAAGTATGCAATTGCCTAACCATTGTCATACTACCCTAAGATATCATCTCATTATGAAATATTAAATCAACAACTAAAAATTCATCTAAATCTCATCTATGAAGGTGCTTAACAAACCAATGGATTAGAACCATTATCAAAAAGGGTGGATAAGGGAGGAAAAAACAACTTCAGACAATAAGGAAGGTATAGAAGGAATGATATACTGTATGGCATAAGGAAGGTGAGATTATAGTATAAAATAAATGATCCTCATAGATAATACCTCATATCTTTCAATAAAAATAATGCTTGAGGTGTATTATGTTCATGGGTTCATCAAGTTCATCACCTTCTAATGTACCCAACTTGTAAGCTCCAAATCCATACTTAGAAATAATGACTTATGGTCGTATCCAATAAGGATTGAACTTGCCTTTCTTATTTTTCTTAACCTTTATGTTCTAATTTTCTTTCAGGAAAGGATCACAAAGTTCAAATTATTTGTACTTGACACACTTTTTATACTAATCATGTAAATTATTTTTATATGCTTAAAGGTTGTTTACAACACCCATGCATTTTTTGTCCAGTAACTCCAACCCTTGTAGATGAGTGACTCTATAAGCCTCATCATCAAAGATGTGCTTAAATGAGATACATAAAAAAGGCAACTTTACCTTGGTGAGAAGAATAGATTCAATACCATAGATAGTGGAATATGGTGTGGCTTTTTTTATAATATGGTAATTAGTATGGTAAGCCTAGAGGGCATGGAAGATCTTCAGGTGCCAATCATGGCCAACATTATTGACAATATTTTAAAAACATTAATAATTTTCTTGTTAGATGCCTTTGATTAGCCATTACCTTGTGGGTAATATGTAGTATAAAAATGTTGGGTAATGTTAAACTCATAATAGAGTGATTTGAAATCTTTGATCGTAAATGATATGCCATTATTAGATATAATGTTGGATGGGATACCATAATGCCAGATAAGATGGTTGAAGATGAATTTGGAAATTTATTTTTTAGTCATGTGAGGGTATAACTTCAAACCACTTAGTGAAATTCTCAGTGGTAGTAAAGATATTCTTATGACCATATAAGGAGGAAGGGTTAATCTTAATAATAAGAGAGATTCTCCACATTGAAAATGGCCATGGTGGAGTCATTGGTTTTAGTGTTTTGTCTAGAGAACAAATCAAATTTTCATGCCTTTAACATTTATTACATCTTTTTACATAAGTAGTTGCATATATTTCCATTGTTGACCAATAATAAATAGTATGTAGGATCTTTTTAGAAAGGAAAGACCCATTGGTGTGAGATCTACAAACTCCTTCATTAACTTACCTCAACACTAATGCACCTTTTATTGATTTCAAAAAACAAAGAAAAGTTACATTAAAGTTTTATGGTAAAGGTTTGAGCCAAGTAGGATATATTGATATGCTTGATGTGTGAAATATTTTTGTTACTTTTGCAAAAGGTCTAGTGGAAGGACTTGGTCAGGGAGGTAATTATATAATCAAAATACCAAATAGAATGGGACCAATAAAATCATAGATAATTTCAATGGTTGAGGGTTCATGAGTAAGAATTATAATATGATCAATAAGGAATTAATAATATGTTGCTTTGTCAATATTGTAGATCAAAGAACCAATGGTATCCATGGCATCTATTATCTTGTTATTAGCCTAAAATATTCATTCAAATTGAATGTGGAAAAGTTACTACTTAAGAATGCCCACCATGGACTTATATGGTATCAAATTATCATCTTTGGTCTAGAACTAGTCTCTAACATGTTTGATGATTAGCTAAGAATCACCATGAACCAAGAGATGCTAAATGTTCCATTATACCACTTGATAAAGACTTGAAATGAGTGATTCACATTCAACCATATTATTGGTACAAGGAAAGTTGATAAAAAAATGATTTTGGAATGAGTTCCCCCCATAAATAGAAATCTAGATCCTAATCCATGAGATGTGAATGACCCATAAAATTATAACTTCCAATGTGACTCCTCATGAGTTGTTTCTATGATGGTGATGATGCACTCATCTAGGAATATAAAAGTGAGTGATTCAATATATACAATGGGAGCTTTAGCATGATGATATGCAAGTACTTGTCCCTTAATGACCTTATTAACACACTCAATCCCAAACTCACTCAAAATCATGATCCACTTATCCATGTAACCCTGTAAATCTATTTTTGATTGTAAATAATTGAGTCATATCTACTTTGGTAATGATTATGCTCTTTTTCTAAGCATATAATGAAAGAGCTTATGGGATGAAACGACCATAGTTAAATAAGATTTTTCAATTGGTGTATAACTATGTTCATATACTATCATTGTATGAATTATATATTACACTACATGTTCATTCCCATGTTAATCATGTTGGGCTAAAAGTGCCCCTAGGGCATTGTTAGTGGTATATAGGTATAATAGGCATTAGCTCCATAGAATTAGTGGTAATAGAACATGTGGATTGGCTAAGTATTCCTTCAGATGCTCAAATGCTTTCTAATATTCTACATCCCAAATAAATGTAATACATTTTTTCAATAAATGAGTGAAAAGATGGAAATTATTATCCAACTATGAAATGAAGCATCTGATAGACTATATTTTTTCATGTAAACTATAAATCTACTTCAAAGTGGAAGTGGTAGCATCTTACTTATGTCTTACACTTTTATAAGATAAAATTCAATGCCTCAGTGAGAGATAATAAAGACTAATAGTTTGCTTTAAGAGACATCAAAGATGCACTTCTTAGGATTATGTCAAACTTTGTACTCATAAATCTTTTCAAATATCTATTATAGTATGATTAGATGATTTTCATAGATCTTAAATTTACCTAATATGTTATTGACATAGTCTTTGAAAATATAGTGCATCATGTCATGAGTTATACTAGTCATATCCCTTTATTGTGTTGCCCCTACATTATTGAAGCCAAATGCCATGACCTGATAGTAAAACACTCCCCAAGGAGTGGTGAATGTTGTTTTGTGTTGGTCCTTTGGTTAAATATTGATCTAATTATATCTTGAAAAACCTTTAATGAGGGAAATAATTTCATACCTCGATGTGTAGTCAACTATAATTTTTATATTTAGTAGAGGAAAGTCATCCTTTAGGTAGGCTTTGTTTATGTCTCTAAAATTAGTGTAGATTATGATCCCTTCTAGATTTTTACTGATAGGCACAATTTTCAAGATCTACTCTAAATAGTTGATTATTTTGATGCATCTCACTTCAAATATTTTTTACAAGTCTTTATTAAATAATACAACAATAAAAGGATGCATCTTACATAGATTATACTTCACAATTTTGGCATTAGGATGTACAATAGGCTAGTGTATAACCAAGGTAGGGTCTAAACCTATCATGTTTGAATATGCCCATGAAAATATGTCCATAAACCCCTTAAAAAGGGTTATAAAGACTTCACATTCCTCCTCAATGAGGGATGCACTTAATTTGATCCATTTTGGGTATTTTGGAGCCCCAATGTTGACTTCCATCATATCCTCTACTGGGAGAGTTGGGCCATATTCTATAATAGTTGGTAGGGATGTAAATTGACCAATAATGATAATCTCCTGTAGTCAAATTGGTTCTTCAAGTTTTCCCAAATAGGATGAATCTGAATTTCCTAATGGTAGTAAGGGCCATGTAAAAAACATGGTAAGACATTCTCAAACAATTTGATCAAAGGTATGTTATTCCTATATACTAAACTTAGACCTAAAATTAAGTTCATTATTAGTGGTCCCTTGAAATTCATTTAAAAAAGAGTGAACACCCCCACCTAGTGGTGCCTAAAACATGCTTTCACCAAGAGATTAGCCTTTTTATTTACTTTTACCCTATTCCAAAAGTACCTCAAAGAGGTTTTCACTTTGAGACCTCAATGTTTTATTCTTTTGTTTTTGGGTAAGGGTGTTTAACTACTCTCTAAAATAAGTAATAAGATATAATATGATAGAGAACCCTTGTTTATGGTCTCCCAATGGAACATTGTCTCTTAGACCTAGAAAATCAAAAAAGGCCTCATCATTCTCAACCTCATCTAAAGGTACTATGGATTGTTGTTGGTTCTAGTCTATAAATTGAGGATGATAACAGGTAAGTAGAGAATTTTAGATTACTAGCGTAATGGTATAAATGGTATATGGGTTGAATAAGTTGGTATTGGATAGGTATTTATATATTATATGATCAGACTTTGCTTCATTTCCAACATTTTCATCACTAGTCATTGGTATAGGAGCATGAATAAGATAAGCGGGGTCACCCCCAAGTAATTTAAATCCTAGACCATGAGTTATTTTATATTTGGTCATAGGAACAAGCTCAATAGTACCATGTTGATTTTCACATAGGCCTCTGCCTTCATAATCTTGGTTATCCATGATCTTATTATGGATGTGATAGTTTTTACTTTGGTATAAATCTTTTGGGTGAATATTTTGTCAATCAGCTAACTGATGAGTAAAATAGGTCTCTTCAACCATAGCATAGGGAGATTGGTCAGACAAATTTGTAGGTTTACAACATCAAAGGTGGAAAAATCTCTCCTCTCATCAAGGGGGGTTCCCTATAAATATAAGGTGATATATATATATATATATATATATATGTATATATATATGTATGTATGTATATATACATACATACATATATATATATACATATACATATATTAATCTACTATAAATAAGCTAAAAATAACACTCAGGGGTAGGATAACACCATCCATCTCTCTTTTTTCAGAGATGATGTTCACAAATCAAAGAAGAAACCCTGATGAAATGATAGAAGGCACTCCTCTTCTTTTAAAAGTGTTGTTCAGCAGACAACAAGAACCTTTCGAGTGGTGATAAGTAACTATAACAGGGTGCAGTAACATAGTAGGATGAAATGTAGCACAAAGTCTCCACCTCAACTACCCAAGAGTGAGATACGAAGGATAATGAGGGCACAAAGTCATCCCAAGATCCTTTACATAGGAATAGAAAGAAAACACACTAAAGGTAATTGTGGGGGCACAAAGTCTCTCCACAGTTGGCTTCAGGACACCTTCCTGATTACTTTCACTAATTCTACTTATTTAATTAAATAGACAAAAAATGTATTAAATAAATAGACAGAAGAACAATTTCCATAACAACCAAGCTATTCCATCATAAAGTCTAAAAATTCACTTGTTTTCTTATTCAAATAATGAAATATGATCAACAATCTGAGCTCAAAGTCTTAGTAATGCCTTTCAATTTGGACAGAGTTTTGTTTTTGATAATAGAGAGAGATCTCCTCTAAAACAATAAGAGAGAGTCCAATATATAGTGCTCCAAGAAAGACTCGGGCACTTTGTTTCACAAAAATGGCCTATGATGCATTCAATGTCTTCAATGTATTTTAAATTCTATCCATAGGCTATGCTGAAATTGGGTGTCAATCTTAAATATGGGCCACCTGATGTGTTTCCTAATGTGTGCATAGTTGTTCATTCATTTTACTCAATGCAAAAAAATAGGCCACGCCATTGAATATTTATGTTCTTTGATGTCCACCTGGTGGACTGCTTCACCTTCTAGAAACATATCCCATGCACAACTATTTTTTATCTTTCTCCATCATTCCCCCTTTCCTTGCTATATTTCATCCATTTTTATGTGATCTGAGATCTCGAGCTATCTTTTCCCTTTTTTGGTTATTTTTGTTCCTTTTCTCAGTAGTTCTTCTTTTCACCCTGTAGGTCTTTGAATGCCTTTAGGTCCTTGCTTAAGTCTACAAGGATCAATAGTTATTTCATTGCCACAAATTTGATATCTTCGAGTCTATCATCATTTGAAATCCATTCACTAGTTGGTTACCTTAAATTTAATGGCTACGAGTCCATCATCCTCCTTAGAAATTCCTTCATGTCTTTCCTGCTTGCTCTGGCCACTTTTTGCTGATCTCGATAGGTGACACATGGCATGTTCCACTGTGAAATAGGTGAGGACACATGGAAACATCTACTTAACTTATAAAGGCTTTGGGTACCTTTTGAGATTCCCATAAAAGATGATACGTGGTAGCTTTTGCTGAGATTTAGAAACACTATAGAAACATTTGGGACTCACTTGGATTCATGTGGATGTTGACACTTGGTGCACTCCATTTATCTTACAAGGGACACGTGGCAAGTTCCAGTACTTTGAGAAGAAAATCATAATGTGTCTTAATAGACAAGACCTAACAGCTTCTGCTTAACTTTACCAACTCACCTGGGGCCCACCACAGTCCTTACTTAATATCGAAACAAAAGGAAGAAACTATGGAGGTTGACACTTGTCAACTTCTATCAAGCTTTTCAAGGGACACGTGGTGACTTCTGCTACTTTTTAGAAAAACATATTGAAACCTTTTGCCATCACCACTTGGTGCCTTTCATGGAAATCTAAGAGAAGATTATCGAAAGAAGCTTTGCAGCTTATAAGAAACTCAAAATGTGGATGTAGACACTTCTCACACTCCATTGAGCTTTTAGAAACAATATAAAAACATTGGGACTCATTTGGACTCACGTGGATGATGACACATGGCACGTTCTACTCAAGTTTAGCCACTCACTGAGAACCCACCATAGTCCTTATGACACAAAAGGAAGAAGCTATGGATGTTGACACTTGTCAGCTTTTGCAGAGTTATAACGGGACACGAGGCAACTTCCACCGTATCTAGAAGCAAATTATAATGGGTTTCAACAGATGACACTTGGTAGATTCCACTAGACTTTGAGAGAATCTTATTTTAAATAAGCTTTGAAACTTATTAAAAACCTAAAATGTGGATGCAAACACTTATCGTGCTCTCCTGAGTTATAATAGGACACATGGCATATTCTGTTGCTTTGAAACTTACTAGGAAATGTGTCCTGACAGATGACACTTGTCAGCTTCCACTACTCTTTGAGGTTTGATCTTTCTTAGAGGGAACTTGCTCTTTGGGTCCTTAAAAGATGGTCTTTTGAACTTCTCGATAGAAAAAATGGCTAAGTGTTGAACCTATTTCTCTGTTGTAGAGTCTGTAGAAACTAACCTGCAAAGTTTGTAGAAATGAGCCTATGGAGTCTATAGAAATGAGCCTGCAGAGTTCATAGTTTCAAGCCTACAAAGTCCATAGTTTTATAAAAAATCTTGAAAAATGAAGGAATTTGAATGCTCAGAATAAGTTTTGAAAAGGGAAGAGACAATTTTGGTCTTACAAGGCCAAAATAGTTCATATGTTGTCCCAAAAATGAGTGACATTTTTTGGGGACAACAACTGGCTCTAATTGGGGAACTTCGTTCAGTTAAAAACTTGAAACAACTGAGGGGAGTAGAAACTAGAATCTCCAGTGCCTTCAAGTATGCCATTGGGCTATGGAGTCATGCTACCCAAAAAAGATAGGTGCCAAAAATGAAAATGAAAATCACAAAATAGAACTACAGACTATACAAGTGTACATATGTACAGGTGAACTCATTTGATACTTCAAGAATTAAAGTTATTTAGATGCTGCCCATTGTGAGACAATGAAAATGGTGTTCCATCCTAATAAATCAACAATAAACCATTTTGTTCCTAGAATCAGTGATGGGTGAATGGAACTCTCCACCAAGAATCACATTTTTTGTGCACTCATTTTGGCTCTCTCTTCTTGCTCCATGGCAAGACGTGGTCTTCAATCTAAAAACCGTAACTCCTTGCTCTCTTGGTAAAGAGTTAATTTTGCTGACTTTTGAGTATAGCAGTATGGTCCACTACCATAGCTTGCTATTCTGTTGGTTTAGTCTAGCACATGTTTTGATTGTCAGCATCAAACACCTAACAAACCATCAGCTCAACATCTCCTTTGGTGTAAAGGAGTTTGATATCTTGGTCTTGAGTAGCCTTCAATCTAAGCAATAGAGATTCACATTCAGATATGTTGTTGGTGTTGCTAAACTAAAACTTGCATGAAGAAGGAAAAACATCTCCTTGAGTAGATATCAACACAATCTTAGCTTTAGCATTGGTAGAAGAATTGTTGCCATCAAATTCTAGGATCCAAACATCATTAAAAATTGATCTTCTATCAGATTTATCTTCATTAGAAGTGGAAGATGCTTTTTCATCTATATTGGACCCTACCAATTATTTTGATGTCTTTTTTGAATCAATTTTCAAATTTCCACCTATAGGAATTTCATCTGTAGAAAAATGAACATCCTCTGTGGACAAAAAAAATTTCCCCTGCTTGAAAACTCAAATAGAATCTGAGCTTCAGGTTTTGATGTTTGAGTGACCACATATTTTGCCTCCTTTTTAGGGAGTAATCTCTTCATTACACCTTTGGCAGGGATCCTTGCCTCAGACAAGTCCATGCTTAGTTCTCCTCCCACATCCTTGTAGAAATTTTGTCCAAGTAGAATGCCATAGGATGTTGGGACGTCAGCCACTAGAACTATCATCTTGATTCTCTTGTCTGGGAATGCCGTAAATGCAAATTGAACATCCTTGATTTGTCCCATTAGTGGCACTTTCTTGTTCTCCATGGAGAAACATCTACCAAATGTTTTGGTCAGTGTGAGACCAAGAGATTATACCATTTTGGTAGGCATGACATTGTCTGAAGCACTAGAATCAATGATGCAGTTGCTCAGCTTGTGACCATTTATCAATAGGGAAACATAGAAAGGATCTATTTTCCCAGGGGCAGCAAGAGGAGTCATGAAAAAATTATTTGGGATGGGCATGTTCCTTGGGGGATCATGAGTTACCTTTCTAATCTCTTGTCCTACAGGGATGGCTTTATTCTTCACACACTCTACCAACCTATCCAGCTACTCAGGGTTGGCTTGTAGGAATTCAAATTCAGTCATTTGAATTTTGGTTTTCTTGACATGGTCGATTATGTCAAATGACTGAAATGGACTAGAAAGAGAGGATAGGAGTTCATCCTTTTGGTTTTTGGGAGGGGGAGGACTGATTTGTGAAGTTAAAGTAGAAGGTGTAGAGATGTTTGATGTACTTACCCTTCCTATAATCACTGGATCTTTTGGCTGGAAAGGTAGAGTGGTTTCTCATTTAGTAATTCAAATTGTTGATTGAGGTTGCTCCTCTATTCTTTATTATCAGCTTGCTGGGTTGACTAATTCTTGGATGGGGTGACTAATTCTTCATTTTTGTGAGTTGAGCCAATAGGGCATGCACATCTTTTGCAAGCTTGAATCTGGCTTCAAATTTGGCTTTGAGAGTGTTCCAGTCAGTCACAGTTTGGGCCTACAAATGATAGAACCAGTATGTAGCATCATCTTGTAAAGTTTCCATGAATAGTCTAATTGCTACATCCTCATACTCTACACCTATTACACCATAGGCTATGCTAAAGGCTGAAATATATTCATCAGGATGAACCTTCCCATCACCATAGAAATTGGGGAAATTTTTCCTTGAACTATGTGATAGCTCATGTAGAGGTGGAGTTAAATTGAGTGGGCCAAAAGAGTTACCCCAAGGGCCTTGAACTACCATTATATGACTATGGAAATGTGGAATAACAAATCTCAGAGGGGTAAGTATTGACAAATATTTATTAATATTCAAAATTGAGGCTTTGCTCAGTAATGGAGACTTGACTTTAGTAGGAAGAAATCTCCTAGTTCGTTAGAGATGAGATGGTGAAGGAAATAGATCAAAATTACTTTGTTTTACCAACTTGAATATAGGGTCAACAATACCTTTAGCCCTTTGGCTTTGCGTATACCATGGATCTACCAAAGTGTAAAAATAAAAATGGAAAAAAACTGGCATTGCTTCAGCTTGAAGCTTGAGGCTTCAAACTACGCGTGTCTTCCCCAGTGGAGTCACCAAAAATTGTTGGGTGAATATTTTGTCAATCAGCTAATTGATGAGTAAAATAGGTCTCTTCAACCATAGCATAGGGATATTGGTCAGACAAATGTGTAGGTTTACCACATCAGAGGTGGACAAATCTCTCCTCTCATCAAGGGGAGGTTCCCTATAACTATAATGTACTATATATATATATATAATATATATATATATATACTATAAATAAGCTGAAAATAACACTCAGTTGTAGGATAACACCATCCATCTCTCTTTTTTCAGAGATGATGTTCACAAATCAAAGGAGAAATCCTAATGAAATGATAGAAGGCACTCCTCTTCTTTTAGAAGTGTTGTTTAGTAGACAACAAGAACCTTTTGGGTGGTGACAAGTAACTGTAATAGGGCACAGTAACATAGCAAGATGAAATGTAGCACAATGTCTCCACCTCAACTACCCAAGAGTGAGATACGAAGGATAATGAGGGTACAAAGTCATCCCAAGATCCTTTACACATGAATAGAAATAAGACACACTAAAGGCAATTGTGGGGGCACAAAGTCTCTCCATAGTTGGCTTTAGGACATCTTCCTAATTACATTCACTAATTCTACTTCTTTAATTAAATGGAAAAAAGATTCATTAAGGAAATAGACATAAGAACAATTTCCCCAACAACCAAGCTATTCCAACACAAAGTCTGAAAAGTCACTTATTTTCTTATTCAAATAATGAAATATGATCATCAATCTGATCTCAAAGTCTCAGTAATGCCTTTCAATTTGGGCAGAGTTTTGATTTTGATAATAGAGAGAAATCCTCTAAAACAATAAGAGAGAGTCCAATATATAGTGCTCCAAGAAAGACTTGAGTGCTTTGTTTCACAAAAATGGCCTACAATGCATTCAATGCCTTCAATGCATTTTAAATTATGTCCATGGGCTATGCTGGAATTAGGTGTCGGTCTTAAATATGGGTTGCCTGATGTGTTTCCTAATGTGTGCATTGTTATTCATTCATTTTATCAATGGAAAAAAAAGGCTATGCCATTAAATATTTGTGCTCTCTAATTTCCACCTGGTGGACTGCTTCACCTTCTAGAAACATATCCCATGCATGGATATTTCTGATCTTTCTCCATCGTTCCCCCTTTCCTTGCTATATTTCATCCTTTTCTATGTGATCTAAGCTCTTAATCTATCTTTCCCTTTTCTGGTTCTTTTGGTTCCTTTTCTTGGTGGTTCTTCCTTTCACCCTA
This sequence comes from Torreya grandis, assembly GCA_037957365.1. Lineage (NCBI taxonomy): Eukaryota > Viridiplantae > Streptophyta > Pinopsida > Cupressales > Taxaceae > Torreya > Torreya grandis. Next base: position 813,961 of record JARHVA010005121.1, on the reverse strand, counting down.
CAGGTCTCTAAGTGCCTTTGGGTCTGTGTTTAAGTCTGCAAGGATCAACAATTATTTCATTGCTATAAATTTGATGTCTTTAGGTCCATCATCATTTGAAATCCAACAGCTAGCTAGTTACCCTAAATTTGACATCTACGGGCCCGTCATCCTCCTTAGCAATTCCTTCATGTCTTTCCCGCTTGCTCTTGCCACTTTTCACTGATCTCAACAGGTGACACATGGCATGTGTTTGCTATGAAACAAGCGAGGACATGTGGTAGCATCCGCTTAACTTATAGAGGCTTTGGGTGCCTTTTGAGAGTCCCACAGAAGATGATATGTGGTGGCTTTTGCTGAGCTTTAGAAACACTATAGAAACATTTGGAACTCACTTGGATTCATGTGGATGTTGACACTTGGCACGCTTCATTTATCTTACAAGGGACACGTGGCAAGTTCTACTAATTTGAGAAGAAAATCATAATGTGTCTCAATAGATGACACTTGGCAATTTCTACTTGACTTTAGCAACTCACCTAGGGCCCACCACAGTCCTTACTTATATCAAAACAAAAAGAAGAAACTATGGAGGTTGAAACTTGTCGGCTTCCACTGAGCTTTTCAAGGGACACATGGTGACTTCTGCTAATTTTTATAAAAACATATTGAAACCTTCTGCCATCGCCACTTGGTGCTTTCCATGGAAATCTGAGAGAAGCTTATCAAAAGAAGCCTTGCAGCTTATAAGAAACTCGAAATGCAGATGTAGACACTTGTCACACTCTGTTGAGATTTTAGAAACAATATAGAAACATTGGGACTCATTTGGACTCATGTGGATGATGACACATGGTGAATTTTGATCAAGTTTAGCCACTCACCCAGGACCCACCATAGTCTTTATGATAGAAAAAGAAGAAGCTATAGATGTTGACACTTGTCAACTTCCACAGAGTTATAATAGGACACGAGGTGACTTCCACCATATCTAAAAGCAAATTATAATGGGTCTCGATAGATGACACTTGGTAGCTTCCACTGGACTTTGAGATAAGATTATTGAAATAAGCTTTGAAAATTATTAGAAAGTTGAAATGTGGATGCAGACACTTGTCATGCTCCACTGAGTTATAACGGAACACGTGGCACATTCCGCTGCTTTGAAACTTACTAGAAGCTATGTCCCAGCAGACGACATTTGGTATCTTCCACTGCTCTTTGAGGTTTGATCTTTCATGAAGGGAACTTTGTCTTTGGGGCCTTGAAAGATGGTCTTTTGAACTTCTCGATAGAAAAAATGGTTAAAGGTTGAACCTGTTTCTCTCTTGCAGAGTCCGTAGAAACTAACCTGCGAAGTTCATCAAAATGAGCATGCAGAGTCTGTAGAAATGAGCTTGCGGAGTCCATAGTTTCAAGCTTACAGAGTTCGTATTTTTTTGAAAAATCTTGAAAAATGAAGGAATTTGAATGCTCATAACAAGTTTTGAAAAGGGAAGAGACAATTTTGGTCTTGCAGGGCCAAAATAGTTCATATGTTGTCCCAAAAATGAGCGACATTTTTTGTGGACAACAAAATTAACCAATTTGTCATTGTTTAACCATAAATCATCATTGTCAAGTGGGTTTTATTTATGGTTTATGGTAAGTGTGAATATAATAGGTGTTAAGCTATGGAGATTTATTTTTCCTTTTCATCACCATTCCATGCAATTGACTTTGCTTTAGGCCTTCTATAGGACTTGGGGTTTTGAAGAAGCTTGGCTAAATGGAAGGTTTCATGGGTAAAATACTCTCCTAGACCATTGTATAAAATGATGAAATGATTAGACATTTCAATAGGAGGTGTATGTGAAGTTGAGGCAAGGATATTAGGGTTTATGCAATTGGTCTCTAGTAATTCAACAAGTATTTCTTTATCTTTGTCCTTATTTGGTACTGAGTCTAGACCAAAATGGTAATTGTAACTTTTATATTCAGCCTCCAAATGCTTATAGTGTTCATATGGCTATAAATCTCCATGGATAGTTACCTCCATCATTGAGTGAGGAAACTTTATACAATAGTGTAAGTTTAAAGCTATTGCAGGGATTTTGTGTATCCATGGCCTACCCAAAAGTAAATTGTATGGTAAATCTAGGTTTATCACATGGAAAAATGTATCACAGGTTAAAGGCCCAATGGTAATGGTTCCTTTTGATTCTCCCTCTTAATTGTTATAGGCCTTGATATTAATTGTCTATAGCTAAAGGTTAAATATTTTATATCATAGATGTTTTATTAACTTCAGAGACATAATATTTAAGCCTGATCCATTCTTTATGAGGATGCATTTAAATTTGTGACATGTTTTAACAACTTATATGTATAATGGTTATTATAGAGAAGGCCAAAAGATGACATATAACTTTGGTCAAAGGTAAATTTCTGGCCTAGGGCTAGGTGTCCAACCAAAGCTTGAAATTTCACTAGAGTAATGTCATTGGGTACTTGGGATTGGCCTAAGATTTCTATAAGTAAATTATTGTGGATGGTGGATGTATGCAACAAATACAAAATGGAAATTTGTGTGTCTTTTAGATTTTTTCCAAAATATCATACATTTTTTCCTTGATAGTGGTAATTAGATTACTCCTAGCTAGTATAGTGGGTTGGGTTGGCTCATTGATAGGGGGTTGTGGACTAGGTATGGTGATTTTAGACCGTTGAGTTGTGATTGTGTAATCTATATTGGGTATAAGACCATCATAGCTAAAAAATGATGGAGATGGGCCAAAGAGGATAATTATTTATTGTCAATGTGCTTGGTTATGGTCATGAGGAAATGAAGAGTTAATAACATAAGGACCTGAGATGATAATCCTTGGTTACTATTTCATTTGGATATGGTCATAATTCAAGGAAGGATTACTAGCATTAGTAGGCTAATGGACATTATTAGATAATGGTCTTGGTCTATTTGGATTTTCTCTAAGATAGATGGTAATTTTAAAAACATGACCACCAACAATATGACCTATAAATTTATTGAATTCATGTGTAACTACATGATAGGTTTGTTAGTTATTGGGGTCATTCTAGCCTTAGTTTTGTCCATTTTGTGATTGACATTATTATTTTTACTACTGTTGTTATTACTATTACTATTGTTATGGATATGGTCTTCATTGTTGTTATTATTGTTATTTTTGTTACTTATTATGTTGTGGAAAAGGATTTTGGTAGATACCTAGGTTTTCATTGAAAGTAGATGCTCTATTATCCAAATAGATCTCTCCATTTTCTAACATATTCTAAAAGAGGTACTTTAACTTCACATAACAAAGTATAAAATGTCTATGAAAATGATGGAATTAATAGAAATCATGCTCTTTATACCGGTTTGGATAAGGTATACCCTTAGGAAAGTGTTTTGTAATTATCCAACTAATCACGCTGGCCATGGCCAATTTATGAAACACTACTTCAATAGACTCACCAAGGTCACTGAAGACTCTAGGAGTGGGTTTTCTTCTTGGAGGAGAGGTTTTCAAAGGTGGTGGCCATAGTATTTGAGAAGCTGTCATGGGTTAAGTTGTAAAATATGCTTACTAGATAGGCTATATTTGTGGAATAAATTGCATTTGTGGGATAGGTTGAGCATATGATTTTTGCACCATTTGAACATGACATAACTCAGTGACTCCATTACTAACACAATTCTTGTTTTAGTTGTATGGCTTAGGTTTTTAATAATTATTAGCCTAATGAGACATAGATAATTGTTCTTGGATTGGGTTAGGCTCTAACTTGGGTCTAAATTTTAGTTTTGGACCTGATTTTTGTTTTGGTTGGAAGAAGATAACTTGATAATCCATTTATTGATAAGGGATTTTTTAATCTGGATACCTTTTTCAATTATCTCTTTGAATGTGTGAGCACACTAAATATCCACGTGATAATATATTTCATTATGAATTTTTTATATAAACACAACTACTAATTTTTTATCTATTAAATTATGGGTGAAGTGTCTAACAAGTACTCTTTATCGCTACAACTTGAAAAGATCTCACAAACTTTCTATTTCGCCTAACTCAAATCAACTAATAAAATCTCATTCTTGAGATCTTAGGAGAAATGTTGTAAAAACTTATCTAAGAGATAATCAAATTTAGATACTGAGTTCTTACTCAACTTAGGAAGCCACTCCAAAGCATGGCTATCTAGACTGTGAGGACAAAGAAGCAGGTAGATGTCCCTATAGGCCACTAGCTAGAAAGTGACAAAAAAATATTTTAAATTCTCTATAGGATCTCCTTTACCCTTGTATTTTTAAACTTTTAGTGGCTTATAAATTAGAGGGAATGGTATCTAGATATACTCTATGTTAGATGGTTATGAACACATTTCATATAATTTGAACTTCTTAATCTACTTTCCCATTTGACTGGATGTTATTGCATCCTTTATCTATTGTAGATTTTTGGATAAGAAACTAGATGGAATAGTTGGTTGTGGTTGTTGTTGGTTTTTCAAAGGTGGATTACCTAGATCAAGGTATAATGGAGGCATGGATTATTATGGAATGTTGGTTTTCCAGACCAACTGACCAAGACTATGCATCTGCGCATTGTTGGTAAATATTCTAATTTGGATTCAAAATATGGATTTGAATATGAGGGAATTATGGTTTTGATGTAATTATGTGGATTTATGGAGGGTAATTTACCTAATGAGTTTGATTAGGAGCTTATTTTTAGCTAGTTGAACCCAACTATATAAATGGTACTTATTTTTGACTAGGGCCCTATCTTTGAATATGTGGCACATGTTGGGTGAAAGGCAAATAATGCCTAATAGGTACTTGTTGGATGTTGGTACCTCTTTTTTGAACAAACACCTATTATAAAGTGGATGTTTGTTAGGTGTTTGGTATTTTCCATTGACCAATAGGAACTTGTTGTTGACTAGACAACATCTATGACTATTGGGGTACATTGGTCTATGACTATTATGGTGGAACATTTGTTGCCACTTGTCAAGGTGGTGTAATGTTCTACCTTTGTTGAGGTGGTAAAATAATATATATTTTTAGCCACATAATATTAGACATCACCTATTGAGATGGGGTAACCTTTACCACTTGTTGGGGTAAAACATTGGGTAATGCTTGATTAATTATCCCCTATTGTTGCATTCTTGAAAAATCAACTAGTTAAGGAGTGGGAGTAACCTATTATGGTTTGGAACTAGGCATTCCTTTCCCCTGTTATTGTGAACAAATCATAGTATTGGAAAGAGGCACTTGTTTTGGAGGATTATTTTTTGGTGTATTTAACCCAAATTGGACTAAATTAGGAGAAATTTGCATATTATCCACTGTGTTTATCACATGGTCATTGGAATGAATTAGGAGAAACTTGCATATTATCCACTGTGTTTATCACATGGTCCTAAGTAGAGCCCACAATCACTTACTCAATTAGTGGGAAATTAAACATGTCATATACTTAAATAATTTGGGAAAATGGGTCCAAAACTAGATTAGTATGACCCAAAAAATCAATGGGCACTCTTACTAAGGGAGTTATCTCTATAAGTAGGGTATTTAATATGGCCATAGTGTTAACATTTTGTGTTAGATTAAGATAAGTCTGATATGCTTGCTACATTTGCATGAATTGGTCTTATATGGAGCCCTTTACATTTGAAATCATATTTGGATCTTGGTTTGACATTGGCATGAGTGCATGATGGTAACTAGTATAGACATGTTTGATAGTTTTGGTATAATGTACATTGCAAGACACTCTAACTAAACTAGGTAAATTAACATGTGAAAATTCTTCCATAAACTTGACCCCTACCTCGATAGCTCTAACCAAAACCTCATCCTTATTTTCAATCAAGTGATGATTAAACAATTATGGTGCATAGGTTGATGGCATGGTAATATAATAAGGCTATTGTTATACTTGTTTGATAATAGATGACATACTAGCAAGGTATTGAATTGTATGTTCTTGTTCTTGACTTGGATGAGGAGATTTACTAACCAAGTATTGTGCTAATGGACCTTTTGTTCCACATATTGAGTTATGTAAGGAAGATATGAATCCATCTCAAAAACTACATCATCCCCATATAGGTCTTGAACAAAGGCATCATTCATGACTACACTTAATCCATATTGTACATGGTCCCACTACATGTGTAGTGAGGCATAACTGAATTCACAACTAATATCTTACAATTAAAGGTCTAAAGTTTCTTTAAATGTCGTTTAAAAATAATGGTCGATGTTTAGCATGTTTTGAAACTTAGTATAGATGAAACACCTGGTATATTATTTAAATTCATTTAAAATTGGTGTAGAATGAAAATTATCAATATAAATCTTGGTCTCAAATACTCTAAGGTCCTTCACACAAATGGTCAAATGAAAGGAAAAGTTTGAATCTTAGTCTTGGAAAAGTTGTTTTGAACAAATCTAATTTAGGTCTAAAAAAATGCTAGGTATTTGGTTAAAAGGCACAAAGCTAGACTTTAAAACAAATTAGGTCTAGAACATGTAAAGTAATGTTAGGTATTTGGTAAGAAGACACAAATATAGACTTAGAAAGGTAAACTAGGTCAAGGTACAAACTTGCAATTAATTTAACTTCTAAGGCAAACAATTTGAAACACTTTGACTCAATATTGTAACATGGATTTTAAAACAAATTTGGCCTTGGCATGAATCATTCACTCTAGGCACATGCCTAAAACTAATTGGGAAAGTCAATCTCAAATAATCAATATAATAATGACGAGTAAAGCATTCAAGCCCAAGTGACAAGCAAGGCTCTAATGTAAAATAATCATGATTAAATTTATACTTAAAAATTAAGTTTTGACCTTAGTTTAAGGTAAAAAATCAACTCGATGCACATGAAAATAACCACTTCCTAGATCTAGGTAAGAGATCTTTAAATAAATTAAGGAATTAGTTTGAGTTACATAGTTTAAAGGAAAGAGGTAAAAACTTGAACCAAGATTAAGTAAGACAAAGGTGTAAACCAAAATTTTTTGAATATGAACTTCACAAGACAAATTCTAAAATTGGGCTAAAATACTTGTATTTTTCAAATGGAGAACATCTTAAACCCAAATAGTCAACATAATGACACCAATTTTATACCAAAGGCATACATGGATTTGAACTTGGTTTGAAACAAGGAAAAAAATTTGGAATAATACGAGAAACATAGAGAATATCCTTTGATAAAATGGTATGACAATAGTTTTGGATTCAAAACTCCAAGTCAAATACTTGGAAAGAAATGTACAACATAACAATTCTAGTTTTAAACAAGTGACACACACAAAATGTTTTAGAATAAAAAGCTCAAGGCAAAATTATGACACAAAATGGGATGAATTATTGGAATTAAAATTAATGATAGGGGTGAATTAATATTTAAAAACTTCCTGATCAATTTCACTTAAGCAATTATAGACTATTAAATGATCATATAGATATAACATGCATAAACACCTATCTAGATAAGTATGAAATATAAGAACACATCACATATGTGGTAAACCCTATATGGTAATAAAAACCACTAATATAAACAAATGGACCATAATAATATAATAAAAACACCAAATTTAGTGAATCACCCACTTTACATGGAGTACCAACCCTAACTAGCTAATCACCAACTTAGCTAGACTTTAGCAAGTACCAACTTGCAAAGAAACACCAACCCCCTAGATGACTTAGCACCAACTTGGACACTTGAAACATTTGATAACCTTTATAAAACCTTGTTTCTCATACAAAGTATGATGATATCTTCTTCATCTCTTCACACACTTCTATCCCTCTCAAACTACCTTCTAGGTCTCTTCACTCAATTAGGTCTATTTAAGACTAATTAGGTCATATGACCTTGATCCTCATATAAAGAAATTATATAAAATATTCATCACTAATACTCTCAATTTTTTTATGATATATAATACCTCCTACTCTGAAATATATTATTTTATTCGCTTGCTCTTTACACTCTCAAATAGGTCTAAAACTACCTTGTATTTATATTGGTATCTTGTTCATATTCTTCTTAGTTAGCCAAACACCCTTACCTTCTTAGGTAAGGAATATAATATATATTAGGAAATCTCATAAAAATGAATAAAATTTTATGAGTGCCTTTAGGTCTGACATACCTCAATTAGGCCTCATTTCATCTTTAGGTCTCATGGATACCTAATCTCATTGGGTTTACTCTAGGACACATTACACTTTGAATTCCTTAGAACATATTAAATAAACTCACATTGAAGTAACATATAATGTTACACTAAAATAAACTTATTATAATCTCATATAAGATCCATAACAAATTTTAACTCCAACCACTACTTGAAGCATAGCATTTGTATTATGCACAATTAAGCCTTCTCATACACAGAAAGTCTATCTAAAATAATTGAGCCATAAACACTATTTTTCAAAACAAACATGAATAAAAAACAAATATAAAGAATACAAATTATATCAATATAATCACCATATTATTTATACTTCACAACTCATGGTATACAGTCTCAAACTCTTCTCTGCAAAAATCTTACTCTAAACTACCAACTAGCCTCAAACACAGTCATGGAAACATGAAATATTTACACTTGAAAGGAAATAATAAATGAATTAAAATTATCCTATAACATCCTCATAATAACCTCCAAAAAAACTATAATATGCTCTAATAGAAATGATTGGTCTTTTAGAGTAGTTTGTTGACCTTTTCTCTCACAGACCTCACTTAGCTATTCAAGCCATTTTGGCTTCAACATTTTAACTACTTTCACTGAGTACCAAAGATTATATAAATAATTTATGGTAAATAAAATTCCAAAATATAAAAACCATGTACATTATATGCTTTAGTATAGGGCATAGAGCCTCAAACTCATCACTACAACTTGCTTACCCAGAACTGCCAATTTGCCTTAAAGCATAGTCATGGTGATAATGACCTTCAATCATGTGTATGACCATTTAAAAAGGATCATGATGAGTTTATATGATATTATTATATAATTATACCATTATAATATAAAAATATAATATTTTCAAAAGTGAAAATTGGTCTTGCAAACCAATCTCATAATCTTATACCTCACTATCTCATCTGAACTAGATAGGTCAACTTATGAGCAACATTTTCATCATATCCACTAACCTCCAAAACTTATATAAAACATTAAAATTTCTTAAAATTATTTAAAAATGTATCCATGCACTTAGACTCATACCTATTCCATGATAACACATCCCTAAACATCTTCTGACTACTACTTGGGTTTCTCACTATTTTCAACATTAGGTCTATTAGCAATTAGACAATATAGATGATTGGTTTAGCACCCATAAGGTATATAAAATTTTTATAAAACACAATGGAAACAAATTAAAAGTCTTAAACTTCTTCCTCCATCTATTTAGTAACTTTGACTTGGTCAAATCTTACTATTACAGAAATTCTCTATGAAATTAACACTTTCATGTAGGGTCTACTCACACACCTTACAAACCAATCACACCTAGAGGTTCCTAAGAGAGTTTAATAAAATATACAAGAAATTAAATATCCATAAATATCCATTATGAAAACTTTAAAACAACTTATTTCATATCAGGTCACTATTAGGGTTCTTTGAGGGTTTAAACCATCTTCCACTATTAGCAATCGTTCATAAAGCTTAACCCCTCACTCTAGAAACTAATGCCTAAAATTTTTATCTAGGATCATTAAAAATATACAATTAATATATTAGGTTCCCATGCATAGGTTACACATACTAATGAACACCTAAAATTCCTTCTCATGTTGAGAACCCTTCATTCCATGCACATGAGAGACCTCAAAACCACTTTTCATGCCTTTATTACAAACCATGACTTTTAACTTTGTGAAAATTATTTAAAAATATAAAATACCTATAAAAACACTCACCTATCCATACTTAACTTAGAAACTAAACCTCATACCCCATTTGGCCTCTCTCTCTCTCTCTCTCTCTCTCTCTCTCTCTCTCTCTCTCTCTCTCTCTCTCTCTCTCTCTCTCTCTCTCTCTACTTGCTTAGACCTTGACCTAAAAATCACATTAGGCCTTGAAACTAACCATCATGCACCTTTCCATGTGATATAAACTTCAAATAAATACTCACACAACATCTCAAATTATTAAACAATGTAAAACATCCTTCATATTCCTTGACAATAAATCATGATGCCTCATTAGGCCAAGTAGGATCTAGAAGTGGTCTATATGCAAACTAGGTCTATAGGTCCTACCCTTACAGGCTCACAATGAGACTCACATTCATTATCCAATTCCTCATATAAATTATTAATCAACTTTATACAACCATTCATGCATGTGTGCACTTATCTCATGAAGCCACCATGCTTAAACCTTCTCACTAGGACTATGTATACCATGAATAGTGTAATGACTAGGTTTCTCAAGCACTTGAAACTTGAAAAATATACTTTAAAAACTATTTTATGCCTATATACCTTGATCACATGACTGACATGATCCTAAAACAATGCCATACCTCTACATATACCTCTTCATGCTCACCATACACATGTTCATGATATGACTATGCTTGTTATGACTAGGTTTTTCAAGCATGCTTACATCAATGATGTTATCAAATCAGAACATTCATAAATTTTTTTTATCATACTACTAAAAAAACATTGACAAGATATAATATAAGAATCATTAGGTTTCCTTCAAATTATCTCTTAATAGAAAGATTTTTGGTTCCCTTATTGTCACATGGATTTCTTGTCACATCAACATCACAAACTCATATCTCACAGAGCACTCACCATGCATATTCAATAGATGCACCTTGAAATCAATCACATCAACCTTGATATCAATGACATCAATCACAACACTTATAAATAAACATCCCCTTTTGTCATTGATGGTAAAACATTCTTTAATCTAATCACTCTCATCTCCCCAATCTATTCAATCTTCCTTCTTAAACTTTCTCCCCATTTGACATTAATGATAAAGAGTCTTCCATAAAATACCATATTGAATCACACCTTATTACAATAGAGTCTTAACATATAGAAACATGTTCATACTTACTCCAAGCATACCTCCTTTAAATGAACTCAGATCTTAAGACCACTTACCTTTTCCTTGGCATGACTAATATGATACAAATGTTTGATCATACACTAGGCCACCATTTTCTTATCATCAACTTCACTTGGATATTATGTACAACCTTAATAGATACACCTAAAACTAAGCATCCATCATGCTTATGCTAATTGAATATTAGCTCCATGAATCTTATTGGTGTCCCCTCTTTCTATAGAGCATTAAAATAACATAAGTTTAGGAGATTCATAGATCTCTATGCTCTAACAAGACTGAATATCCTTCAATATCCTTTTAGGATTGATTCACATTATAGGCTTAACATCTTCATTAAACATTTGATCATCAATATAAGCTAACAATAGACATTCTTGACTTGATTTCACATTTGAAGTATGTTTCTCCACAACAAATAATCCACTTGAGCTTGTAGATTGATCATGACTCATATTTACTATTTTTGGTTTCTACACATTCATTTGCCTTCTCTCTTGCACTCTAGGGCCTTCAAACCTCTTTTTTTGACTTGATTACCTTATAAATATATTATGGAAAAAAAATTCAATATGTCCCACATTATGACAACTATAGCAAACAACCTCATACATACCTCTTAATTGATGTCAACTATGACTCCTTCCATAGTCCCATGAGTACTCATTATTAGAGGGTCTTCTACACTCTCTTTCCCTATGACCAACTAACTACATACAAAACAATAACTACTACATAAATTAACATACCTCATAACATTAGAAAATTTGATAGGTATTTTCATGTTGACCTTATTATCTTCAATATCCTTCTCTTGACTTGAGATGCCACCTTTTGGTTTTCTTTGAAACCAAGACCATTCTTATCACTTGAACTTTTGAATACTCAAGATGTCATCTAGAGACTCAGTAATATTTTCAATCTTCACAAGTGTCTTTAACTTGATAGATGCTTGATCCAACTCAACTTTCAAGGATTCAACTTTAGTTTCATACCTGGTATATTATTCGTCTTTAGCTTTTAGGGTAGTAGTGAATATTTCCATCTATTCTTCAATCTCATTAATGATCTCATCATACTCCTTGGATGTGTTACTCAATATATCCTCAAATAAACCAATTTTCTCTTTAGAGTATTTAACTAATGATCTTAGTTTGTGATTCTTTCTTCTTTAGAATTTCAACTCCTCTAGAACACTTACCAATTTTTCCTCAAGATTCACTTCAGCTTCCTCTTCATCTAATTCTACATCAACCATAAGGCCTTTCCCATCTGAGAAACCCTCATTGTCTAATTCTATGGTCATGAATAAAGTTTCATTATTGTCATGTTTAGGTTCATTAATACCATCATCACTATAAAATGTGCTTGTGTCACTTAAATCATATGATTTGTCTTCTTTGTTATAGAAACTTTTATTGTTTTTTAATGATCCTTTCCTAAATTCATACTTCCTAAAATCTCTCTTATTCTTGTCAGGCTTATAGACCTTCCTATCATCTCCATGATGTTCATCATGTTCTTCATCATGATCAATCTTATCCTTGTTAGGACACTTATATACAAACTGACCAATCTTATCACAGGTAAAACATTTGAAGGGAAACTTACCCTTGTCATTACCAAATCCAAACATCATTTTTTTAGAAAACATGGTTATCAATTCATCATCATCTACATTTGAACATACTTCATCCTTGACCTTCTTGACTTTTTATTTTTTTTTTAAATTTAAAAGTTGATTCCTTCTTGGGAGGTCTTCCTTCATTTTTTCTCATCTCATAGGTAGTTAAGATGCTATGAAGCCCATCCATTTCAAGCTTGTCCAAATATTTTATCTCTTCTACTATCGATAACTTATAATCAAATTTATGAGTTGGTGATATCAATACCTTTTAAAAAATTGTAGACTATTTAATTTCTTCTCCTAATCCTCTCTTGACATTGACAAATTCATCAAAATTAAATAGATAAGATGAAATTATTTCATCTTCAAACTTTTAAACTATCTCTAATGGGTTTGCAACTTAGCCATAATCACCTTGGTATCTCCTTCATATATAATCTTAAATTTGTCCCATATCTCTTTGGATGATATACAATGTATCACCTTCATAAGATATACCTTTTATAGGTCACAAAGAATGAAATTTATTTCCTTGAAGTTGTTTTCACTAACCTTCTTACCTATTGCATCAATTGGTAGAATATGAGGAGCACTATAGCCATCCACAACTAATATTCAAATATCATGAACTAAAGACATAAAATATATCTTCATCTCGATGTTTCAAAATAAATAATTAGATCCATTAAATAATAAAGCCTTACTAGTAGAGAAACCACCTTGAGGTTATTGACTAGCCATCCTTGCCTCTAAGATCTCTTTTAGGTTTTTAGAACTACTTCAAAGGACTAGGATTTGATAACAAATGTTAGAATTAAAATTATTGAGAGGGGTAAAGTGAATAATTCTTTAATAACTTCATTATCAAATTTAATTAATCAATTATAGACCATTCAAACAAACATATAGATCTATCATACATAAACACCTATCCACATAAGCATGAAACATACAAACACATCACATATGTGGGGAACCGTCAAGGGGAATAAAAACCACTAATATATATATATATATATATATATATATATATATATATATATATATATATATATATATATATATATATATATTAAAAACATTCCTATTTGACAAACATTAAATTTAGTGAAACACTCACTTCACATGGAGCACCATCCCCAACTAGCTCAACACCAACTCAGTTAGGCTTTAGCAAGCACCAACTTTGCAAGGAGTCACCAAAACCTAGATTAACCTATACCAAATAAACTAAATAAAAACTATAATAACCTTCATAAAACTATGTTAGTCATAAAAAATATGATGGTCTTCTTCTTCAGCTCTTCACACACTTCTACCCCTCTCAAACTGCCTTTTAGGTTTCTTCACTTAATTAGGTCTCTTCAAGACTGATTAGGTCATATGACATTGATCCTCATACATAAATCCTATATAAAATATTCATCACTAATAATATACACTCCTATGATGGTCTCTAATACCTCCTTATACTCGACAATATGTTATTTTATTCACTTGCTCTCTACACTCTCAAATAGGTCTAAAATTGTGTTGTATTTATACAAGTCTCTTGTTCATATCTTTATTTGTTGGAAAAACACCATTAAAATCTTAGTTAATACATATAATAGATATTATTACCTCTCATAAACATGTATCAAATTTTCTTTGATTACCTTTAGGTTCAACATACCTCAAGTAGGCCTCATTTCATCTTTAGGTCTCATGGAGACCTAATCTGATTAGGTCTACTCTAGGACACGTTACACTTTGCCTTCATTAAAACAAATCACATAGTATTAAAATATCATATAAAACTAAAAAATACATTTTATAAAATCATTTAGGCTCCATAACACATTTTAGCTCTAACCACTACTTGAAGCATACCATTTATATTGTTCATAATTAGGCCTTCTCATATACAGAAAGTCTATCTTGAAAAATTTCAACATAAACACAATTTTTCAAAAAAAACATGAAAAAAAACATATACATAAGATAAATTTTATTATTATAATCACCATATTCTTTAGACTTCACATTTTAGGGTATAAAGGCTTAAAGTCTTCTTTGTAAAATGCTCACTCTGAACTGCCAACTAGCCTTAAAACATAGTCATAGAAAATTTAATTATTGACACCTAAAAGAAAAAAATAATGTAATTAAAATAAAATAAAATAATCCTATAAAATCCTTAGAGAAACCTATAATTAATATAACATAATATCTAATGGTGACTATTAGTCTCGAAAACCAACTTGTTGACATTCTCTCTCATAGACTTCACTCACCTAGTCAAGCCATTTTGGCTTCAACATTTTCACTAATTTTATTGAGTAAAAAACCTTATAATAATAATGGATAGTACATAAAATTTAACAATAAAAACACCATTCACATTATATTATTCAACTTAGGGTATAGAGCCTCAAACTCATCACTGCAACTTGCTTAACCAGAACTACCAGTTTGCCTTAATGCAAACTCATGGTGATAATAACCTTCAATCACCTACATGAACATTTATAGATAATAATAATTCATGTGGATTATATTATTATATCATTATACCATTATAAAATAGAAATATAATATGTTCAAATGGCAATATCAGTCTTGCAAACCAATCTCATAATCATGTACCTCACTGTCTCATATGAATTAGATAGGTTAACTTATGAGAAAAATTTTCATCATATAAAATAACCTAAAAAAATTATATAAAAAATTCAAAATTATTAAAATTATTTTAAAATATATTTATTCACTTGTATTCATCCCTATTCCATGATAACACATCCTTAAACATCTTCTCATTGATGCATGGGTTTCTCACTATTTTCACTATTAGGTTTATTAGTAACTAGTCAACTTGGATGACCAGTTCAAAATCCATGAGGGATATAAATTATCAAAAAACAACCATTTACATAAAATAAAAGTCTCAAAATTTTTCTTCCATCCATTTATCAACTATGAATTGGTCAACTTTGACTGCTACAATAAATCTCTAAGAAACTAACACTTTCCTGTAGGGTCTAATCACACCCCTAAAAAACCAATCACACTTAAACATGCCTAGGATATTTTAATACAACATACAAAAACTTAAATATCCATATAAATCCATTTTCATCACTTTAGAATAACTTATTTCATATCGAGTCACTATTAGGGTTCTTTGAGGGTTTAAATCATCTTCCACTATTAGTAACTATTTATAAAGCTTAGCCTCTCATTATAACAAATAATGCTTATAAATTTGAGATAGTAAAATTATCCATATACAATTAATATATTAATTTCCCATGTATATGCTACACATGCCAATAAATAATTGAAAGTCCTTCTTGAGTTGATAACCCTTGATTTTGTGTAGATGAGAGACCTCAAAACCAATTTTCATGTCTTTTCTTGCAAAACATGACTTAAATTTTTTTGAAAATTATTTAAATAATATAAAATACCTACTAAAACACTAAAATATCCATACTTTATAAATTGAACCTCATATCCCATTAAGCTACTCTCTCTCTCTCTCTCTCTCTCTCTCTCTCTCTCTCTCTCTCTCTCTCTCTCTCTCTCTCTCTAAGACCTGGACTTTGCAAATCACATCAGGCTTTGAAACTAACTTCATGTCTCTTTACATATTCTCTCCATTTCAAATAAATTATCACACAAAATATTACATGTTCAAACAATTTCAAACATCCTTCATATTCCTTGACAATAGATCATGATGCCTCATGATGCTTCAATTGGTTAAGTAAGATATAGAAGTGGTCTATGTGTAGACTAGGTTTGTAGGTCCTACCCCTGTAGGATCACACCGATACTCACATTGGTGATATAATTCCTCATATACATGATAAATAAACTTTATAAAACCCCTCATTCCTTTTTTAACTTATCTCACTAAGCCACCATGATCAAACCTTCTCACTAGAATTTTATATGTCATGACTAGGTTTCTCAAGCACTTGAAACATGAAAATTATCATTGAAACACTCTTTTATGATTCTAAAACTTTATCACATGACTTAAATTCACCTCAAAAAATTTAATGCCTATGGACATACCTCTTTATTTTCAACATACACATGCTCATGATATGACTATGTTTTTTATGACTAGGCTTCTCAGGCATCCTTACCTCAATGATGCTATCAAATAAGAACATTCATCAGACAACATTATCATAATAATAAACCAAAATTAAAAATATATAATAGAATAATAATTATTTTTCCTTAAGATTATCTCTCAATATAAATACATTTGGTTGCCTTCTTGTCACATGGCTTTCTTGTCACATCAAGCACACAAACTCGTATCTCATATACCACTCACCATGTATTTTGACTAGATGTACCTTAACATTAATGAAATCAACATTGACATAAATGACATTAAATTTAACATCAATGAAAAAAAAATTCAACAATAATAACACCTCTTGGGCAAAAGTGTGATAAAAACATGTGATTGTTATGACTTGTTTTGAATAAACAAATAATTTATAGTTTCAAAAATCACATGTAAATCAAATAAAATAGAAAAAATACAAATGGATCATCTTATCCCTATAATTTACATGGGTATGAATATATTATTAAAAATTTTCCATTGATATACCAATACTTACGAGGAATTAGGTATTAATCCAAAAATTAAATTACAAGTGTAGGTAGAGTTTTTACGCCCACCTCTATCTCTTAGGCATTGGTATGTGGCATGAACTTAGAGTGAATAAAAATCAAAATTTGGAAATAAATTATATGTAAAGTGGGATTAAATAAAAATCTATAAGTTTTAAATGCATTATATGGTCCCAAGTGTGGCTAACACAAGAGGATAATCACATTAATTGGGTTCATACATGCTAACTTAATATGCAAGGGTCTATTCCTTTAATAGAGACTCTAGCCATGTAATACTTATTAGATTATGATGTTTAACAAGATCTGACTTAGGTTTTCATTAGGATTAGAGAGGATAGCTACTCATCCCTCTGGTAATCCCAATATCATGTGCCCTAATTTATATACCTCACTATAGAATGGGGTTGGTACGATGCTCAGAGATGAAGCCCCAGATCAATGCACCCCAACGTGAGAAACTTTGTCCAAAAATATAAATTCATAAAAATAAATAAATTAAAATTAAAATAATTTAGAGGTCACTTTTTAATCACCCAAGGCACTTGGAGCTTGGGAAGAACACACACAACATTCTTTTTGACATAACTTTACAAACAACGGTAATAAACCAAGCATTTTTGGTCACCCAAATTACCTAAAGGGGATGTGGGGAGAGCATATACACTAAATTTTTTTCTTTCTAAAATCAAATAATATAATTTAAGTAACTAAAAATATCTAAAGAACAAACAAGAATTGAAAAAGTTCTTAAGAGCTTTAACTAACAATGTAGGTTCCTTTTAATAGCAACAAATTGAAATGTGTTTGAAATTTTTGGTTCCTTGGTTTTGTTTTCACTTTTAAAAAACTTGAAAATTTCTAAAATATAAAATTTTAAGTGATTTTTAATCACCTTAATCAAATGTGAATGAATTTTAATCTTTGTTTGGAAATTTGATTTTGCAAAATGAAAAATTTATTAAAAAACACCCAAACTTCTTTCTTGGCTCAATTCTCTATAAACAAGGTTAGTGGATTAATTTGTGATTAATATAAGGTGAAATCATGTAAATTATCTCAATAAAACACAAATTTAACTCTTTTGATTGATTTCATAGTTACGCAATAAACTGTGAACTATAATATTATTCAATGATATCAAAACATAGAAAAGTAGAAACTTACTATGGATGATTTCATTATTTCAAAATTATTTTAAAAATCTCTTCTATAATTTCACAACTCGTGTCTAAAATTTCAAAACTCACATCTGTAATTTTTCAACTCTATGATTTTACAACTCAAATCTATAATTTCAGAACTCAGGAAAATAAATTTGTAACTTAGGTAAACAATTTTGGAACTCAGGTAAATAATTTCACAACTCTACAATTTCTCAACTCAAGTCTAAAATTTTGTAATTTAGGTATTCAATTTCACAATTCTATAATTTTTCAACTCAAGTCTATGATTTCACAACTTTTTCTGTGATTTATCAACTATTTCAAACCTTCAAGAAAAACACTAAAATATAACAAATAATTACATGATTCAATTATATGATTTTGCTAGTAAGTTTCCTGAATTCACAAATAGTTAAAAAAACCATGAAAATAGAGAATAAAATAACAATTTCGAAATTAAAATGGAAAATTTGTAATTAAAATGGATAATTTTGCAATTAAACTCTATGAATTTGAAATTTTGTATAAAACAAAGAAAAACCCTTAAAACTACATAACATTTTTGCATTTTTCCTTGATGATTTCACAAATTTATCTATAAATTTCATATTTTCATAGATATTAGTTCAAACCAGGATGATTTTGTGATTCTCTAAGACAATTTTATGATTTGACTCAATGATTTCATAGTTTATCTCACTAAATTCAAATTTTCATAGTAACGAATTTGCAGTTCTATAGTCAAAGTCCAAATATGAGAAAGTTAGATACAAATAAGAAAATAAAGGTCTAAAATTAATGATTCTTGGCTCTAAATATGATCTATTTATGCATGAGTTTTATGTGGTTCCATTGGATGTGCCATAATATGATATAAGAATCTAAGAGGGGCATTAGTCAAGTGTTAGTATGATACAAACCAAAAGAAACACACTAATAAACATAACACCTCAAGATTGAACACTTAAGGAGAAAGAGAAAAATGAAAATAACTAAAAATGGAAGACAAAACAAGTATCATTCACCTTTCCTTAAGAGCAAGAGTTGGATGTTGGCCATGGAGGAATGCGTTTGGTCATGTGCTCAAAGAGTTTTTAACAATGGTGCTCCTTGCATCATCTCTCCTTGTCAACTTCGAAATGTTTGTCTTGGATTTGGTTTTAGCTTGGATTTTATGTATCAATCTATCAATATTTTTGCATTATAACCTTACAATATTTGTTCCCTTAAAACTTTTTCACTTTAGGAATTGTTTAGGTGCACCGCTTAATGGGTCCAAAGGCGAATCTATCAATTTGCTAAGTCACAACTTGACTAGAGATGAATATGTGAGAGGTTACTATTGCATAAAGGATAGTTCTCCAAATATGGATGCTTGAACATGATTTTGATCACTAATGTTTGATGTGTATATGAAATTGGGACATTTCATGATTCTTAGGCTTAATTTACACTATTTGGTAGAAAACAATCTAAAGTTTGGTAGGAACATAGTTGTGGCCAAAATGTGGTGTCTATAGCCTATAGCTAACCATAATATTTTCTATGTTAGATTCCTCTCTTATAGTTCCCTATAATCATAAAAAATTAGCATGCTAAAAAAATAAGTAACCTTGCTCACCTATCTTGGTCCTTAGTGATGAGCCCTTACATTTTGGTAGTTTCATTGGGCCAATATTTGGGGGTAAAGGACTAAAAAATATATGTGATACAAGGAAATAAATACACTCATATACAAATAAAAATATTATGCTAACAAAAAAATAAAATACTTTATCTCCCACTCTTCACTAATCTTTGGTGTTGAGTCCTCACATCTCACTAGTTGTGTGGGATTAGCATTGGGGAGAGATGCCCTTTCTCACCCACATCTAGTTTTTGGTGCTGACCCCATGTGTATTACTAATCATAGGATAATAAGTGTGAGGGGTCAGAATAATAAGTAAAAGGTAAATGAAAAATAAAAATTAAATTATAAATTTTCCAATAAGGGTTATTCAAAAGGGACTTGTTTACATGTTTGTGCTGAAAAAGGTAATTTTATCCCATTTATTGATTCTTTCAAGACTAGTTACTCTAGGTGAAGCCAATTAATTTAGAATTTTATGATTTTATAAATAATTAAAAAATTATCCTTTTATATAAGGATTAGGACATCTTCCTTTCGTCATGAAAAATTTTTATAAATATTTTTCATTTTCCAGTTCATTCCTTTACTAAAAAGTTAGAGACATATTTTGTGTTAACAAGATAACCTAGTGATCACCTAAACATTTTTGTTAGAGCCTATTATATTTATGTATACCCATCACATTACATCATTTTTATACATTGTATTTTCACATTTTACATATATAAATATTTCCATAGCATTATCAAAACACAAGAGATAAATGGTATACCATCAGATGCCTAGTCATCTAAAGTTCATAAACTAAAAAGCATACATGAAAATTAAACACATAATAATTTATGGTAAGTACTTGAAATGGACTAGACTATCTTCATATGCATATATCATAATAATTTTGAGTTTGTAAAAATCATATCTTTAGTACAATCCACCTCTGTAGAGGGAAATGTGTCTCAAAATATCAAAAGTAAAAAAAATTATGTTTATATATACATGTAAAATAGTGGTCCTAAGACCTTGTCATCCTCTATAGGTGGACTAATTCCAAATAATTTCATGTGTTATGGATATTGGGACACCTCCTACTAGTACCTACCTGAGAGGATGCATCTCCTCATATCCATTATATTAAGGAATCCCAACCCCCTCTCCTAGTTAGAGCATCAGTTAGATCCTATACCTAAGCCCATACCAAAGTTTCTCTCCCATTCAACCTATTTTTTTCTAAACTTATACTGGCTAGTGTCATAGAATCATAGAAGGTCATGTTAAAAACAACTATGTTCCTACCTATCTTGATAGGTAGTCCTAGATCAACCAATAGTTAGGCATGAGTCATGTTCATCCCCATCTAAATAGGATAATCAAAGTATACATGATATTAGTCTTACATCCTATAGATTTATCTAAAATAACAAACAAGAATATAGACATCAGATCCAGTCATACCAAAAAACACTAGTAAGTTAACTAAGTAATCATACTAAAAAAAATACATAAAGATCTAAAATCAACAAATGAATTATTTTTCCTAGCTTGGCATCATGTTATTCAATATATGATTCATTATCATATTATTCATCTTTCTCCCCCTCATCATCTATCTCAATGAACTCTAGATCCTCTCTCTCAACTACATGTTATTATTATAGGGGATCCTGTTATAGTGGTGGTGGTGGTTGTGGCTATGTAATATTTTCTTGTTGCCCTACCATAGATAGTACCACTGGGATAGCCATAGGTACATGACCTCCCCCTCCTTATACTAGTTGTCACTATGCCCTTCTCATATTGGTCACCCAAACAATAAGAAATCCTAATGTCAATGGATGTTAGGATAGTCTCCTAAGTATCCCCACCCTAGCCTCTCTAATGCATATGTATACCACTAAAGGCACAGAGAGGTTTCCTTTGAAAGGAAACCCAAATTATGTCATCCTATAAATGAGGTGCACATCAATTTAGAATTTTATATCATTAACCTACACTATTACTAAAACTTATGTAAGGTTTACTCCATTATTGTATCACTAACTAACCATACCCTAGTAGGATAGGGCCACTAGATTAGCCACTATCAAGGTATCAACTACCTTGAGAAATGATATGAAGGGCATTACATTTGTCCAACATGAGACTATGATAACCTTAGCATATATAACTATAACCCCTCTCTATTATGGGAGCATCCTATCATACACTTCATTCATGATGATTGTGGGATGGCTAATTAAGAGTTTTCTTAATCATTAAATTCTATACAGGTCTTTACATGTGCACCAAAGGGCCTTTTAAACCCAAAAATAATGTAGACTGCTCTCCTCAATTTAGTGCATGATGGGTGACCATTTGTATATCAAATTTTTATGACCTTATCTCCCACCAACTAAGAGTGAAATATCCCAACAATGGATTTTTGGAAGTTTAAGATAACATATCCCTCAACCCATAAAATTGTAACTCCAAACATCCCACCACCAATAAGGTAAATTCCTATTGGTGGCCTCCTATATGGCCACCATACAACCTATTTTCAATAAACATGTAATCTAATAGATGTCAATTAAAGTGATTGTCTACTCTCTACTATCTTGTCAAAATTGGAAGGTGTTCCATTCCATGTACCAATATGCACAAATATTACATAGTATCATGATTTATGGGGGCATGTCCAAACCAAAAAAATACAAAATTATTGCTCTATCAAATATGGCTAGCAAATTATCTATCATGAGCACCATAATCTATGAAATACACTCCTCTCTTGCACAAATCCACCCTATGTATCTTCCATGGTGTAATAATCACACTAAACCAATCTTTAACCCTTTTGGGCCCCAAAAAATGACTTAGAATGTGTTATTTTCTCCCTATGATAAAACCACCTCCTTTTTAGGTTCTAATTACAAAATAACCTTAGGATGTTTTGTGTTCATTATCGGTAATTTTGTAACCATTGCATTTGGGGTAGTTATAACACTTCCCAACCTCTAAGATACATTGATCATGTAATTGTCATGCATAAGACATAACAAGTGAATTCATCTCCTTCATCATCAGTTTTGTAATGACTACATTCATAATGATTATGACACCACCTAGCCTATGGGATGAAATGGTCACATAAATATCATGTTGAAGATGTATTCATTAGTTTTTGTAGACTAGCAATTTCATCCTAATATAGTGGTTTTGAATGTTGATCATGGCCGACTTAAATTCTCTATAATCTAGATTCACCCAAATAAGAAAAAATTAAAATTTTTCCTAGCCTAACAACCCTCCCAAACCCATCCATGTAATAAAATTTAAGAATTAATGAATTTTTATGCATTTTTAATCAAACATTCAAAATTGAGGAAATAACATAAAAAAGATTATAACCAACTTGAATATGAACTATTTCTCATCTTGTTGGTATGTTTTCCACCATCTCTCTATGATAATTAATTTTTCTACTTCCTATATAAAATTTTTTAGCATGAATCCAAAGCTTAATAAATCTTAAAACTTAATTGACACAAATGATTTATTAAACAAGTACATGATACTCATCAAGACTTTGGCAAAATAGTTGAACAATGTAGGAATCCATTGATAGGTGATACAAGTAATGTTCATAATGAGTATCTTATGTTGGATGGTTATATGTTCAAAGGGAAATAATTATGTATTCCAATTGGGCCTCTAAGAGACAATATTATAAGAGAATTGTATAGTGGTAGTTTGGTTGGACATTTTGGTAAAAAAAAGATAATAGCTTTGGTAGAGAAGTATTTTTGGAAAAATATTAAGAGATATGTGAAATTATATGTTTCAAGGTGTAGGATATGTTAGGTGGTAAAGGGACATGCACAAAATATAGTATTGTACATGTTATTACTAGTTCCAACAGGACCATGGACATATTTGAGTATCAATTTTATGTTGGGATTACCAAACAACCAAAGAGGTAATGATTCAATTTTTTGTTGTTGTAGAAAAGTTTTATAAGATGTTTCATTGTATTTCATGTAAGAAAATCAATGATACCACTATAGTTTTAGAACTATTTTTTAAGTATATAGTGAGACTACATAGTGTTCCAAAAACCATTACATTAGATAGAGACACAAAATTTCAAAGTCATTTTTGGAGGAATTTATGGAGGAATATGGGGACCAAGATACAATTCAATAGTACTTAATATCCCCAAAAAAATGGATATACATAAGTTTTAAATATGATCTTGGGAAATTCATTGAGATTCATAGTTGGAGAGAAGCCCACGTAATGGAAGTTGGATTTACCACAAGCTGATTTTGTATATAATAGTTTAGTGAATAGATCAATAAAAAAAGAAACATTTTAGATTTTTTATGGGAGAAATCCTATTAGTTTTTATATTTGGTAAGTCACCAATTTTTGAACAATTTAGTGACAATGCAAAAGTATTTATAGAACATATACAATAGTTACAAGAAATAAGAAGAAAATTGTAGGAAAGTAATGAGAAGTATAAAGTAGCAGTAGATGTTAGAAGAAGGTAAAATAAATTTTAATAAGGAGATTTTTTAATGGTTTACTTGAGGAAAGAGATATTTTTGAAAGTCACATATAACAACTTGAAGTATAGAAAAATTGGACCATGTAGATTTGTGAAGAAAATCAATGACAATGTTTATGAGGTGAGTTTACCACATAATTATGATATCTCTCTAGTATTTTATGTTTCATATTTAAATTATTTACATGGATAAAATGGTTAAGGTGAAAAATAGGAAGTATATTGGTTGTAATAAATGCTAAAGAAGAATAAATAAAAGACAGTGTAGGTTCTAGATAAGAAGACCATAAACATAAGGCAATGAATTTATGATAGGTATTTGGTATAGTGTGAAATATTATAGTATGAATACAACACTTGGATTATATAATAGGATCTGAATAATATTGATAACAAAAAATGGCAACAATTCTTTTAAACTAGAAAATGTGATTTGAAAAAATCCATTTTTATCATTTTTCCCTTTAAAATTCATATTACATGCTTTTAAATATTTTTTATTAGATCAGTTAAAAATATGGGTTGAAGGGGTCCATACCATGTAAAATAAATAATTGAAAGATAATAAAGTCAAATCATCAAGACAAAAAGAGAGAAACCTAGTGGATGCACCCACTTTCTACCAAATTACCACAAACTATCAGCCGAAAAACAAAAAAGAAGCCAAAAATGAAATAGGGACCAACCAACTATTTCAATTTGGAGTAAAAGGCCAACTATTTGGTCTCAACACTATCACTTTTGTTATTTCTTACCCTACTTTTAATCTTGACAAATTATTCCTTTCCATCCTCCTATCTCTTCCTCTTAAGTTCAAAGGAATGAAACTCTTCTTTTTCTTCCTCAACCTCCCAGATGGCTTCCTACTCTTTTCCATGTTGGATAAAGTTACCTTTAGGGGTGTGGGTCAGGTGAACTAAACCTTCATTATTAAATACTAAATCTAGATAGAGTAATCCTTTGATCTTCTCAAACTCCTTAGCAATTTTGCCACATAGCAGTTTTTGGATCATTATTTTTGTATATAACTTTTGGAGGTAGTCCTAAATCTCCACCTTAACATTTGATCCAGAGACCCCTTTACCTTTGGTATCAAGAAATTGGATGATTTAAGGGCTTATTAAGCTAGGATTTGGGTCCTAATATACATTTTCATCCAAATCCCCCACATCCTACTCTTTCTGTTCATCTCCTGAATCTAATTAGGTGTCATTCCCTTCCTCCTCAGAATTATCCCTCTCATTGTTAATGTCTATGGCCTCAGTGATGATCTTACACCATATTTTCTCCCCATGATTAATCAATAAAAATATTAAAACTTGATGTATTAAATCCACAAAAGTATTCTTTCTAAAATTTAACACCAAAATCTCTAGAGATTGTAGCAAAAAAAATGGGATACTAATTGTATGACCTTTAAAGTGGTTTAGAAGAAGAAAGTGATTTTAAAAGATAAAAATATGTTTTCCCTCAATGGTAATGTACCTCATTATTTGTAAACAAACTTTTATCTATTTCTTCAATATCTCTACGTGCATAAATCACTTGTGAGATGAATACTTGGGTTTATCATTATCCTTCTCCTTCTTATATCTGCAGGCCATGCATTCTCACTTTAAATATTATTATTGTTGAACGAACATGTTTTTTGTCTATTTAAAATGATTTTTTATATATAATGATGGGGTTAATAATATATGAATAGTTCAAGCACAAGGGTGATAAACTAATATATAACATGCCAATTAATTAAAAACTTGAATAAATGAATATTTTTAATTATACTATTGAGATATGCTAACTTTAGAAAGCACCAAATTTAAAAGATGTTTATTTGATTACAATACTAAATAAAAATTATAATTATCTAGGTTTACTATACAGAAGCACATCTGGACTAGAAATAGGTAAGAAGTATGTAGGATTAGTATTCTAGATTAGTTATTAGATTCTATAAATTGTACTTTTATAGTCTCAAACACTACCATCAGATCTAGACACTATTACTAATGCTAATGTTTAAATAAAATTATTGGATCTCAATGCAACCAAATTCATTGTTATATATATTTTGTCACCTTTTTGTTGATATAATCAAATCTTGGATACATGTTATCACTCTTATCTAGTTTATCAAACTCTAGCTCCTCACCTATCTTCACCCTTAGAATGAGTTTGGTAAAATGTGTTAGTAGGATCATGGTGTTGAGCTAATCCCAAATACCCCTCTATTAATGGATACTACCTACATATCCAATACTCTAAATAGGGCCTCATACTTATGTAGTTTTCTCCTCCATGTGGGAATGTGTGTGAAAAAGAGTGTAATATACTATATGAAGATACATGTAGTGATCTAGCTTATCCCTTGATAAATATCTCTCATGGGTTTCTCTTTGAATGCTTCAACCTATAATATGACTTATCCTAGTCTTGATATGTAAATAGGGATGAATAGGGTATAATAACTTGCTTGCGTAACTGATTAATTGAGATTTTCTAGCTATTTTCTTGGTATTTTCTAGATGTTAATGAGAAAGATTATACTTATATTTATACCACATATTTTGAAAAGTATCATGGTAGGGTTAAATAAGATAATTGGGTTGACCCATAGGTTTTGAAACATTTGCAATTTGGATGGATTCTGGCCACTAGACACTAGACAA
The DNA here is from genome assembly GCA_037957365.1 of Torreya grandis. NCBI lineage: Eukaryota > Viridiplantae > Streptophyta > Pinopsida > Cupressales > Taxaceae > Torreya > Torreya grandis. The sequence continues at coordinate 786,528 of JARHVA010005121.1, read as the reverse complement.
GGATTTGGACACTAACATCGATGATAGTATCCCTATATGGTTGGTAGTGTCTATAAGGTTATAAAATAAGTACAGATCTAAAAATAGTAATGAAGGATGTCTATCAAGTTTTAAGCTTTATATTTAGTGTAGGAGACTTGTGTCATCAGAATGATATAGATCAGATCAAGAGATAATAAATTTGGCATAGTGAAATGAAAAATGTGAGCCTTTTGGTAGGAAGAAGGTCTAGAACTAAAGGGTAGAGCCATGATTGATAATTGTCAAATGTAAAATAATAATATTCTATAAATATTTAATTTTAGTATCTATAATGTCTAAAACTAACAAATTTTAAGGTTTTTTGTCTTCCATAGCATATATGTATGTCATTTCATTTTTTAGGTACATGACACTCAACACCAGATTCAATCCCCTCACAAGACAATTCAATTAGTATACTCATCCCTGCATACATGTTAATTACTCTCATCCATGTTTTGATTATTTTCCACTTTTTTATTAAAATACACTTTATTCTCATCTTTTGTTAGAGGTTGATTAGATTCTTAGTTCGATTTGATACATCACATAGGTAAGAATGGTAAGTATTTATAACTCTCTTTTTCCCTTAATCATGCCAATACTTGGGACCACACCCTAATTAATTCATGAAAAAGTGTCATCTTGATGGGGAAATATTTATGCACCCAAAAATTACACAGTGTAACATTTTAAAAATACATCTGATTATAATGTAATAATCTCCAAAAGTATGTTTAGGTTCAATTATCTTTGAAAAATTTCTTCTTAAATTACCTTTGGATATATTTTTACCTTTTGGTTTCCTCTTTTAGATTATTTCTATGCTTAGTTTTCAAGCTCCCCCATTTGAGATGAAACCAATAATTTTTATGATGAAACCAACCTTTACCATTACGAGACCACCCCTAAATGATGCATTCTACTATGGTATTTTCATAAACCACCAAATCCATTTAATTATATCTAGGGTGGTTTCAAAATTTTATTTAATGGTCTTATCATATTTGAAGTGTTTTCATAATTTTTATTAACAGTCATGTCTCATCACTTATAAACTATGGCAATTTCATCATATTTTTTATCTAACAATTTCAGTGTCTAGAACTTGAGTTTACATATGTTGTGCATACTTTGTTCACATTTATTACTTGGTTTTATTTGTGTTTACCCTCATGATAATCCATATCACTCCCACTATTATTATTATTATTATCACTCCCCATCCTTTTAAAGTTTATATTTTAGTTAACTAATAGTTAAACTCATGCTTACACCCTCCTTGCTTCTTCTACATGTATCTTAATTTTAGATCCAAAAATTGCAATGAATATTTTTATTTCAATATTTAAATAACCTAATCCCACATTATTTAAGTTTTTAAAAATATTTGTGCCATCATTATTCATCTTTATGGTCATTTTACATAGTCTTGGAAGGGAGAATTCATTTGGTCAACAACACAAATTTTGTTATTAATCGGATCATCCAACCACAATATAATTTTAATATTAACCAAGGTTATGTATCAATTTTATCCTTGTTTTTATAACATCATTTTATAAATATTTACTATGCCTATGTTGAGTAGAGGATAATCTACAAAAATAATCTCTTTTATTTCTTCCATCTGGTCTCACCTTGATTAGGTTGGAGGTTTTTTAGTTGTAATTTATTATTATTATTATTATTATTATTATTATTATTATTTATTAGATTAGATTATTTTATATTTTATTAATCCATTATATTAGTTTAGTTTTAAAAATTTAAAGGAAAATAAAATTAATCTCTCTTTCTTCTCTTGGACGAAAAATATAGTCTAGATATTTTATTTTAAAACTACATATTATTTTTCCTTGAAAGAATGTAGTCTTGCATATCACATAAGGTAAATAAATTAAAAAAATAGGTAAATCCATAATACATTTTTTTATTTTTAGTTTATTAAAGCTATCATTCACAAAAAAACTTTCAATCAAACATCCACAAGAACTGAGGCAATCGAGATAATCAAAACATAGACTATTAGATACATAATCCATTCATTTTATTGTGAAATAAAATTATTGTAATACATTACATACATTAAATTAGAACATTATGTTTTAATATATTCACCCATAGATCATTCTAATTCATAAAAATGTACTCACTAACATAAAACATTAGTTTTTGTTTGCATAGAATAATTAATTTCTAAATTTATAGTGAGTATACTTGCTAGGGTTTAGAGTTTTATTTTCATCTTTACATGTTATAAAATATCATTTACAGTATGATATAATTTAATTTTCACACAAAAACTAAACTAAAATTCAATTCATTAATATTTAATTAAATGAATTATCTCATAAATCAGTAAAACATAGAAAAATAATCAACTACACCTTACTTTCAAACTTATGCTTTTTGCATTGCATGCATCAGAATATATCATTGAAAAGAAAGAAAAAAAGTATTTTTAATTTATTATAAATTATTTTTTTCTTTTTTAATTTTTTAATTTTAATTTTAATAATTAATTTAGCTTATATATTTCTATCAAAATATCATAAAAATACCAAAAATAACTAGAAATCCTTGTCTAGATGAGCACAAAACCGTAAACCTTGCTTCCAATAGAATAAAAAGTACCACATTTGAAACCACCTACAAAAAAAAATCTTCTTATTATTCACCACATTACCTTGCCTCTTAGATAACACTCCCTAATCAACCATACTTTATAGAGTAGGTATTTTCACTAGGGTTAGATCCATAGTTTCCAATAATAACCTTTAATCTAATATTAGTGTAGAGCTTAGCATAGAAGTATTATGTCACACCCCCATCCCACACATCATTTTTATCTCCCTTAATGATCTTCATGAGAAGTAATGTATTCAATATCCTCTTATAGTCATATTACCCCAAAATCAAGGTTCACAATATAATATTATCCAAACCTAGTCATCCACCTCCTCATTTATTTGTATCCTCAGGACTAGCCTCATCATATATCATTCACTTCATGTATGACATTGATAAGGAATATCAAAATCAAAAGATTTGAAAATATTCCTAGAGTCATAATACCTGATCAAACTCACTTTTTTATTCCTATCATTGATCAAGACCTTCTCTTCCTTGTCATCACTAACATAGAGGGACCTTGGAGTTTTATCTCTACCTAATTAGATGCCCTCAACAAAAATCATGGCATGGTATATCTCTTTTTATTATTTCATGAACACTCACTAATGTCTATCATCCAAAACTCTATTCATTAAATCAATCCACTGAATTCATAGATTCACACATCTATCTATTGATTACATTAGTTGTCTCAACCTGACATTGATAAGTTAAGTGCATAGGTTTGTATGTTACTTTTTACATTCATAATATACATAAACCAGATTAAAATGTATGGACAAAAGTTTGAGATAATTTTTGACATTGAAACCTTTATAAATACCTCCAAATTCTAGGTGGATATTCCTACTTTAGATGGAAAAATAACTCCACCCAAAATGTATAGAGTCAAATTCAAAACACTTCTTTCTCTATCTTACAAACCAAGTCTACTTTCTCCAATAACTACAAGACCCATTTAAAATCACTAGAAACTACCATGAATCTAATAACTATTTAACCATTTTTGGAATAAAGATTAAAATGAAATGGAGTAGCCTAATAAAATAAGGAGTAATCTATTCTAAAAATTAGGCTAATTAAATGAGTTTAGATTATACTAATATTCTAATGAGACGTATTTTTTATTTGATAGGGTAAAAATGTAGGTTTTACAGGGATATTAAACCACCAAGTTTAACATAAAAATAATAGTAACTAAACATTTAAAATAAATCAATTCCCCCATTCTATCCAAAAAGGAGAGACAAAAACCAAACATCCACTATCTTTCTGCTAATAGAGTATAAGGCATAAGAAAAAACCAAACAAGAAACCTAGAAAGAGAAACAAAAGATTAAATAGAAGATCCCTCAAAGTTTGCAATTCCATGGGTGTTACTTTTTCAAATTTACCTTTGTTATCCTTCAGATGGTTCTTCATGACTCTTCCCATAGTGCACTTACTTGATCCTTCATTTGAATCCTTCTATCATTCCTTAAGGCTAACTTTATGTCCATTTAAGTGATTTAACAAGAGGAAGTGATGAGAAAATATAAGAGTGAACTTTCCTTCTAAAGTAACATACTTCATTATATGAAGACACATGTTAGGCCACCACCTTGGTAGGTTTAACCTTGTATATCATTTTTTCTCTATTTTTATGATAACATCCATTTTGAAGAATGTTTTCAATATCTCTTATTCCCTCTATCTATCTTTGAAGTATTGTATGTCTTCACAACTCATGCCCATCATTTCCCCAATCAATTCTTACATGATATCAATATTCAACCATCACGTATAGACCATTCATTGATTTTAGACAAGGGAAAAGTCTTTAGACACATTATCTCCATGCCCTACTATTCACTACATAAATTTATATATCCCTCCTTTCTATAATATCTATCATACTATAGGGTTACTTTGAGATTTAATACATGAAATGGGATACAAATTATCTCTGTCCCAACCCACAGATGCTTTATTTTCCTTCAACTAAATTAGATTGTATATTTTATAATTCCTCATAAATAATGTTCAAGGTTCAAGGTTGAGAATGCTATATATAGTGGCACTCTTTGTTCCATAGGAATATACTATCAAGTCCTTCATTATACAAAGTGGGATATAAATCCTACTTATTCAAAATAAAAGCTCTTGCATGTGGTACAATCCTACATAGATTAAATGATGGTAGTTAAATCAATAAAAAATAAATCAATTATATGGGGAGGGAAGGTGATGGTTTTATGCCAAATAACAAACAATAAATTCCTAAATTTTAGGCTAGTAAACCCATCTACAACCATTTTTCCCACCCTAAAGATATGACCAATGGTGAATTTATTGAAGAGGTTGAGGATACCTTTGGCGTCACCGATAAAATTATTGATGTTATGAGAAAGAGTCACTTTTATTGAGAGTGTACTAATAATATTAAGGGATTCAACTTAAATGAAAATCTTATTGATCTTATACTGAACAACAAGTTGAATACCTCAAAGGGATTCTTTAGTCTCCAACACATGATTGGTCTAGATATCCAACAGTCCTATAAAATAAGTCATAACAACCCATTAAGAGTCCTTAATAACACCTATACCCCCTAAATTATCTAGGTTACCATTATATTCCTAATAGAAATTTAGATTCATTTATCATTTTAAGGGTTTAGACCTTTTAGTCTAGGTCCTATCACCTTTTATCTCTATTTTAGTAACCTATTGGTTAATGTTCCATCCAAGGAAGATAGAGGGGTCTTATTTTGATCCAATAGAATTATATTTGAAGGTAAATGCCTTACAATTATTTATGATTGGTACACATAATCTATGGAAGGAATAAGTGAAGTTCCACCTTTAGTTTTTGAAGATATAGTCATTCCTATGTTTCCATACTTCCCAAAACCAATGTGAGAGATAAAGGTACCATAAGAAGGAAAGGGAAGGTAGTTTTCAAGGTTGATTCCATTATGTGGTGAGATATAAAATGGATTTAGGTTTAGCTCATGCCACATTTAAATTTAGAAAAATAAGCTTGAAATGTTTTGAGCCCAAAGGACAAGCTAAAAAAAGGTGTTGAATAGATACCTAAAAAGATTTACAAAGGGAACACCTATTTAGGATTGTCAATCAATGATAAAATATGTTGTAAGTATTAAAAAAATTATCTTGAGCATCCAACTAAGAAAATATGTTTACTTTTGAAATGAGGTGTTTAATCCATAGTGATCTCCAATAGTCCCAATATTCATCCAAACTCATATCCATAAAGTACCTTGATTTCACCAAAAAGTCCCTAATATCATCTACAAGCCCAAAAAGGTCATCTTTAGGGAATATGGTAATGTTAAAAGTGTTGAATCTTAGCATTAAGGAAATGGATCTCCTTAAGGACTTTTTGCATTAGTTGACTCTAGGTGAAAATTTTTCCATTTTTTGATGCCATCCACACATGACTAGTAGTTTTTGAAATTTTCTCCCATAAATATTTTAAAAGTTGATTTGAGGATTTTTTAAGGGGACTTAACAGCTAGATGAGACTTGGAGAATTAGGGGTCATCCTATAACTCAACATTTTCACCATTACCAGCCTTCTATATACTACCTCTCTATATAAAACTCCTATAACTAGAGATGGATTTCTAGAAATCCAAACCATCACAAGGTCCTTCCTCTGAGAGAAAATTATCTATATTTATATCTTCCAAATACTTATACTTAATTGTTTGGGTCCACTATTTTTCCTCCTTCATGGATTTATAACCTATTTTGGTGATGAGGGATATAATCATACTTTTAACCTTCCTGAGGTCGAGCCCCCATTAGCATTGGGGAGGTAGGTTTTATCCCAAGGAAAAATAAGTAATATAAATCTATATTTTGATCCTATATATAGGAAGTTACACTACATTTTTTCTACTTTATTTGCAACTTTACTATGAATGTAAAAGAGGGACATGAAAAATAATAAGATGTTTTGAATAGAGTTTTTAAGTAGTTGAATTTACCCTGATTGAGTTAATGAGTGACCCTTCGATCTTGAAATATTATTTTAAACTATTTACATTAGAGGGCTATAGAGATCAAACTACATTATTCCATTAAAAATTGGTAACCCTAAGTAGGTGGATGGAAGATTACTGATTTGGAAACCTAGTATTGATGACAGTTTATTTTATAGGTAGACATGGGTATTCAACAATAAAATGGAGATTATTTTTTATGCTTATGTAGTGGTTTGAAACAAACTCATAGTCCATGAGGATTTTCTTGAGAGTCTTAGATTTAGTAATAGAAGCTTTTCCTAGGAATAATGTATCATCCACAAACTATTTATGGGTGATTGGAATAGTATTCTGGGACTCTTTAATACCATTAATGATTCATTAAAAAAAATTATACTAAATGTGTATTCCAAGAGTCTCTATTAATATGATGAAAATGTAAGGAGATACAGGATCCCCTTATCTCAATCCTATATTGGTTGAGAAATAAACCTTTGGGGACTCCATTCACTATGATATAAAACATTAGAGTCACTATATATTTATTGATGATACTTATGAAAGTGAAATAAAACCCAAATATTTAATTAATTTTTTTTAATAAAATCCACAAAACCATGTCATAAGTTTTATTCATATCCAAATTTAAGAATGTACCTTGTCTAGTGAAATTTGATGCCAAGTGTAGAGCTTTATGGAAAATGATAATATCATCAATGATTTGACTTCATGAGATAAAATCACACTATTTATCCATAATTACCTTATTTAAGATAATTTTTATACATATATCAATATTTTTAGAGTGGATATTATATGTGGTGGAGTACAAGATGATTGGCCTGAAGTCCTTCAAATTTTCTCTAGGTTTCTTAGAGATTATGATAAGGAATGTGTTGTTTATTTATTTTAGAATAGAGATATATCTAAATAATGTACAAATTGTGGCCTCCATTTAAACATTTATGATGTCCCAAAAATATTTTAAGAATAATGGGGAAAGCTCTTATGTCTAGGAGCCTTGTGAAAACGTTTACTTTGACATCTTTTGGGGAAGGGGGATTAAGAAGTTATGATTTCTTTTGATTGGAAAATGATTTCGGGGATATTTTTCAATAGTATCTCTTCTATGGGATCATATTTCATGTCATTACCCTTCAATAAGTATTTTAAATAATGAATGATATGTTCCTTTATATCATCTTCACCTTTGCATGTATTTCCATCCTCTAGTACCAATTCAGATATTTTATTTGTGTTCCTATTTCTAGATGTAGAGTGGTTAAAAAATTTGGTATTCCTATCACATTCCTTTAACCATAGGAATATATATTTTGTTTCTATAAATTGTCATCCTTAGCTTCAATATTATGATAATTACTAAGGAGATATTTTTACAGGGTTGCCAATTTCTCATTGGATTCATGGGTGGAAATGTTGTCTTCCAGCTTCCATAAATAATCCTCTAAAGATTTATTTTGTTTTAAAATACTTTATAAGAAATTTTTTTCAAAAATTTCATTTTGATATTTATGTTTCTGAGTTTCTTCACTATAATGAACATGTTGGATCCAAAGAAGGGTTCTTTCCATTGATCTTTAATGGAATCATAAAGGTTAAGATGGTGCATCCACATACTTTTAAACTTGAAATGTTGTTTATTGGGTTTGGAGACATTTTCCCCATAAAATACAATATTTTTTTTGGTCCTAACCTATCATAGGTAGTGAATATAGGTAAATAATGTAGTGTATATCCTGATTGAGAGAAACTAGATATCTGCCAAGTATTACCTAGATTAAAACATCACAAATTCTTCTTTTGACCATGTGAAAGGATTGTATTTTAGACCCACATTAAAATAAATTATTCCATAATGAAATCATTTAAATAAACCATGCCTTATTTTAATTCCTCAATCCACCCTTTTTTCTAGTGGGGTTAGAGAAGAATTGAAAACTCTAGTAACCAACCATTTCTAGTTTTTGTTAAGTCTCCTAAAAGTTAATAGTTCCTCCCAAAGTTTATTCCTTATAAGTCTAGAATTTGGGGCATAAATATTAGATAGTATCCATTATTCATTATTCATATTATCCCTAAATATTATAATCGCACGGTTGTTGTTGTGGACCACGGCTTTTCCTTCCAAGTTTTGAGAGTGTTACAAGACAATCGACCCATCAGAGGCTCCATTTAAACCCAAGTTAATGAAATTAACTTATTTTACATATATTATCACTATAGTAGGTAATATAATATTAAAAAAATTAGTATTTTTAATCAAAAATATAAGAGGATCATTCATTTTCCACAAGTTCCTTACCCATCTCTATTTGTTGGGGTTGTTGAGCCCCCTCACATTTTAGGATATAAGCTTCATTTTTTTAGTCTAGAGAAATGGTTCTTAAGGGTTTTTTTAGTTACCCTTTACTATCTAATTTTTTGTTTCCTTCTTCATGATCTACTAATTTGGTGATCTATCTAGATATTTTGGTACTTCTCCCACATCTATATTCTTTTTTCCTTTTTTAGTTTTTGCTTACATCTATATTCCCTCATATATATTTTGGTCTTGAATTAGAGTTTTAAAGGAGGAACATTGTTCCTTTTCCATGTATTTAGTTGTTTCTCGATCCTTTTATATTGGATATACTTGGAATTCCTTATGTAAGGATATAAAATGGACACCTTCAACTGCATTAAGCCTTGGGAGAGGTATTCAAAGAACATGTCATTTAACACTATTGAGTTCCTTATTATATCCATTTTTGGGACTACTCCATATAGGGACAAAACCATTTTTATTTCTCATATCTAGTAAATTTTGTATGTTTTGAAATTATTGACATTTATGGGGGTACTCTGGGAGACATGGATCTTTTCTTCTACATTCTTGTAGGTAGCCTTTATTTATATTATACCAATTTCAAACTTACTTAGATATTTCATGACACACTTGGGATTAATTTTACTCCTTTTATTTGACACTTATTCCTTAGTGGGGGTACATGTATCTTCCATACTTATTTTTGAACCTGGGATACATAAATATATTGATAAGGTAGGTTCCTTAAGACACACATATTAAGGGGGCTTGAGGGGTCCATGGTTGGGGGTCCTCAACCTTTTTCAATAGGTTTCAAGCTTCCATTGAAGGGGTAGAAGTGGGTTTCTTGGTCTAGGATGGTTTTAAAGCCTATGTTGATTGGATCAATTTAGGATAGACTTTTATCAATTAGATAATTATATTACACTTCTTTTAAATATTTACATCACTTTCATATTTGATGGGTTGAGTCCATTCCCCATATTCAAATTTGATCTTGATGGAGTGAAGTAGGTGTTTATCTATTGGTTTGAAAATATTGAATATTTATGCCACCATCCTTCTTGATTTCATGATTTGGTCAATGGATATGGATTGGCCCAAGGCTTTTATTATTATCATGATCACCTTAGGTTTCCAGTATTTTAGGGCAATCTCTAGGTTGATTACCCACAAAGGAATGTATTTCAAGGTTGAATTACTTAATTTGGTACTTTCTTTCCATCTTCTAAAGCTGGTATTGGATTTATCCATGAACCATGGTCCTTCAATCAGTACCCTAAGAAAAATTTCTTGGTTAGTGAAATTGATGAGGAAGAATTTTTTGGCTAGTGTGACCACTTTTAGTTGACCTTTAGGTTTACACCATTGATTTTCCCATTTTCTATAAGATTAAATATTAGTTCCTAAATTATTAACTCTGGATAGAATGGAGTTAAAAATAGTTGCATAATTTTTTTATACAATAGTCTTGAGGGCTCTAACTAGAATTCTAACAAGTCATGCCCCAACAAAATTTTACCTAGAACCTGATCCACCAAAGAAAAAAGGAGATTTTTGAGTGTTAATACTAGGGATGAGTTCAATTTAAAGTGATTCCCTTCATTCAGTGAGACCCTTGAAAATAATGGCTCCCATGACTTCCCTATATTTCTTAATCTTGACTTCACCACCTCATGAGCCATCATTGACTTCTAATATAGCTTCCTAGTTTTTGCACTTGAAATATAAATAAAAAATTGGTTTCTTTCCACCTTTTCTCCACCTTACACCTTCTTCGATGAGGTATATTAAATATAATCATATGTCAAATATGAAAATTAAAACATTCAATATTATCATAATAGCAATAAGAAAGAGAAATTTTATTTAGTTTATACAATGATGCACAATAATATCTAAGTAGTGAAAGTACAAAATAAGACTGTATAAATATCTAGATCCCATCATTAGATTCTAGATACTTGGGTTTTTACCCTAGACACTTGATTCACCTTGTGAACACTAGTGTTGATGCTATTATCTTAATTATGCCACTATTTTCCTCAATAGAATATTGAATCTTTTCTAAAACTTCCACATATGCCTATTAGGGTTGACTATCACCTTTTTTATTGTCTATCTAGATCTCATGCATTGGAATTTGGTATCAGTGTGTAGCTCAAAACATTAGGTCATCTGATTAGGGAATATAATATTAAAGAATAAGGCTTAGTGGGCTCAAGTGAATTATATCTAAGCTCAAATACCCCTCTATTAATTAGCACTACCTAAATATCCATATACTCTAAAGAGGGCCTCAGGTTGATGTAGTTATCCCCATTATGTAGGCTTATGTGTGAAAAATGGTTTAATATTTTATATGTGATTGCATGTAGTGATATATATTATAACTAGTAAAATAATAATAATTTATGTTTATTTTAATTCTTCATACCTATAATAACATTTCCCCGATGATTGATTTAGAAATAGGAAAAATAAGGTATAATAGCTTAATTTTGTAATTGATTTTTAATAGTGTAATGTATGCTTGAGAAGCACTTTCTAGATGAATAATGAGTGGGATTTATATTTTATTTATAAAATACCTTTTAAAATATTTATCATATAAGGGTTAAAGGAAAAATAATCAAATCAGGTTGTACATATCTAAATATTTGAAAATTTGAGTGTTTGTAAGGTATAGACACTTGTGTTAGAGTAGGGATGTTATTGTCAAAGTATTAATTAAAGTGTGCATGAAGATGGAAAATTTTGAATTTATGTAAATAAAATTGAAGGATATATATATCATGTTTTAATCATACCTTGTAATACATGTGATTTGGGTAATAATAATATCAATTTTGGACTATAGGTTAAGTATTTAGGCATGGTGGGATGGTGCATGCAAGATTTTTAGCTACAAGATAGGTCAATAATTTAAGGGTAGATCCATGAATGATATTTTACAACCATAATTTAGTATCTACATCCCCTTACCCCCATCCTTTAATCTATTAATGCATATGGATGAGATTAGTAGGCTAAAATAAATAAATTCATACTATGTTGTATACAACACACCTTGATTTGACTTGAGCTTGGTTTTAATTTATTGTATGTGTATGAACTAAACCCAAGAAAATTTTATAGGTGTAATTAGTTCATTTAATATGAAATATAATAAATTAAATTACCTAAAAGAGAAGAGATCAAGGAAGGAGTATATTTATATGTTGATGCATCCATGGTCCCTTGATAGTTGATTTAGTAATGATGCTTCCTAATTGAATCATTAGAGACAGGTTCATAATTTAACCTTGGAGGTATGAAGAGGGAATTGGAGGGTGATCATACCCCAAATCTAGTGTGAGGGTGAGTTGTGTCAGGTCCATTAAGAGCACTGAATCTCAATCACACAACTCAAGCATAACATAATCTAACCAATATTTGTTCAATTCAAATGGTGTTACCATATCAAATTGACATAAATAGAATTAGTTCTAAGCCATTGGGAGTGTTGAATCTTAGTAAAAATAATTAAAGAAACTAACTACTATAACAAATAAAATCTCAAATGGTGCATTTTGGTAAGGTTGGAGCATGAATAGTGTATTTTTAATTTGGTGCATTTGTATGGCATATGCACTTCAAATGTGTCTCAAGATAAATAATCTATCAAAATGTAACCTCTAATATATAAAATATGTGTAATAAGTGTCCCAAATATGAATATCATTGTATCAAATTTGTAACAAATGTATAATATTTTATCCCAACTATATATTTGAATCATGTAAATTTTATCAAATTTTATCAATTCTGTTAGTTTTATGTATGTAGAGTCATGTATTTATGACATGACCCATTGATATGCCCCAATTTTAAGGCTAGGGGAATGAAAAGTGTGAGTTACCTTATCTCAAAAAGATAAGATAACCATGTTACATCTATATCAATCACGTAGTATAGAGCATATAGTGATATCATGTCAAAATAAATGTATTAATGAAGCTCGTAGTATCCAACATAACAATACCTAAGATGCATAATATGGATCATGGAAAGGTCTAGAATTAAAAATGTCATCAAACTATAAAGAGTAATAAAAAGAGTAATTAATGTCAGGCTAAGAGGCGTCTAAGGAGACTAAAATCAAGGGGCATGTTCATATGTTTCACACTCAAGAGGAGGACATATTAAAAGGCCCACATGCCAAAGAAGCAAGCAACACTCAAGGCATTGTGGAAAAAAAAACATATTCAAATGTTTTGTAATCAAGACAATGAAGAATATAAAAACTACACTCAAGTAATACATATGAAGAGATGCAATAAGTGAAATATAAACAACTAGCATAAGCATGTCATATTAGTCCATGCATACATATGTTAGTAAAATGTCATGTATAATAACATATCAAGTACATTGTGTAAGATAATATCATGAGTATAGGCATGTGTAATTGTTATTATATAATATCAATGTGATAATATAAAATTATCATAAAATAATATCACCTATGTTAAGTGTGATAAAATATAATCAATATTCCCCCAATATAGTGTGCCAAATGGGAAGAAGAAAGGCCCAATATTTTCATGCTCATGTATCATGGATCTAATTGATGCATGTATTACACTCAATTAATTATGAATCATATGTTTTTATATAAATTATATGCTATGTACCAACGTAAATTAAACAACATATTTAAAATCTAGTAAACATTTGAATTACTAAATATTTTTGCTATTTTTTCTTTATTTGAATGTTTTTTTATTATGTATGGGTAAAATGATTTTGGTAAACCAAAGCTATGAACTAGATAAAGAGAGGTTTTTAAAGATAAGTCAAACTTTATAGTCAAATAACAAAGGATTTGAAAATAAATCCCCTAACATCTATAATGGAACATTAAGATGTAACAAATAAGAACTAGAAAGGACCAATTCTAGATACATATTTTAAACATACAAAAACAATCAGTAATTAAATGACCAATAGAACTAATCTAGTGAAACCACAACATTGAATCACTTTCAAAGTAGTAAATAGACAATTATTGTTAAATGGACAATCCTGAAACAAGGTCACTAAGTACAATTACATCCATCCCAAAGGATCCCTATAATGAGGCTTAGGTTGAACCTTAATAATGTGATTCTAAATAAATCAGGTTTACACATCTATAAACCATAGTGAAGTAAACTTGGAACATACTTGAGACAATGGTAGAGTAAATAATTAATGCTAACTATTCAATGCTTAAGGTTAGATAATTAGTCCTTTAGCAATCTAACAACATCTTGGAATAGGGTGATAACCTATAGTGCATCATGAAATACCATTGCTTCCACATTGAATAAACCACCTATAATTTGCCTACCATCATTATTCTTCTTTGGGAATGTTTGGGGAACTATCACCTAAAATCCACAAATCAACTATAGGGTATGAATGAATCACAAGGCTATCACATAATAACTATGAAAAAATAGAAACTTCTACATAAGGTAAGAAAAAATTCAGCTTGAAATATCCCCTCCCAACAATAATTTAAAACAAAGACTTGTAACTATCAATGTATCTATCCTTTCTCCCACCCCTCATGGGTGAGGAAAAACATAACACAACCATAAAAAAAATTAGAAAAAACTCCCATAAGATAAATAAAAGATGCAATAATATAATTAATATCAAATATAACTACAAATAAAAACTCTAATCCTATACTTGAAGTGTTCTCCCCTCAAGATGAAACAAATGAATAGATGTGTATCTTATATTACTTCAAAGAGAGATCCAAAATGAAACAAGTACTCAACAATCTTAATATATAGTGCCTACTCATGGATCACTGAACTCCCACCCACCAAAAAATTCAAATAAAAAATTATTTTTCATTCTTCCACCCTTTATCCAAGATAAAATAAAGACAAAATAATAGAAAACAACCTGACTTGAAGACCTTATGTTAACAAAACAATATTTCATATCCAATCTAGCCATATGACTCAAAACTTTTAGGGCAACATGTAGATCTAGCCTAACCCAAATATAACTATTAATAACCCTTCAATTTATATAACTACTATAAATAAATATAGAAATAATAAAATGAAGGATAGACTCAGTAAGAATATCCTTATGTTACATCAAAGTATCTAAACTACGAAAAGGATTCTATCATTCCATCATAAATTTCCACCAATCAATATTTCAACAAAAAAACTAACCAAAACCTTTAGATATGTTGATTTGTGGAAGTAAAACTTCCACTCTATTAAAATTAATCCAATCCATCATAAATCTTCCACTAGTCGGTTGTTCAACTCAAAATTGTCTAAAAGTCACAAATCCATCACGTAATAGAAGCAAAAAGAATGCTCAAGTTTTTTCACGCTAGTGGGCCATTCAAATTTCTTGGAGATGAATCTCATTTCTCAAAATTATTGTGGAAAGTCATTTATTGAAATGTTTTTTCATTTTATTTTATATATATATATATATATATATATATATATATATATATATATATATATATATATATATATATATATATATTTAACTTTTTATATTTTTTTTTTCAAAGTTTTGATATGATTATGTTTGTTTAAATGAACTATATTTATCATGATTCATGTGTTGAGAGTGGTATAGATACATGGAGTGTTATTCTTGTCTCTTTACATCATTATTAAGATCATTATCACCATCATGCGGTATGTGAACCATTCATCCCTTATGGGAAAATTAAATGCCTTATTGATTCTAATCTATTGCATCTCTCATTTGATACAACCAAAACCTTACCAATGTAAGTGGGTGTTAATATGTATGAGGCATGATCTATAATTTCATTTGGATAAAATTTGGAATGTAAATAATTGGTAATATTAGGTATCCCAAGGAGTCTACCTAAGTTCCATTTTGATTTAAGTTTTTTTATATTATATCTAAGTTGTGACGATTATCTTATGTTATAGTAATTTCATTTCTTTATAGATTCATTATGGCTATGCCTAAAATAATTTTCACTCATTAATAATGTAATTATAAAGGTGTCAAATAAAGATTTAGAATGCCAATATTGAGTAATTATATATCTGATATTGGCCTTGTATTGATTAATTTTTGTAATAGTGTTAAATAAATATTTTGAATGCCATTATATTCACTTTTAATCTTATTTTAGTTGTATGTATGCTTAAAAAATATTTAATATTTTGGAAGAGATATATTATTTTTTCTATTTTTGAGTAGGAAACAAGCATATTTATGCACATTAATATAGAACTAATCAAATGAGGTATACAATTTATTTATGTTCTTTCTTTGAGTGGAGAGTAAAGAGCTCTATTGAATATGAACTTTAGTTGTAAATATGAATGTGTTATGCTAAATAATATGAGGAATTTTTTAATTGGATAGCATAATATTGAATGGAATCATTAACATGTCGCTTGAGGATTTTAAAACATTTTGATTGTAAATTTGGGCGCATTGTGTGTATTAAAAGCTAATAGGAAAACACCTTGTAGTTTATTTAAAGTAACTAAGGCTCCATTAGGTAAACTATAGAACCAATCCCAAGCTTCTTGTGTGAGGATTATGGGAATATTAATAATAAATGATCATATTTAGCCTAATGACCAAAAGAATGTACATATTAAATTATATGGTTGGAAGGATTTTAATGCTCAAATGGGCATAATTAAATCTTATATATAATAAAATTAAAATATATTTTTTGTAATAGATTTATTTATAATCATGTTATTATTAATAGTAGCACTGCATGATAATATTTATAAATTGAGAATGAAAACTTGTTTTTGAATATTTCCTATAGCATTCATCATAGCCATAAAATGACCATTAGGAATATCTAATATTTGTAAAGATGAAGTCATTGTTGAAACTTACCATTGATTTGAAACATAGGAATGATATATTTCTCATCATTATTAAAAATTGAGCTGGGTTTCACAACATTCAAACTTTAGGGAACCTTTGGTAATGTTATATCATTTTAAAACATTAGAACCTTTGTTAATGCTATATTATTTGTAAACTTTGGAACCTTTGGTAATTTTATATCATTTATTCTTTATAAATAAGTTATAGATACTAAAATTTGATTCTATATAACATAATAGTATTTTATACTTCACAAATACCTATCAAGGCTCTACCATTCCATTCTAGACCTTTATATTACTAATTGGCTCACAATTGCCATCTCAATTTGTCTAACTACTTATCTTATGGTCTAACCCTATCATTTTGATGACCAAGATCATGTTTACACTATAATAAGCATAAAATGTTATTTATATACTTCAATTTTAGTTATAGACCTTCAACACTTTGATATCATATCAAAAATTATAGTTTATATAAGGACACTAACATCAATGCTACTATATAGATTCCTTATCTAGTGTCTATACCTCAAAATTCTTCCAAATTGAAAATATTTTTGAAATGTATGGGCTGACCCATTTTCCATATCTAAACCTTTTATTAAATATTTTCAAAAAGTGGGTATAGATAAAAATAAAATTCTACGCATCACCTATTTATTTAAAAATCCAAGAAAGAACCTATTCAAGCTCATTAAATCAATTTCACAACTGAGTTATACTACCATATTATTCACTATTTATATATCAGTCATAGGAGCAGTCATATTACATGTCTAAAGCATTTGAATAATAACCCATGATCATTATTTTTAAACTTATAGGCTAGATCAATGCATTCCATTTCATATAACATATTTCACCCTTGTGTATAAATAATCCCATACTTAGGGGAGAACTACATATGTCTAAGGCCCTATTTTGAATATTGGATATGTATGAAGCATGCATTTACAAAGGGGTCCTTGAGGTCAGATATACCTTATGATCCAACTAACCCATTTGTTTAGGGTGACATGAACTAAGGTGAACAATAAGGGTTTGAGTTATATACATTCATACATATCATATGCATTTGATCAAGATATAACAATAGAAAGGAAATAGAAAACCCTAACAAAAATAGGTGGTTGTTTCTAAACATAGTGAATATTCTATATCAGATAAAAGCATTAATGCTAATGTCCACATGTCAACAATAGTTTCTAAGCCCATAGATATAATATCTTTACAATATAACAATGATATCCTAAGCATCATTCCAATTTTTTATACACCTATACATCTCATACACACATGCACATATACAAATAAGATAAATACTATCTCTTATTTATATTTGAATTATCAAAATATCAATTAACATTGTACTTTTTATATTTGTTAATTATTCTATAAATTATGTTATCTAAATTAATTTAATTGGCCTTCTTTATAATATAATTATTCATCAATTTGATTAGGATACTCCAACCTATTAACACTTAAAAATGAACAACATATAAAAAAGGTTAAACATTTAGTGAACCTAACTTATATGTGTTCTTATGAAAATCCTAGCTTTCCCTAGGGTTTTCTGATTTCTAAACTATAAATATCTTAAAAATCAGATTTGTATTTATTATAAAATAAATCTATCATGTCAAATATGGTTGCATTTATCAATTATTTCATTATACACTACATAATGGTATTCATTCATTGTTATATTTCATACCTAGATAAATCAATCAAAACTATAATCAAATGGGGTCAAAGCCTTGATAACCTTAAAATGAATGTATTCTTGCATACCCATTTTTGTTATATTTTTTATAATGAATTCCTACCTATCACCACTTTGTGTCAAATGGAGTGCATGAAAAAACCATTTTATCCATACAATATTGCAAACCCCTCTAATGATTTTATTGATATAATTTCACTCTTAGATTTATTTAAGTCTTCCCATTATAAATATATTATTTTGGATGCATTATGTATGACCATATTACCAATCAATGTGGAGCCACCATATGTGGCCTCCATAATAAACTCCACAAAATGGACTAAACATAATATCTCCTTTGAAAAATAGGACTTACCACCTCAACATATTATTATTTTGTGTTTACCATTGTACATCCGAATATGTGTTTGTAATAAAATGGTTAAAAGAGTACTTGTGGAAAATGGTTCAAGGATCAAAATTTTTAACATATCCTTCCTTTCCTTACTTGGCATTGGGGTAAAAGACATGGAATCATCAAGTATGAACATTAGGGGATTTTATATTATTTCACATATGATATTGGGATAAATAACATTGCATATTATTGTGGACCCTGTACATTACCTATTTTATGACAAGTTATGCCAAATGATTTGAAGTAAAACATAATTTTTAGATTTCCTTGAAAACATGAAATGTACATTTTTCCATCTAATTTTCATGCATGCTTAAAATTCAGCCACTGGGGATCTATTTATAAATTCCCAATGGATAACAATCTGTTAAAACATTTTTTGATGATCCAAAAAACAAATAACTATACACCATAATCCTATAATTATGATTTTGTATCTTCATATTTTCTTAAACATGGACACAAAGGATAATGATAGGAAAAAATGAACAAGGTATAACCCAACCTATTTTTTCTCAAATAATACAAGTCTGCATAACCTGGGGTTTTCATCAAAATCCACTAGTAACAAACAAAAGACTTGGATTCAACCTTATTTCATAATATCCAAATTAGAGTGCATTCATGTACCTATTTATAATACTAATTTATAATTGGTAAACCCTCATTAGATTTATGAGAATGCTTTTCCATAAATTTGGACATTGTATGAGTTCTTAAAAGATGAGTCATTACTAGAGTACTTGGGCACCTATGAGGATTTCCTTCCCTTATACCATAATAATAGGTTTCCTCATTCTACATCTACTCATGCTTACTTTTGTAAGAGAATTGATATCCATATCTTACATGATAAACCTCACACAATTCCTACTACTCCATTTATTATATAATGATCCACTCTATTAGTTCAATCCCTTAATAACTAATGATTTTTACTTTGAAGCTTTTTCATTTAGTGATAGAGACACATGTGTGAAGGATAATCATGCCTAAGCAAATCCAAAGTCACATTATGTGTCATAATTTTGACACTAAATTTAAATCTAGCAATGAAGCACATTATTTCAAAAATCTTCTCAGCAATGACTATTGGATAAAACAAAATAAAAAAATATGAACTACCATCATCTCTTTAAAACACTCTGCATTCAAGTAGAATGAAGAACAAACTTATGAGGGAGATAGGGATTATTGTGAACCCATTTCTTGTGTAGAAGTTTAGTCAAACCATAACATTTGGATAAATTTTAAAAAGGGATGAGTTACTAAATTTATGCTCCAAATTGAAGGTCATGATGAAATTTTGGATAGGGATTTTGCTATGAGCTGGAAATAGTGCCAAGTTGTCTTTGTGGGTATTGGGGTGTTGTCATAGAATAACTCATTAGGGATGTCACTGGAATGTCTTATGAAGGCACTAAGGACTTTAAGGATACAAGTCAAAAGCAAGAACTTATGCATGCATTCTTCGAGATGGATTCTATGTTTAAAACTAACGAAAGGGCTTTCCTAGGCCTGAAATTCTAAGGAGATGGACAAATATATACCTATAAGTAATGTACTATCTAACCCTATAAGGAATTTTTACACACATTTTTCACATAATGTATTTTTTTAACCATTTCAAAGGCCTTTGTATAAGTTTATCGTACCACCTTCTTATGTCATTATAAACCTTTGTTTTATCCTTCAGAAACAAACCCTCTTCTGATATAATCTACCAAGGGATGATTTTATTTGTTACCAAGATAGGGATTCCTATGAGTTACCAAGATATTAAAATTTAGGATAGTATCAAGGAGAATAGATCTAGGGGGGATAAGGACAACTTGGTTGAGGATATGAAATATGAATATTCTCCTTGGCCCCACCTAGTTCACCCTTGGGTAGTTAGGAATAAGGATAAACGAAAATCCCACGAACCTCATCCCTTAGAGAAGAGTGTGTGAAATAAAGTTAGTGTAAGTATGGATTTATCTTGAGGCATTAAAAACCATAATTTTTAAATCTACAAAATGAAAGCTGTTGAAGTCTAGAAGAGGGATGAAGATAATACAACACATTTCTTGAAGGGGTTTAGGCAAAAAATGGTATATTTTCATGATAATCTATAAAAAATAGATAGATAGTTGGTACTACTAATGAAAATGGAAAAATCTCAATTAAGAAGTGAACAAAATGAGGGAAGGTATGGTTTATTTCAAGATGGTAAAAGGAAGTAGGTGGAGGTCAAAGGGAAACCCAAATAGGAAAGGTAAGGACATCCTCACTATCACCCCAAGTATTTATAATTCCAAAAAAGAAAAAAGGTTCAAATGAGCATAAGATAAACTTGATTGAAGGCCATGACACTCAAACTAGAGGCATTATCAATAGTTCAAATAATAAGACCAAAGACATTATCATTGTTGGTCTTATTTTTTGGGTCCTATTTTTTTTATAATCTTATCAACACTTAGCATCTGTTAGGCCGTTGTGGCCTAGTTTTCATTTATTTCATCTAAGTGGTTTTCTACTTGTTAAATTTTGGTTTTTAGGTCCCTATAAAACTTGCTATTTACCTATCAAATAAAAAAAGTAAAAAAGTAGTCTAATATAACTATAGAATAGATAGATATCCTGGATTAGTATTACTAGTTACAATTATGTAATAATATGAAGGGGAAATATAGACATGTTCTACATGATTATCCATAATTATTTCTTGGGTTTATTTAGACATGCCTGTAATTAACCAATCTATGGTAATTCACAATATATTACTATATCCAGATGTAAAAGTAGTCAAACAAAATATTTACAAAATGTATCCCAAGTTAACATTAATTTTAAAAAATGAAATTAAAAGACTATTAAACATAGGATTCATAATATCCATTACACATTCTAATTGTTTTTTTAACATTGTACCTACCACTAAGCCTAATGGCAACATTTGATGTTGCACATATTATCATGACTTAAATAAAGCTTGTCTAAAAGATGATTTTTTATTATGTAGCATCAACATGATCATTGATTGTAAATCTGAGTATGAGAAATTTTATTTTTGGATGGCTTTTTTTAGTACAATCAAATCAAAATTAACCTATTAGATCAAGAAAATATATCATTTACCACCCCATTGGGAACATTTTTTTATATTGTCATGCTTTTTAGACTAAAAAATTCAGGAACATATCAAGGGAAATGACACACATTTCCATGATTTCATTCATAAAACCATTTAATATTATGTCAATTATTTACTATAAAAATACAAACAACAACAATCTCATGTTGTATATCTTTTAAAAAGTTAAACTCTTATGAAAATTCAATGTGTGGTTAAATCTAAAAAATGTATATTTGGGGTATCTTTTGGAAAACTTATAGGGTATTACTAGGTTGAATTTTTGACTCACTCAAATATAGTTATGAATTAAATTTTTGAATGAACAAAATTAGTCAACATCTCATAGAACAAAAGAGTCCCTTTTTTTTTAGGATCTGCTAGTGATCCAACAACTAAGACATTTTCCAAAATGTTATCTCATAGGTAGGTTATGATTATTCCCATCAAAGTTTCAATTTTTTTCTTTTAGATATTAAAGACCTTGATATTAGTTCTATAAAAGAGCTATCATTGATGTCATGGAGGTGTCTAGGTGAGAGGATGAAATGTCTTGATAGTCTAAGTATGAATGACAAAGTGTGCAGTGTGCTTGTCTTAGTATGCTTGAAGTAGGCTTGGTTAATATTTAGTTTTGGCATGATTAGGGATGGGTATAAATTATTTAACATGTATGAGGGGTCCTATCAGAGGTCAAAGATGATTGGATAGATTTTTTAAGTGCATGGTATTCATTTGATTTTTCATTATGTTCATCTTGGCATAGTTGGTTCTATGATAGGAAAATCTAAGTAGGTAGTTTTTTGACATCACCAATACCATATATGGATGAGTCAAGGGGATTTGATCATATAGGTATGATCATAGTAGTCCCTAGTTACTATGGTTTAAATTTTAGGTCATGAGGATGAGCATAGATAAAGATATGTAGGTGTAAAGTTGGCCTCTTAGATAGAAGTTCACTAAGTTTCTATACTTATCCAGAGTGTCACTGCATGTCATGAAAATATGTATGATCCAAAAAGTTTATGAATTTATTGTAGGTACTTAGAAATTTAATGGTGGTAAAATGTTTTTATGGTGATGTTATCTATAATTCCAAGAATGTACCCTAAAATTTTATAATACTAAAGTATTTTCTATCTCAAGATATAAATCTTCAAAGTTGCACTTGTAGACTATGATGGGCCTAAGACTGTCAAGATAAACTACATTGAAGTCTGAGGTCATCTAATCAGTAGATATAATAAGGCACATTAAATCATAGATATTGATCCAATGGTGTGTGTAAAATTCAATATGTCAAAGAATGAGCATGATAGTGACATGTGTCACATTCATGAATCTTGGACAGAAGATCAATGACAAGTGTATGATCATGTAGTCATTAAATCAATGGTGCATGTTAAATTTAATGATTCAAATGCATAGAAGGCATGTAGGGATATCAACTGGCATAATCATAGGAGCTTAGAGATTAGATCAATGGTGAACATTGCTAGATATATATTAGGCTAAGTTGTAGATATTGATAAAGAAAATTTATCCATAGTTTCTAGGAAGCATGAGATGAGGTTATGGTGCTCAATGTTTAATGTCTGAACAGTGACCATTGGAGTTCAAATATTCAAATATGTGAGGAATAAATAGTGCTTAGTATTTGAAATATATATTTAGACCTGTGATTAATTCATTGATGTAGTAAAAATCAAAGCTGTATAGTACTTCAAGTCTCATCCAATGAAACTAGATAAAAGGTTTGAGTGTTTGTATAGTCAAATTTAGTAATCTCCAAAGTTTACTGTGTGTTTGACAATGTTTTTTAAGTGACTTGAGAAGGATATTTTTGTTTTTCTTATGGTATTTGAATGTTTCAATGGCACTAAGCTATTGGAGAGTGTTTTAGAATCCATGAGGATCATCTATATAGATTTTATAGGTTTGGCTATTTGTTCATTCAATATGATCAAATTATTAGAAGTTGACTATTTGTTCATTCATGATATTCTTATGTACAAGGATAATTTTTGTATCTTTACTATAGCTTCATCCATTCCACATGTTTATGATTATTCCCAAGATAATAAATCCCCTTCGATAAGTGTCATTTCTTATTAAATTTTGAAACCTAGGCAATATTGAATAATGGATTGCTCCTATCTATAAATAGATGCATTCAATTCTCTTGATGAACCTATTAATATTGTTATCCTTTAGGTTGATTCTACATTGAGGTTGTGAACAACCTTCTTAATATCAGTCTTTTATTTTACCCATATCTTTGCCAATGGACTGATTATTGCCATATCCATTTTCATTTTTCCTTCTTGTGATCAACTTATAAGACTAGTGATTTAGGCTATTTTCAACTAATTTTATGTTCTCAATGATCTAAAATGTTTGGATATATATATTTTATTTTCCTAATCTCATCTGATTACAACCTTTGATCTCAATCAAACATGATCCATCATTTTCTTTACACTTGGTCTATGCCCTGGCCATCAAATTTAGACTCATTTTATGCTAAAGGGATTCTTGTGTGATTACTTCCCTACCACCTGTCACTTTTTCATCTTAATTCTACTTATCCTTCATTATCTTCATGTTTTCCTAGGTCCACATGGTTTTAGATTCATTTATACCATTGTTCTTGGGATCTATACTTTAAATTATTAGAATACTCCTAGGTTAGTGGGGTTATGACCTGTAGATGGATCTTACTACTACACACACCTAAACATCATTGTAAAAGTATCTTTGATGATGTCACCTCTATGTTACCAAGATTTTGACATGTGGATAGTCCTTACTATTCTACTCACCTAATAATGATTGTACAATAAACAATGATGATGTTGCCTTTAGGTTATCAATATTTTAGGATTGTGACAATTGGTGAAATCCATAAGGCACAAATATTTATCACTTTTGGAACATTTTTGGTTCATAAGGATTTTATTATTATGACACTTGGTGTAATCCTAATACCTTAGGGGCACAAGGATTTTCATATCCCATTGAAATATTCACTACTATGGGTCATTAGGTTCATGTTATTTGTAACTATCTTGGGACTCAATGAATTAAAAGGACTTATCTATTTGAAAATATTTGATTGCATAATACTTCCATTTTTGTGAACAAAGAAAAAACAAAAGTAGACTTGGGAAACAATTAGTAGGATATTTAAAAACCAAAATCCACCTAAGCATGAATAATGCCTAAAAAAATCACATAATAATAAGGTATTTATCTATATGTGAGTTTGACCCTTTTTAATCATTACTATTACATAGAACTATCAATTTCGAATGATCAAGATATCTTAACTCACTTTAAAACTATTTCCAATTTAGGACAAGTTTCCTTGATCCTTTCAAACAAGTCTATGCTAGGTGAATAGGAGTGCATTACACTTCTATCCTCTTAGGTTGGCCACATCCCATACCAAATAGTGGCTAGTTTCTAAATTTAAATACATCCTTTAGGTTTTCCAACATGTTTCACATGGTTGGATAAGGGATATTATAAAAAAAATCATACAAATACACATGAATATTCACTCATTATCTCCCCTTTTTGTCCACATGTTTTTAATATTTTATGCTTTTATACATTAAATAAATATTATTTGTTCTTTAAAAACTCAAGATCATTTAATAGGAATAGCCATAGGAAAATTCAATAACATTATAAAGTAATTCAAGATATATAAGTTTCAAGAATCAAATCCATATTATAGCTACATACACATATTCAAAAGATTAAAATTTCACATTCACTATAGGTGGGATAACTATATGGGTTTGATTTCCCTCCTAGGAGTATTGGATATGTAGGTAGTAGTCAATCATAAAGGGCAGTGATTGAGGTCAACTCAACCCATCACACTCTCATATTTTTATTATAGATTTTCATTCTATCAAAGTTCCATAAGGGTTTAAAATAAAATATCATACATATAGTTATTTATAAATGACAAAATCCTAATTGTGATATCTTAAATCACTCAACATTTATAGGTGTAGAAGGTGAAAAAATCAATTTTTAGTCACACCTAACTAG
The DNA here is from genome assembly GCA_037957365.1 of Torreya grandis. Classification (NCBI taxonomy): domain Eukaryota; kingdom Viridiplantae; phylum Streptophyta; class Pinopsida; order Cupressales; family Taxaceae; genus Torreya; species Torreya grandis. Next base: position 760,331 of record JARHVA010005121.1, on the reverse strand, counting down.
GACAAGTATGAAATAAAGGGATTGGATAAATTGTGTCATTTTCCACTTACTTAAATCATGTATAAAAACATGTTCTACCTATACCTTTGACCTATTATTTATATAATTCTATTATCTTTGTCATTTCCTATAAATTACCTAACATAATAAACTAGGACAAGTTCGTAGTTAATAGAATCTAAATCATTATATGTCACTATCCACTTATAATGAAATTATCTAGACATTATTTATAATCTTGTGCCTATCCTTGAAACTATGCAGTCATCTCTTTCATTGATTTTCACTATCAAAAAGTTAGAATAATCAACAAAAAATTGTGTTCAAGTTAGGTACATCTCTTAATAGTGATTTCTAAAAATATCAATTTATTATATTTAACATATTTTAAAAATAAAATAAAATAATTATGTTATTTTACACATATAATCAAATATAATTTATTTAAGTTTTATATAAAATAGGGTTAAATATATTGGTAAACTCATATATATTTATTTCGAACATTAATTTTCCTTTTCAAACTTTGTTCTAAGATTTTATAATTAACTATTTATAGACACTAAACACCATTAAAATTTGATCTTGTGGCCTCATATTTATTTCTTGTCTTTGTTTCTAAAAAATATTTTCTTGTCATTGGTTTTCAAATTTTTTTTCAACTTTTTTTCCTATAAACTATGTTTTGATAGTATTGAAACTCATAGAATTTTTTATTCTATGCAAATAAATATTAATTTTTACCCAAGCCATGGTGTGAGGGTTACTACCTAGGTATTCAATACATTATACAATATTTATGAAATTTATTTTAAATGTAACTCATAGTATATTAGAGACTCCGATGTTTTGCATTTAACCATAGGAAGCCTTCAATCAATTTTTGTTGTAGTGAATTAGTAAGTGGTTAGCCCCCAAAATTTAGTCTCAATATAATCTAGAGATGGGATAGTTTGGTTACCATAATGGTGTAATTATTCCTATTTTTGTGCTTTCACAGTCATGTTCAAAATTTACAACTAGGATTAGTATATTTGAGAGCCAACAAAACAAACACACCTTACCTAGTTGTATCTTTTGACATTATTTTTGTTATGTCACGATAAATTTTTAGTTAGTATTAGGAAAAAAATTGGCATATTTTATATATTATGGGTTAACAAAAATATACTGGATTCCAAATATCAAATTCTCAATTGTGTTCATCCTTTATATTTTATCTTCTCTTGTAATGTTACACCTTACATTTTTTTATAATGAATGGACCAATGATCATACTTATAATTTTTTTTATTCTTCTCCCATTAATCAAGAATATGATTGTAATATATATGACTAATATTATGAAAATTAAGATGAGTGAAACAATAGAGAATAATATAGTGAATATTAAAATGAGCTAAGAAAATTAGAAATTGCACAACCCATTCCTCCCTTGTAACCCTCTTTTCATAAAGTAGAACAAAATTATCATACTAATAAAGAATATCTTCTCTCCTTAAATATATCACAAGGATCAAAAAATGAAAATTTATTAATTAGTTCACCTTGTTTACCTTTTAATATTGCTACTACATTACATCACATTAATTAATACAAGTTAAAAAATTATAGTCCTTTCTTATAAATTAAAAATGATGCAAATGAATGTGTTATTTCATCTCTCTCTCTCTCTCTCTTTCTCTCTCTGGAAAAATTAGATGATGTGAATACATATGATATCCCACATTATCCTCTAGACATAGTTAATTATACACAATATTTTGATAATATATCTCCTCCCTTGGAAGCAATAAAGAATTTGATAACATATCATGATACTTATTCTCCCTCTTTTGAAATATAAAAGGATGAAAATGAACACGAATATAAATTAAAAGTGAAATTATTGATATAGATTTATAAAATTATGATTGTGTCATATAATTTAAATACTATTAATATATTCATACTCCACATACAAAATGTGAGTCTTATGACAACACTAAATGTGATGAATTTCCCTACTCTTGTAATTCAAAAATAATTTAATTATAGGCAATGTTATGTTTCTATTTATTTATGAACTAGATCTGATAAAGTATGCATGATTTTATAAAATGCATTAATTTTTTCTTGCAATGTGATATTAATCAATATTTTTCAAGGTTATCTCATTTCAATGTTCAAAGTAGATGATCAATTAAAACATGTAAGTGATCCTTTCCAAGCAACTACTATCCCTACTAGTTATAGTATGTCCATGATGCATGTTATTATTGACCTTCAAAGACAAGTATTCAATATATCTTTATAAATTTTATCATGTTATGTCAATATCAAATATAATTTTATTTTAGGAAAACCCATTACCTAAGCTATATTATAATATCCATATCTAAAATAATTTTAATGCCCATACTTCCTTTATTTTTTGGTCATGGAGATTGTTGTGTTTATTTAACTCAATAAAAACTTTATTTTAGGTAATGGATTAAGGATGGCTGCATTTCTACAAAAATATTTTAATACAAGTCTCAAAATAATTTCCTTGAATTGGTTTTATAGTCTACCTAGTGTCTTTGTACCTAACATCAAAACATTACAAGATGTGCTCATATCTAATTATCATAAGAAGATGGTGCCTTATTTCACATTGAAACATCTACAAGGTTTTCAATAGGTCCATGATGACCTTATAAAATATTAAATTTTATAACTAAAACAAATTTTACAAATTTAGAGATCACCTACATGATATTATACATACATTATTGCATGATAAGTTAATCATTATCCCTTCTAATTACTATCATATTCCTCATCGATGTGAGTACAAAAAATAGATTTTTCACTTGGCATGGTATTACTAGACATAAATATAATGAATTTTATAAATTATGAGAACTAGTTACACAAATTTTAGATAAATGTATTATTACATTTAAAATCATTAGAGTAATTATGATGATGTTATGTTCCATGATAAAGTTATATCTTGATTTACATGAACATGGTTTCTAAAAAAATTACAAAGTTTTAGATAAAATATATGAACATGTAATGCATAATTAAAAGATATCAAAAGAACATAAGCAATATCAAACATAAATGTAACATATAATTAATACATGTGTGACTATTTATAATAATACAAAACCAAATATTCAATATCAAAAGGTAGTTATAAATTATGATAAATATGATGCAGATTTTTTGTTTATGTAAGGATGGTCAGCTCATTATATGATTATCAATTATTTTTATTATCCATAACATCATTATTGATAATTTATTAAATGAAAATTCATGAAAAATGACATTCCTTTGTAGTCTTGGATACATAGATAAATATCTACAAGATACATCACAATTAGTTAAAATAGTCAAGAGACATATGCATGATACTATGGGGCATATAGTGTTACCTCTCCAAGTAAATTTATGAACATTGTAGACTCCATTTATAGTGTTAAAAATCCCAAGGGTATTTAATATGTTATTAGGATGAACTTATATACAAAATCTTTGTGTATTACCATATATAATGCATAGATGACTCAAGCACATACATTATAATCAAGTGATAAAATTTCAAGACCTTTAATATGAGTACCCTCTACAATCAATTTTAACTCATCATCCTCCCCACCACCACCATAGTTGGCTATTGGACATACTCAAGATCATATTACATAATAACAATGGAACTTATTCAAGAACGCCATTGAAAAATAGTTATGTCACCTATTAAAAATCAAAGTATAAATATTATTGATATACCCATTTAGGAGCATAGTAAAAAATCAATTTTAGAACCTATAAAGATTATTTATATACAAATATTTAAAGGTGAATTATACACTTCCCAAATTAATGATATTATTATAATATATTTACTTAAAATATATTCAAATATTCTACATTGCATCCTCGGGTAGTATCTTGGATAGTTCAATGTGTTTGAGAGAAAAACCATGCATTACATTCTTTTCATATTATACATCACTCTCCACTAATTATTTCACATTCTCATGTTTGTAATGTGGTAACATATTCTAAAAGCAATGATCATGACTATTACACTAAAATAATTGATGTGTTTTCAATTTAGATACATCTACATATAGTACTTTTTATACAATGAAAATCACTCTCCAACTCTATGATTCAATCATACACTATGTTCCTCCCATTTGTGGCATCATATGCTCATTTATCATACAAAAAATAAAAAAAATACTAAACATTTTAATCATTTAGAACATTTAAAAAAATAGATATTGGGAAAATATAAAAAGCAATAAAAAAATTGAGACTTGAGCATAACATAATATGCTTCTATATATATGATATTCATCACATATTTTTGTATATCAAATATTAATTTTAAATATAGACATCCATTTCATGAGGCATTTTAGTGTGATGCAAGACATACATTATACATTCATCGATGTTGGAATCCCTTCTACCCAATGGTCATGCCTATGTTGAGGACATATTATTCTATAGGTTACACTATAACAATTTGTATTTATATATGGCATCAAATGAAATATTTAGTTCATATATTGTGAAATCACACATATTTTTCCTCTTTTATACATGGATATTTTACTTTTCTAACAATATGAAATTGTTACATATAGATGGAATAGATTCATTTTCATTTGTTATATGCTCATTTAATGTTTTTTTTTTTATCATAATAGGATAAACATTACTTACTTATTGTGTGTGAGCCTTCTCCCTTGTGTGAAAATTATTTTAACATCTCTATGAGATCATTTATTTTATGTGTGCAACATTTTAAGATGTTCATTTATTTTATCCCTTAGCCTTATATGTGAAATATTTTCTTAGGTGACATTTGAATATGTCCCTCATATGTGTCATTTAGCCTTAGTGTGTTATGATGTAACATTCATGTGTGTTTTTATTTTTCACTTTTTGATCTTGATTAATGGTGTCATGATGCATATCATGCACTATTATGGATGTTTATTTTATTACATGATTAGTCGTCAAATCTATCTAGACATGACATTTGTGTGCCTCAAACTAAATATGTTACATACATGCATCAAATGACAACTGAAATTATATGATGACATTATTAGTACATGATTATATATTTATCACATGATATAGTTAAATATTATTTTTAGATGACTGAATTGCATGCTAAATCCCTCTTCTCGAAAGGAGGTCATCATATTGTGTTTGTCTAAGAAATACAAGCCTCAACAAAAAAATAAAAAGGCAAGTAACTCATATTAAAATAGAATCATTGTAGTTTTAATTTATTATATTTTTAATCATCCATGAATAAAAAAATATTAGATGTGGGATAGAATACAGGTTTTAAAAATATATATTACAAGTTTTTAGATACTTAAAGTAAAACAAAATTAGATTCTATAGTAGAGTATAGGTTTTCAAATATTCAAAGTGAATAAAATTAATAAATATGATAGATACTGGCACATTTATATCTATTTTTGGGGTATATTATATGAATATACACTCACTTTTTGAAAACTCAAAGTATAGCATCATACACACTTGAATGAATATGCATGAGTGTATTTAAAATAGTTAAAAGATTGAAGTTGCAAGTTGAAAATACAATTAAAATTGAGCATATAAAAGAATATATTTATACATCATTATAAACAAATTAAGGGGAATATTACTAATTCATGTTCATGTTTATGGTTATTTAGAGTCCAAAAAATTCAAAGTTTCAAAATTTATTCAAAGTTTCAAATTTTTGAAAAGGCATGATACCTGTTCTTGCACATTTTCAAAGTTCAAAGTTAAATTCTAAAAATAAAATTACTCATTATAATTAAATTCTATGAGAAAATAAATCATGATGGTGTCATGAATATTATTCATTCTCTTTCAATCATGTAAAATGTAATCTATATCTAACTGTAATTGCATGACGCAAATTTGTGTGGATGATTTTTGTTTATGTCTAGTGACACTCAACGAATTTGGCATTAATTATAGAAAACCTATTATTATTTCATCTTTTTGGATTAATAAATAAGATACTATTATATATTCATGATGTTTGAATAATATATCTTTACAACTCAATATCTTGATTAGTTACTCAAATTTGGACTTCATCACTTTCAATTCACCATTGGTTCAAATTATCTAAGTGCATAAGGGGGAAAATTATCCATCATTAGATATAGGTTACAATAAAATTTGGTTTCACCTATATACAAGTGTCCTCCCCCGTGATATTTTTAAAATTTTCAATTTTAAAAGTTATATTTTTCAATTTTAAAAATGAACAAGATTACTTCATGAGTTGTACAATGTTTTCTAAATTAAGTACCTATATAATCAAAGTACAACTCAAATACAAAGTGTGTTGTACACATGAGAGTTAAATTATTTCTAATTTACTCTAAAATTTTCATTACTTGAATAAATTAGGAACATATGTAGATACATAGTGTTTTTGGCAGGTACTTTATAATGCTAATTATTGACACATCCTAAACCACATAGCTTACACACAAATACATGAATCTTATTCACCATTTTTATAAGATATTTATCTATATATGGGTTAGGCACTTTTTTCTCCATTAATGTTACACAAAATTATCAATTTCAAATACTTGATCTATCCAAAATTACCTTTAGAATATCTCCAATTCAGGATAGGTGTGCTTGATCCTTTTAGACAAGTCTATGCTAGGCAATTAAGAACAGATTTCACTCTCATCAAATTAGGTCTATCACATCATGTATTAAATAATGGCTAGATTATGAAATTTAAAACACCATTTTGGGTCTTCCTACACATTTCATTTGGTTAGTTAAAGTAAATTATTAAAAGGTTTTCTTATAAATACACTTCAAGAGTCACTCATTATCCTTGTTTTCTATTCTGTTGGTTCAAAATCTAACATTTATACACATTAATAAATTATACCATATTATTTCCAAATTTAATATCACTCATAAGGATAAGCCATAATCCAATTGAATAAATTATAAATAAAGTCAAGTGATACCATTTTCAAGTATCAAATCCATCTTCTATATGCATACACATAGTCAAAGGAGCACAATTTCACATTCACTCTAGGTGGGAGAAATACATGGTCTTAATTTCCCTCCTTAGTGTATTGGATATATAGACAATGTTAAATCAACAAGGGGGTGATTTAAGTCATTTGAGACCATTGCACTCCCCTCTTTTTATTTTGGTTTTTAAAGCTATCAAAGTGACCTAAGGGTTTCAAATATAAGATAAGACAAACAATGATTTTTGTGTGATAAAATCCTAATTAAAATATTGTAGGTTATTCAAAATTTATAAATGCAAAAGGTGAAGTGATTAGTCTAATGTCACGGTCAATGAAGACAATTTTTTTATTAATAGATTAGAGGACATTTCACTTTTGTCCACTTATTGTGCTCATTTTCAAGAATATCTTTTAGCTTTACCTTTGAAATTTCATTTCCAATTTTTTTCTCTATAATTTATTGTCAATCACCTATCAAAGTCAATTAGGATAAGTTTATAGTTAATGGACTCTAATGAACCATGGTATCTTACACTCACCATGGACTTGTCCAAACTCTCATTCTAATCTAATGCATGTTCTTGATTTTGTTTAGTAATATCTTTCACATATTTTCACTATTAGTCATAATAGTAAATAGAAATGTGTGTGAAATTTAAGTATATATCTTCTTATTACTTTACAAAAATAGAAATTTTATATATTTAGCATCTTGTTAAAATCATAATTTTGATTATTGTAAATCTTTATAATTTTGATATTATATAGTTTTACACCTATAATAAAGTGTAATTTATTTATGTTTTATCAAAAATATAGTAAAGCTCATCATATAATTGGAATTAGTTAACAAAATTATTCTTATATAGGTTTATTAAAAAATGTAAAAAATATTTGTGAAAACATTTATTGTCTAGAACTTTGTCAAACCCTAGCTATTATTTTAGGGTTTCATCCTTATTTTTAGGGGTTTTATTTTTTTTATCTAGATCTAATTTTGAAATGTCCCTTTTGGTACATATTTATATAAATCTAGAATTATGTAGAAACCCTTAAAACTAAAAGTACAAACTCATATCATATATATATATATATGTATATATATATGTATATATATATATATATATATATATATATATATTAAAGCACGTAAATTAACTTTTAGATGTCATAGAAACCCTCTAAAAATTATGGAAAATCAATTATCAATTTTGGGTGAAACCCTTAAACATCAATTCTGATTTTTTACCTAATTGCAAGTCAAAAAACTAGAATTAAATACAATTACATGTATGAGTGAAAAATAATAAAATTCCACCCATAAAATAGTACAAAAATAAAATTATGGCCTAACTTTTCCCACTCTAAGGAACTCCCTTAATCTACACCTCCAAATGTTGTCCTAGATCTATGCCCAGCTTAATTACCTTCCCCAATTTTTTTGTGCCAGCCTTTAACTATGCCTTAACTTCCAAAAAGATGATACTCTACCCAATTGTGACCTTTGAATAAAATCACCAAGATTAATTTTATGGTTTTATCCCTAAAATTGGAAGTTAATGAGTATTTTCATCCTCAATGGCTAAACATGCAAGCAAACATTCTTATATTTAAAATACTTAATTATTATATGATAGATAGATGTCAAAAATATACCTCTCTACCTTATTTTATACCTTTTCCACCTTATTCTTCAAATTTAATTTATTTTAATAATAAAACATAAGTTTTTATCATTACATTTTGGCCACTTAATCATATTATTAAGTTTAGTTAAATGTATTTAAGAATACTTTTTATTTTAATAATATTATTATTAAGTTTCCCAAAATATTAGAAATGACCAAGCCCAAATTAATTAATATTATTAATTATTTTTATCTATAAAAGGGAACATTATTGTCTACCCTTCCCAATATTACTTTTCCTGATTCAATTACAACCTCATATACTTAATTACCACTATGCCAATGTGATAGGTCATGTTATAGCACCCATAGATCCTAGATCTTGTACGTGTCAAATCAGATAACTCCTAAAAAAATAATTTGATTTGTCTTTGATATCCCAAATTTATAATGAATGCAATTCATCCACAAGATGATCCTCTAAATTTTTTTGATGTATGAATGCACCCACAAATTCCCACAACACCAAAAACTACCATATGCTCTCCCCAATGTGTTTCTATTGTCCCATATGTCGAGTGGTATAACCTCTACCAATAATTATCACAAGGTTTACTCAATCCATTACCCGCATATATATACTCCCCCAAGATTAAGTTTTTTATCCACAATATGATAACATATTTCGTACATTCCCTTAAGGCCAAAGGCTACACCAAGGGCTCACCACTATGTTTATTTTACACCCATTTTCTCTTCTCATATAATGAAGGATCCAAAACAATTACTTCATAACTATATCCTTGATATCTAATGGCTACCATAATGTTATTGTGGATGAATCCCTCCAATTCATGGCGCAAAACAACTTGCATGTAAATTAGAAATAAGACATAGTAGCCACAAGTTACTTGGAATCCCATCCAAATTAGCACTAGGATGGTTATGATGATTGTATTTCATAATATTACCCATACACTAACATTACCATGCAAGTAATCCCTCTCAAATGGAACAAATGCACAATTGTTCATGATTAAAAATATTAAGACCATCAATATAGAAATGATGTAATAACTATAAATATGACAAACCCATGTAAAATTTAGTAATGTGATCAATGCAGAAGTACGTAGCCATAAAAGGATTGAAATATCTCCATTAATCATCACCAACCAGAAAATTATCTTTTTCATGATTGAAACCCCTATAAAATAACTTGTGTGAGTGTTCATGCAGTGATGTGATGGATGATAATACTGATGGTAGCAACATTAGTGCTAGAAATTAGGTCCATAACTATCCTAGGTATGCTTACACTATCATATGATGATATCATCTCATCATCATTTCCATATTCATCACCATGTAATTAGAAAACTTGGATAAGAAGCAACACCTCCATTTCTAGACCTGCACATAAAACACACACATTAGGGAAATCAAAAGCTTCTAACATCACTCCTTCAACGTCTTCATCATGCCTCATAGACATATTTCCCAACTTTATTCCATTGCTTATATTTTAGTCATATTTTACAATCATATGATTTACTTTCAAAGTCCCATTCATGTTACCCCAAGCATGAATGTATCATCACATTTTCTTCCTCATAATTAGACTTTTAGTGGCTAGAAACCAATTTTTACTAGCTATACATGCCTCAACATTGATAATAGGATATAAATTATTACACAATGTTAATAAAAACCCTTTTATTATTTTCATAAAATTTTAAAATATAATATAACTATTAATGTTAATAGATGAAAGAATGGTACACTAGATTTCATATTGAAAATACTTCATAAAATACATTAATGACAATAAAATAGAGGCTAAAAACAACCACACTTTGATTGAAAATAATTCAAAAACAACAAAAAATTGATTATAAATTAGATTTATGCTTGTAATCACTAGTATGGCTACCACAAAAATGTTGGGCAAGTTGTAAATGTGGATAATAACAGTTTTACAATCTATAATGATGAAGCTATTTTCTAGACACTTATCATCAATTTCTCCTTCACATATCCAAGGGTGAATTTTTTTTATATAGCTTGACTCAAAAAAAAACATGCTATGTTTATTATTAGGACCTTAAAAAATAAAAAAAATAACACCTATTTTACGTACCACCCTCCTACATCCAGTATATTGCTACCCCAACAATGGTAACTTTCTCAATAGCCTTTTGTTCAAGTGTAGGACTTGGTTTGAGGGAGTGATGATCCTTGTAGCTCAAATGATCACATATATCCACTCTTTTATGTTCAAACCATTTTTAAATTGTATGAAATTATCTATGTACCCCTTACTACTCAATGTGTTATTCATCTTATCACAATTTTTAGCATGCTACCCATGATGACAAGCTTCATGTAATGACATAGTAAGAAGTAATAAATCTAAAATATGATCATTTTTGTCATACATTAGGATATAAATAAGGTGTTAAAATTCCTTTTTAATTTATAATATGTTGAGATACCCTCAACACATATAATACCAACAAATATTTCATGGTGATCTGATCTAAAAAAACAAGAAGTGAGAAACCAACATTATTGACCCATGAAGCTTGTATTTCATTTGCATGCCTCCCATAAAGTTTTCCAAGAACACCATCTCATAACCTTATATATTTATAACATTCCTTTCATATTATGGTCTTTCATAGAGATGATCCAAAAGCTTTTATTTTTTTAATGCCTTAGAGATATTTTTATCAACTCTACTATATTGAAGACTTAGAAATTTTGCATTAGCCAAAAATTCCTTTCTAAATCCTTGAAAAACTATTTTTTATCCATTTCTACCCTAAAAATATTATAATCCTTTCCCAGAATTTTCTAAAGGTGTTGTTTTGCTTGAATGGCTATCAACTTAGTTTCCTTAGCTCTACTCCACCAATCATCACACCTTTCCTAGGTCCTTCTCACATCCTCTGCACTTGCTTAAAATGTATCTAGTTTCATTTCAAGAATAGGATCCACTGCAATGTAGTTGGTTTCATTTTTTGAATCCTCTTGGTACATGTAATGATTAATCCATCAAATACCATCACGTTAAAGTCTTTATCCTTTTTATACCACAAAAAGTCACCCAAATTCCATACCATTATGAAAAATGAATTTTGATCCAAAGGATCTATCTTTATTCTTTCACACTACTTATAATGATTTCATAATTAAAATAGAGTTTTGATATCATCCCCATACTGTGAATTGACATTATATTAATGTTTACCATGATGAAAACACTTTTGAAATGGCATAGTATGAAACAACAAACCTAAAATATGACTTTTATTTTTATACTTTGGGCTTGTTATTTCTCTCCTTTTCTGATCTAAAAGTAAGATATTTTGAGATATTTTCCTTGACACAAACATCCTTGTACTTCATAATTTCAAAATTAGTGACATCAACTCAAACATTCTCCTTTTCTACATGCTCATCACTATAGTTAATCTTACTCTCATACTATAATTCCTAATTTTTTGAAATGATTAGAAGATTGATAATAGCTTCTATGGTTGTTTCTATTGATTATCCTTCACTTTTTACTTTAATTTTTTATTCCTTTATGGGCTACTTAGTAATTTATTTCAGTTCTAAATTCTCTTGATTCTTGATTTTTTTTCTTGGGATCCTTTTGAAGTTTTGGATTTTCATTTTTCTTCTTCAAAATTCAATTTATATTTTATATATGCATCTCCAAGAATTATTCAAATTTATTATAAAACATTTATATATAAATGCTATTATCATATTCATCAAAATAAAAAAGTTTGACCTCGTCTCTATCACATTGCTCTTTTAACCATGCCTCCTAGATAAGATCATTATTTTGAATTCTTATAATTTAATCTAGGGATTTATAGTTGATATAAAACTACTTCATAATTTGATTCTTAATATCTTGTCTATTTATTTGTACTTCTTTTCTTGATTTTTTATTGATTTATTCAATACAAATGTTAGATTTTTAATATTTCTATATTTGCATCCACACCTCTTGGATGGAATCTATGTATTCTTACTTTGGCAAGAACTTAGGTCACCATTCCATTGTAGATAACTCAAAGCCCAAAAATAGTGAAGAGATGGCTCTAATACCACTAAAATGTCCCTTTAAGGACATATTTACACAATTCTAGAATTGTGTAGAAGCCCTTAAAATTGAAAGTACAAACTCATATTTTTATTATGAAACCCTACAAAAAAATACAAAATTTTATATATATATATATATATATATATATATATATATATATATATATATATATATATATATATATATATATATTCCAACATGTAAATTAACTTTCAAACATCATATAAATCATCTAAAATTTATGTAAATTCAATTAGTAATTTTGGGTGAAGCCCTTAAACATCAGTTTTGATTTTAACCCAATTATAAGTAAAAAAATTATAATTAAATACAACTAAATATATGAGTGAAAAATAATAATAATCTACCCATCAAATAGTACCAAAATGAAAGTATGACCTCTCTAGGAAGTTACCCCAGTCTAAGGAACTCCCTTAAGCTATGTGACACCTTCAAACACTACCCTAGGTCTATGCCCACCTAATTTCCAACCCCAAACTATTGTAAAACCCTTCAATTGTGCCCTAGGTACCAACAATATGATACTCTATCCAACTATAACCTTTGAATAAAGCCACCAAGATGAATATGAGGGTTTTTGTCTCCAAATCTATAAGCTAATGAGGTTTTTCATCCTCAAGGTTGAACATGTAAGCAATCATGCTTATATTTGAAATAAATAATTGTTAGATGATAGAAGATGTCAAAAATAGATCTCTCCACATTTTTTTATACCATTTCCCACTCAAACTTAAAACTTACTTTGTTTTAATAATAAAACATAAGTTATTGACATTAATTTTTGGCCATTTAGTCATATTATTAAGTTTAATTTAAAGTATTTAAGAATACTTTTTTATTTTAATAATATTAATATTATTAAGTTACCCAAAATATTAGAAATGACTAGGTCTAACTTAAATAATATTATTGATTATTTTTATCTAGAAAAGGGGACATTACAGATTTCTAGACATGATTTTTTATTTTCCCTTTTTATGTCTCTTTTATCCTAGATTTCTTATTATTAACAATCTAGTAATCTGTGTTATCCCTAATATTAGGAATAGGTATAGTTCTATTTTTTCATTTTCTAGTTTGATACAAGGTAAAGTAATAGGTCAAACAACATGGATAGTACACACAATCAAATTTCTATGGCTATCTGTATATATTATACTTATGCAAAAACATCTAGTGAGACATCATCATCTATGCCTACTGCACAATCCCTCATGTAAATAATTATGGATTTTTAAGATAAGGTTTTATAGTTAGAGAAAATATAAGTTCCAATAATTTATTTGATTGATTTTTCACCAAAGGATATAAATATTACTCATAACAAAGCCATGATGTCCCCTATCAAATTTAGCATTCTACCAATACTAAATCATTCTGAACCTTGTGTTTTGAAATAATATACTTAATTTTTTTGGGATACAATATGAATGTATTGGGAAATTATGCACAAGGCATAATTAATCTTATTTATATATCCTTTTATAGAAGATGAAGAGGACTCATATACATACATGGGTTAGCATGCAATAAATATATCAAAGAGGCAAATATAATGTTGATACAACATAAGATGTTCACATTGATAATAATAATAAAATTTATTCTTGTGAAGGGGGTCCATTCCACTAAAATTCATGCAAAATCTTCCACTATATATTTAATAAAAAGTATTAACAGAAGGACTAAAACACATATTAATAGATATTTATTCAAGCGTAAACATGTGAAATATAAACTAATTAAAAGGATTGGTAATTACCATGTATTTCATTTTAAATTCACATCAACTCATCAAAGGATTTGATTATATATCAATGCCAAGATTTAGAACTATATCATTAAATGTGACCATGAGACCTAAGACAATATATAACTTATAGCAACTCATGCTTAATCATATACAATGCACCTTGATTTTGGGTTAGCATCAGAAATATATTATAGAAGCAATACCATTTACATTACATAGGTGTGTGAGTTTCATGCATAATGTAAATTGGTATGCATGACCCCAAAAAATGATCCCTTCATGTGCATCTTACCACAAGCCACTACTTAGCATATCAAATTAGATCATCATAGGAGACAATTTACATGATTATTATAACCTCCTCATAATATTTTTAAAATTATAATTGAGTGTGACCTCATATATATCCCTCCACCACAATACATAAATAATATTATACCTACATCTAGATGATATGATAGCAATGCATATTTTGATGATTATCATCAATGTGGAGGAAATTATACAAATAGATTCATTAGACGTAGACATAAGATTCAAGATTTCATTAATAGAAACACTATTGATCTTATCGATAATATTACATTTATGCATGACTTGAAAATAATTTCAAAAAAACTTTATCTATGAGTATGCAAAAAAATATGGATACTATATTCAAAAAATGAGATAGCTTGAGTATGATAGTGATGATGGATATTATACAACATGTCATTACTTTATATATTTTATGCAAATACAT
This sequence comes from Torreya grandis, assembly GCA_037957365.1. NCBI lineage: Eukaryota > Viridiplantae > Streptophyta > Pinopsida > Cupressales > Taxaceae > Torreya > Torreya grandis. Next base: position 745,021 of record JARHVA010005121.1, on the reverse strand, counting down.
TACATACCTTTGATAATTTTTATCCATAGATGGAAACATTTACATCACCTAGCATATGACCTATAGATGGGTCTTTGTAGTTTATTACCACACAAACTATTATGCATGACTAATTCATGATTATTTTATTTTTCATTCCCTATATTACTATATCTTGACACATGTATACATATGCTCTTACATTGATCATTATTCTATTCTTTTTCTCAATTTTCATACAAACCTTTCCTTTTTCATTATTTATCCTTATTTTTACATCTCTAAACATTATCTTAAAATGATACATCCTTTATCCTACTACTATTTTAGTGCTCATCCTTTATAACATGCTACATTCTCATTCTTACATATTGACTAGCATGTCATTTCCATTACAATCTCACATACATTTATGAGCATATACATTGATTCTTACCCACTCCTTACACCTCCTACATACTCTTTTGATTTATAGGTTATGACTCACATTATAGTGTGGGAACATTTCTCACTTTCACTTGATTCACATTTCCATGTTATTACATTTGGTGCACATTATACCCTAACATATGCTACAATTCAACTAAATATCTCATATTCTTCTATTTTTGAAGCATTTTTACTTTCACATGCTTGACTATATCAATGTATGAAAAAAATTTAAATATTTTTTTAAAATAAAATATTTTAAAAATAAAAAATTAGGACCTAAACATGAAAAATATTCTATTTTTTATTATTCACATGTGTTTTTATTATATATTTTGTAGATTACATATCCTATTTCATGATATTAAAGAGTGGCATGCAAAACATAGATACACGTGATACATGGATGCATATACATAGGACATTCCTATATTTAAGGTCCATACCAATGTTATAGAAATATTATTACACATGTTACATTGTTTAATCACCTAAAAGTGACACTTGAGTGATAATAATGATACTTGAGACCACCTATCCCTAGTTTAGCCCTAGACCTATCCCAGAGACTATTTTCGCACTTATCTATTCTTCATGTGGTCCACATGCATCCATAGTCATCCCTAAAGTAGTACCAAACCTTCATTATTACATCCTAGCCCTTCGTGTATTTTGTTATACCACTTGGACACTAGTGCCATAATAGGGATAGTAGTGCCACATGGCACTAATATACTAATAATGGTGTTACTATCCTTTCCCTCTTCTTTTCATACATAAATATATTTTCAAATATTATACCTCTTAGGTTCATCTTATTCCTTTTTTAGCACCCACACAAGCACCATGTGTGTGTGTGTGTGTGTGTGTGTGTGTGTGTGTGTGTGTGTGTGACTTTCAACCCTCTAACCAATAGTTGGAAATTAGATGCAAAATACTATGCAAACTTTAAACAAGTGCATAATTAAGGTTATCAATTCCTATTATACCCTAATTTCACATACTACCAATTACAACATTCCTAAACTCATATTACTTGGATTTTCAGTCTCAATCACATTCAAAGCACTAAAGTCAACAATCATACTATATTCACTTGCACTTGTACTAGCACTTAGGTGGGGATAACTACATCAAGTTTGATCCCTCTTATAAGTATTAGTATTTTATAAAATCTTTTCATAGTGAGGTGTTGAGGATGTCTATCCCACCCCACTAATAGACACACTTTTATCTTGTATCAACAGGATACCATAATAACATAGAAGATTATGGTTTACTCACAAAACCAGTCAAAATAGACTATCTATAGAGTTTTAAAACTCATGCACATAAGAACAAACCTTATAGATCTAGAAATAGGTAAACCCAGAAACCTAGGAAAATCATACAAAGAGGAAACTACCACTAAAATAGGGACACTAGCACCATATATCACTATTATCCAATTAAGGTGATACGATGTAGAAAATTGGGATCCTATTTATGACACTTAGACCAACCTCTGCCTCAGTTTTTAGCTTATAAATCATCTATCCCAGTCATTTTATAGATAATTTATTATTTTTATTATTTATTACTATTTTTAGAAAGGTCAAAATTATTCAATTTTATAATAAAACAGTGGTTATAGTTATTGCATATTTTGACCCTGATTTACTATTCTCATCTCTTTAAAAAACATAGGATTTACATACACTAATTCCTAAAAGGTTAAAACATTTAGCGACCCTGACTTAATTCAAATATTACACAAACCCTAAACCTATAAAACCCTAGGGTTTATGTTTCTAGCCTTTTGAATACCCACATTCAGATTTTAAATCCCTATATTTTCCAATTTATATTTCATATAATCATGATGTTAGGACTTGCTCCAAAGTCTTAGCTTAGGATTTTGGTAAGTTTTTTTTAAATAATAAAAGTAAATGGGGCATGCTTATTTTTATAAATACACCCCCATAAATAAATTAACTTACTTTTATTATGTTAGTTTTATATTTGTGTTAAATAATTAGAATTACCTTTCGAGTGGAATTCTCATGGGAGTTGGTTAGTAGGTTAGTTGGTTTTTACCAGTTTGTGTTGAAAACCTACAAATATATGTTTTTCAATATAAAATGGTTAATGGCATATTGGCACCCTTTTTATGTACTCATTCTATTTTGATTAATAAAATACTTGTGGACCCATCTCAATGGGCACAAGATTTACCTTAGGTGATTTTATTTGGTTAAATCTATTGGAGTGTTATTAGTGGTATCAGAGCATGGTAACTTGGTATATACTTGGTAAATGCAAGGAAAAAGAGAACATGGTGATCTCGAGGAGAAGAGATAAAATAATTTATGTGATTGGATTAAAAAGGTCCTATGAAATTGATTTTGGAAAATATAAGGTATGCCCCTTATTAATATACTTTGGAGTTAATATTTGAAAAATTATTCAACTATTTTTTTAGATCCTATGATTGGAGGACTTTGAGAATTAAAATACATTGAGAAATTAATTTTTTATGGTTGGTCTGAGAAGTAACAAAATTAATTTTTTGATCCTCCATTTTTTAAAGCTTGATTATCCTTGTTAAAGCCTAGAAGTTGATTGTTTGATTCTAATGTTTAAAAAAACTGCTTGGAAAACCCCTATAAAAAAGTGGTCTCCATGACTTTGTAAATTTTTTTTTGAAATAAATATGGATAAATCTCTATCAATTTTAAGTTTTTTTATGCCAAAAAAACTTGATCTAAAACTATCCTGAAAGCTTTTAAAGCAAATTTATGAGTTGTATGGATTCGTTTTAAATTTTTAAAACTCCCATAGTATCCAAAAAACTCTATCCATCATTCATTTTATACAAAATCCCTTTATGGTAGTTTAAATTTTCTCAAATTTGTTTAAAAAATCTATTATTTGGACCTATACAGATTTATAAGGTGAAAAATAATATTTTTCATTTTCTAAAGTTCAATAAAGTTTGATCAAAGATGTTATGGTTTGAGGGGTCCACAACTCAAAGAGATTTTTAATTTTTCCAAAACTTTCATGAATGAATGAATTTTTACTTGGGAAAGTAATTTTTTTAATTTTCTAAATAGCAAAAATCAGCTTTAAAAATAAATTTCTCATTATATGCCTTGTAAAAGCTCATAGAATAATTGGAAAGCATTATTTTGTAAAAACCTTTGGAAGTTGGACGTCTAGGGTTCAAATATTTCTTTTGGTAGTATTTCTATTTGGGTGTTTAATTTTTTGAATAATATTCCATTTTTTGAAATCTTTTACATGTTTTAAATATTGTAAACAACATCAATCATGTGAAAGAATGAAATTCAGTGGGAGAAAGCAATAGTTGTGTGTTTCATTGGTAAAATAAGGGTGTAATTGGTGAAATAAGGGTGTAATTGGTAAAATAAAAGTGTAATTGGTTTATTTTTTTTATTTTTGGTGAGGTTAAGTGCAAAACCCATAATGGAGGTTAAGTGAAAAACTTTGTAGAAGCATTACTTTGTGTAAAGTGTTATTATGGGTGTGTTTTTATTTCATTTTTTGTGCTTACTTTCATTTCAAGATGTAAAAAATTCAAAATTCACTTTAAGATGGCAATAGATTAATGATTTATAATTATTTTTATTAGAAACCTTTGATGGAAGCTTCATTAGTTTTTAATGAGCTATGAGATATTGTAAAAAATGAAAATCCTACATTGCCTACAGAACAAGCTAAACTTGATGTATTTAATCTACATGATTCTAATGACCTATATTTAATCAAGTGTTATTGTACTCAATATAATTATATACATATTGAAAATTCTCCTCAGAGTTACACTGCATGTAAAATCTTATCTAATTTGTATGATAAGAAACCTAAACTTAAGAAGATATACATCCATATGTAGTTGTTTACTTTATTGTTAGAGGAAGATGGGTATATGGGATAATACATGTCCAAGTTGAAGAATATTCCTACTAAGTACACTAAGGTTGGGTTTGAAAAACTAGATGATGATCTCATAGTTACTGTTGCATTGAAAGTACTACTTGGGTCTTATAAAAACTTTATAGAAATGTTTCATGTCTTTGACAAGATCACAGGCATCACTTTTGATAAATTGATTGAGTTTCTTAATCAACATGACCTCTCTCTACCTAAAAAATCTAATAAAATTGAGGAAGCCCATGTTTTATAGTCTAAGCCTAGTTCATCTTATTTTTGTTAACAAAATAATAGAGGGAGTAGTTATAAACGGGGTCAAGGTTATAGAGGAGGCATTTATCAAAACTAAGGTAGAGGTCATTCAAATCAATAATAATTTATCCATTCTCATTCAAATGAGATAAGTGATAGAGGACATATTCATAACTCTTATAGAGGTAGAGGTCAAGGTAGATTAGACATCCAATGTCATAGATTTGGGAAATTTGGTCACATTGCCTCTTAGTGTAGGATTCCTTTTGAAAAAATTTAGAGGCCATAAAAAGTGATTAAATCTAAGTCTACTCAATTTTCTAACCATGACTATGATTATTTTAGCAATGTTTCTCATGAATCTGCATTCACTGCTTTAGGTCACATTGACTCTATGGAATGTGAGGCTAAAGATGAGTTCATAGATGTATGGGTTTTAGATATAGGAGAAACCAAACACGTGACATTTAGGGCTTATCTCTTTGGTATCCTTGGTAGATAAGTCTTTGCATACTCCACAAGGTCTTGGGTCAATTTGGATTCTCTTTCCTAATGGATCAATCAAATACTTGGAGAATGTTTAGTATGTTCCCACATTGAAAAAACATATTCTTTATTTAATAACTATTTGAAAGAAAGGTTATCAAATTATGCTTGAAAATGGGCTCATTTATATCAATTCAGTGAAGGATGGATATAAAAACATGTATATAGGATATGAGGATGGAAATTTGGTTAGATTGTATTGTAAAGTGTTTCTTCCCATAGTGAAACTTGTGGTAATTATTGAAATAGGTACAAGTAGTATGTCTACACAATAGTTGTGGCATATCCGTTCTGGACATTTGAATGTTCACTCTTTAGTGGAATTTTAGAGATATGGTATGGTGAGTGGGTTGCCCACTTTTTGCAAAGATATTATTCTTTATGAATCATGTGTTTTGGGAAAATAAAATCAATATTTTTTTATAAGAATTCTTCATGGAAAGATAACATATGTTTGTAGTTAGTTCATAGTGATGTATGTGACATGAAGAAGTCATCCATTGGAGGGTGTATATATTTTGTGTTGTTTATTAATGATTTTTATAGGATGACTTGGGTATTTTTTATGACAAACAAATCAGAAGTTTTCACTAAGTTAGTTGATTGGTTACACTTAGTTGAAAAAGAAATAGGTTCACACTTGGCCACTCTTCATTTAGACAATGGTGGTGAGTATACTTCAAATGAGTTTTTGTATTTTGTTCAAGAACATGACATTCATATACAATAAAATAATTATTACACTCCATACTAAAATGGAATATCTAAAATAATGAATAGGACTTTAGAGGTCACAACATGAGCTAAGCTACACTATAAACAGCTTGATGATAAGTTTTGGGCTAAAGCCATTTATACTATAGTGTATTTGAGAAATAGGTCGCCCATAGCTAGAATTTTGGGATAAACTCCATATGAGGCTTCTTATGGGTTTAAACCAAAATTTAAATACTTAAAAGTTTTTGGGTGCCTTTGTTTTGATTTAACTCCCATTAAACATAGAACTAAGTTCGAACCATGAAGTCAAAAATGCATCTTTCTTGGATATTCAAAAAATAAAAAGGGGTTTCATTTTATTGCATAGGATACAAGTAAATTTATATAGTCAATATGTGGTATTTGATGAATTTGGTACTATGAAAACTGAAGAGATTGATTCTCAATCTGATAGGTTAGAGAGGAAAATTTCAAAACATGATAAGGGATTGAATAATGAGGGTGATTCTCAGAAGTTATGGTATGAGACTAATATCCCTTCTATTTCCTCTCCTTAATTTACTAATTCATATGTTGATGACTTAGATAATGTTGAAAATTCTCTAAGCCTTCCTTTGAATGGTGCACATGATGAGAATTTTGGTGTTCCTGATTTAAATAATTTGAATAAGTATCTAAAATGGGCTCAAAGTATTTTTTCTAACTTAAAAGTAGATGAAGTTGGTCTAACAAGTCCCAATATTTATTGTAAATAGGTTAACTATGCAATGGTTTTTACTACTTCTTCCACTGAGCCATCTACTTTTGAGGAGGCCTCTACTGAACATGTTTGGAAACAAGTAATGCAAATTGAGTATGATGCAATACTTAACAATAATATCTAGGTTTTAGTTGATCCTCCTCCACATGTTCAACCCATGGGATGAAAATGGGTTTATAGGACTAAGTATAAATTATATTTCTCTATTGATAAACATAAGGTAAGACTTGTTATGAAAGCATATATGCAACAAGAAGGTATTAACTATGAGGAAACATTTGCACCAACTACCAAATGGCACATTATTTGCTTGGTAATTACCTTAGTAGCATAGAATGTTTGGAAAGTACATCAAATGGATATTAAAAATGTTATTTTTAATGGTGATTTATAGGAAGAAGTATATATGAAACAACCTCAAGGTTTTGAGAAAGTGGGTGTAGAACACAAAGTGTGTAAATAGGCATCTAGGGCTTGGTATGAGAAAATGGATTCACACTTAAAGATAATTATATTTTAATATAGTGAATCTAATGGTACTCTCTATTTTCAAGTGCAGGGTAAAAAATTGGGGATTCTTTCTCTCTATGTCGATGACTTGTTTATCATAGGGAATGATGAAAACCATAACAAGTATATGAAGAAGGAATTAAAAGATGGGTTTGAGATGACAGATCTTGGACTTCTTCACTATTATCTTGGCATAGAAGTAACTCAGACATATATTAATATTTTCATTTCACAAACTAAATATATTTATGAGTTATTAAATAGGTTTGTCATGAGTGATTGCAAACCTACCCTCACTCCTATGGAAAGTAGCTTGAAATTATCTAAGGATGATGGCATTGCCTTTTTTTATGTCACCAAATATAGATAATTAGTGGGATGTTTGATATATTTGATGACTACCATGACTGATATATCATTTTACATTGGAATTTTGTCTAGGTTTATGCATGAGCTTAGAAAAATTCATTGACATACAAAAAAAAATACTTTGTTACCTTCAAATAATGAAAACATATGGTCTTGAATACCATCATAACATGAACTTCAAAATTGTTGGGTATTATGATGTAGATTTTACCAGATTGCTAGAGTAATCACAATAGGATACACTATGCATATGGGTTTAGTTTACATTGCTTGGTGTTTTAAGAGGCATGATATAGTGTCAAATTCATTAGCAGAAGTAGAGTACATTGTAGTATGGAATACTTCCATAGAAATTATTTATTTACAGTTCATTCTTGAAGATCTTCAGATTTCTTAGATTGCTCCTACACAATTATACATTGATAATTAGAGTGTAATCAAGATGTCTAAGAATCTATTATTCATGCCAAAACAAAACATATGGATGTCAAATGTCATTATCTATGAATTCTGGTGGAAAAGAAAACACTTGATCCTATATATTGCCCAATTATTGATCAGACAACTAACATTTTCACAAAACCCCTTGACATAATCAAATTTAAAAAACTTAGAAAAATTCTTGGCATGTATCCAGAGAACTAACTTTGGATCATGGTGGGGGGGGGGGGGTTGTTAGTACTTGTTCCATAGTCTTAACTTATCTTAGGATTTTGGTATTTTTTTTTAAAAATAAAAAATGTAAATGGGGCATGCTTCTTTGTATAAAGACACCCCCATAAATAATTTAACTTAGTTTTATTAGGTTAGTTTTATATTTGTGTTAAATAATTAGAACTACCTTTCAGGTGGAATTCCCATGGAAGTTGGTCAGTAGGTTGGTTGGTTTTTACCAATATGTGGTGAAAACTTATAAATATATGTTTTTTAATATAAAAGGGTTAAAAACATATTGGCACCCTTTTTATGTCCTTGTTTTGTTTTGATTAATAAAACACTTGTGGACCCACCTTAGTGGGCATAAGCTTTACCTTAGGTGATTTTTTTTGGTTAAATCTATTGGAGTGTTATCATATGATAATAATTGTAGATGAAGTTAATTACTTTTTGATGCAAATTTTTATATCTTCTCTTGTTGGCTTGTTTCCTTTTATTTGGAATGAATTTAAAGATGACATAACATATGTACATGACGCTTTAAATCAGTTCAAATATATTTCATATTTCACAACACATTATCTTTTTATTATGTGTAATTTCATTAACAATCAAACCCTTACACACATGGAGGATTTAACACATAAGGTAACATCTGTGTTTCAAGTTTCAATGTCATATCTTATGCACAAGAAAAAATCTCATTCTCCTCCTCATCTCCATGAGGGTGATAGATAATTTACCTATAAATAGGTCCATTTTCTCACTCCTCCATGAGATTAATCATACTATACTATTGTTACTCATGCCCATACTCAGCTTATCTACACCTCTCCCCTATAGGCTGTGTGCCTACTTGTTCAATCAGAAGAAATTAGGGTTTGAACTTATGAGACTTTAAGGGATAAAATTATCAATATGATCAAGCTAATATTAGATATATAGAATAAAAATGAGCTACTAAGTGAAAATTTCACATTATTTACAAATCACATTACATGTGCATAGTCTTTAGAATATGTTAGTGTAAACTATGTATATCCATATACACCTAGCAAAGTCATGCTTCACACTCTTCCATCTCCAAATCATAAAGTACAACATAATTAATCTCTTATAAGTGATTCAAAAATATTATAAGGGTCAAATAAGAGTTAAAGTTAGATATTAATGGAAATGATTAAAGCTAATTTGATTAATCTACCTCCTCTACACCTAGCGAGGAGATCTAGATATTACTATGCATATCATAGAATGCATAGGCTTCACATAGATTCATCTTTAGAATTGAAAATTAAAATATAATAGATAATGGATAAAAATTAATCAAATAGTGACACATCATGCAAAAAACATACAATGTCACATATCTAAATTTAAAAAGGGTTAAATTTAGAAACAATACAAAAATGGTTACCAAAGCATAACTTAAAATAATAATAGGCTCAAAAATCACAATAAAAGAAAGAAATAATAAAATAAGCATAGGTAAAGTAAGTAAAATAGGAAAATCTACCTCTCCAAAATGAGGCTTAACTTTCAAATCATTATGGGTTTGGTCAAAAATATGTGCAATAGTTGATTATCATGGTCAAGGTTTGGGCAAGTAGGCCCAAGGCATCACTTATTCTATTCTAGCATTTTATAATGTTGGTCAAAAAGGTTTGGTATTTATTAAAAATTTTAAATCACATCATTCACAAATATATTTTATCAAATAAAAATATCTAGATACATAGGAAATGTTAACTAAAGCGCAAAAACTTTAGTTGTAAATTCAAAATAATGCTAAGCCAACAAGCATTCTAACAGGAGGCTTTCTATCAAATGAGCCTCAAAAACACCATATTCCTATAATAAGCACAAATTCAAAGGGTAAACTAACAATTAATATTCCAAATCACAATCTACAAAGGTCAACTCCACAATATGATGCAATTCCCTCTATCATTCTAGGTTATTATGATTATTATGATTTTGACAATGAATAAAACCTAGAATCATAACTGAAAACCATTAAACTACATCATAACAATCACACTACATGAGAGATTACCATTCCTATTTTTGACACAAGCCACATTGATAGTGAGTCTCTCATGAGACTCACCAGTTAGTATTTTCCCCCCCTTCTTGTACATGCTTTCCTTATTTCTCACTCCTTTTATATAGTTTCATTTTCATGTTGCTTGTACATAGCTCATATCTATAAAATTAAAAAACAATATAATATTTCAAAAACACAAAAAAAATTCAAATAATTACTCAAAAAACACAAAATTATAGATTGTATGCATTTCCATGTTTACATTTTTTATATTTTAGAGACACTACATATGCTAGATATCTTAATATAGTCTATTTTTATCATACATACATGCTTCACTTTTTCTTTTCAAGTGCTTATAGATTACTTATAGGACTCATATCCACTACACCAATCTAGATTTTGTATTATCTACCCAATGGGGGATACACTGGCACACAAGTTTTTAATTTGACACATTCTCCCATTTGGGGGAACCCTATACATAGTTTCGATTACTAGGTTACATCTTTTTATACTCTACATCATAGCTTGAGCATTGTTATATATTAATATTGATCATGCTACACTTACTTGAATTTTTTCTTGGCCACTACTACTTTAGACTCGATATATTTACATCATGGATATTACATAGATTTGTATTACATGAGCATACATACTTTATCTTTCCTAGTTTAGAATTGATTTTATCTCTATGCTTCTTATATTTGAGGTCAATTAAATATTCCATTGATATTTTTCTCTACACCACTTATTTTCATAGTATGTATGCTTTGGACATGTACCCATGTCCTTGTGTGTGCCTTCTTGATTGTGTATGTAGAAATTTTAACATATAATTATATGTGGCTCTAAGCCAACTTACTTGTTGCTTGTGTATGTAGATGTTTGAACATGTCCTTGTATGTCTTATTTTCTTAAATTTAGTGACATGTGCCCATGTCCCTAGTATTGTGGCCCCTTGGCCTACTTTACATGCCTCATGTGTGTTGTATGTATGTTTTCTTGTATGTGTCGTGGCCATAACACTTGTCTCTTGATTGTTACACACTTTAATTTTATATTCCATCAGGGACCTCATGCATCTCCCCTTCCTACTTGGGTGTCATGATGGACATCATGCCCCAACCCCCTAGGTAAGTACTTAGTTATTACTCAAATTTATTGTTACATACATTATTATATCTATTTTGACACCCTTGTAAATGCTAGAAATAACATATATCATACATTAAAAACTTATGCTCAGATGATCTTACATTCTGATGTTAAGTATGCACATCATATTTTATTATTACGTAGATATCATATATGTTCCATCTAACACACATCTTGTATAGATTTTTTCTTTTAAGGATAGTTATTGCACATGTTCAACAACTCCCCTAAAAAGAGGGTGAGTTCATAAGGTTTTTTCACAAATATTAGGCTCCCATAATGCACTCATAGTAATTTTTTTATCACAAAATCTCATATTACAAAAATCAAACTCAGGTAAACATATTTGCAAATAGTGACACATAGATCATAATAGTTGCACACAAATCCTAGTAGATGGACATTAGTTCCCCAATTGGGACACTAGCCCCACATAGTGATATTGTCCAAGATATGGCACTACTATCTAGTAGTCTTAGTTTCAAAAAAATATAGATTGACCATAAAAGTATAGTAGATACAATCGAGGTTTACATAGGTTTAGTTATAAATTTACTATTTGTGCTTAAATATCTACCAATTTAGCTTAGATTCATACCAATTTTATCAAATTAGGGGAATCATGTGTGGCATGACTATTCCCATTTTTAGTCTAGATACTCAGATATAGATTATTAAAACTTAGTCCTGAATCTATATACTCAGATATCAAATTTGCGGGCATGTGCATGACACATTATTTTTGTATGCTCACTTACACACTAGTTGATTAGATAGAATGACAAATTCCATTTCATTCTCTACATTGTATACATCTTACATCATATTCTATAATACACATAAATTTCATGACTTATTCCATCTATAGTTATTGTCATTCCCAAGTGGCCTAGACCCACCTAATATACCTAAGTTGCCATAGAGCCAAAATTTCCAATTAGATATTTCTAGTTACATCATGTAATTTTAGTTTTAGATGAATTTAATACACATGGGTAAGAAATGATGGATTCATAGTCTACTTAATTTATTGAGACACCTACATGAGAGTATTATACACACTATCAATCCAATCCAAGTTATTCATAGGTCATGATCCACCAAGTCGGGAAATGATGGAGTCAAAACTAGTTTAAGTTATTGATCTACCCACAAATGAGGATTGAGCAAGCCATTATCTTAGTCTAAGATATTAACTAATTTATCACTATATACATGCATACATAGGTTGTCATCAAGTTTATACATTGGAACATGTACCCAATGATGTGTATTCATTCCTTTCCTCTATCTTATCCATATACTTATGTTTTCTTCTTTACTCAATTTTTTCTTTACTTTTGATATCTCATAAGTAAGTACTGATTTATTCATGTTTCATTTATAGGACATGCATTGTAGCATGCTTCACATACTCAAACCCATCTTCATGAGCTTGAAAGCTTAGGTAAGTCTATGTACTCTTATTTTTCCTTTATCCTAGTCATTTAAATTTGATGCACTTATACAATAAAGGGGGGGATGTAATCACCTAAAAGTGACACTTGAGTGCTAAGAGTGATACATGAGACCACCTATCCATAAATTAGTATTAGACCTATCCTAGAGCCTATTTTCACACTTATCTTGACTTTGTGTGGGCCACAGTCATCCTTAAATCAATTCTAGACCTTCATTCTTGCATCTTGGCCCTTCATGCTTAGTGTCCTACCACTTGGACACTAGTGCCATAATAGGGACAGTAACACCACATGGTGATATTGTATGAGTAATGGAACTATCCTTTCCCTCTTATTTTAACACATGGATATGTTTTCAAATCTTATACCTTCTAGTGTTGGCCTAGACATCTTTTAGCACCAACACAAGAACTAGAATAGTATATATACATAGCTCTTAGTCCTCTAAATACTAGATGGAAATTAGATGCAAACTCAAAACAAGTTATTTATAAGGTTATCAATCCCTATTCTAGCCTAATTCTACATACTACCATCTACAACATTATTAAGCTCATATTACTGAGATTTCTAGTCTTAAGAACATTCAAATCATTTAAGTCAACTATCATACTATATTCACTTGAAATTGTACTAACACTTAGGTGGTGATAACTACATTAGGCTTGATCCCTCTCATAGTATTGGTATGTAGGCAACTCTCTTCATAATGAGGTGTTGAGGATGTCTAGCCTACCCCACTAACAAACACACTTTTTAACTTGTATCAACTGGATACCTTATCAACATGGAAGATTAGGGTTTTTTCATAAAATCAGTCAAAATAGACAATATACTGGGTTTCAAAACTCATGCATATAGGAATAGACCTTACAAATATAGACATAGGTACACCCATAAACTCAAGCTAGTTCTACAAAGACGATGTTACCACCAAAATAGGTACACTAGTGTAACATAACACTACTATATAATTAGGGTGATACTATTCAGAAGGGTTTTTTACACTTGTATCTTATTTGCAACACTCAAATCAGCCTTTGCCTCATTTTTCATATTCTAGATCATCCATCTTAGTCATTTTCCAACTAAGTTATTATTTGTATTTTTTATTACTATTTTTATAAAGGTCAAAATTTGTCAATTCTATAACAAATTAGTGGTTATATTTATTGTATATTTATACACTTATTTATTATTCTTATCTCTTTAATAAACATAGGATTTACATACACTAAGTCTTAAAAGTTTAAAACACAATGCTACAGGTTATATCTTTCTATGACCTTTCTATTTACCATTTATAGATCCATTTCTTCCTTAAACATGTTTTTCTATTACTCATACTCTCTACAATGTTATATTTCATAGATATGGCATTAACATAAATACATGGTGTAGACTAGATTAATTTTTCTATGCTTCATTTATGTTGTTTCATTTACATTATATACTAGTCATTTCTTTTTTGTTATTGGTGGCCCTCAGCCCTATGTATGTGGCACCTTATAGACCATTGATTGTAACCATTGGATTTGTGTGTGCATCATGTTATTTTCAATCAATTTTTGACATTGGACTTATGTGTGACATATTATTTACCATTATTTCATCCCTTGTCCTTATTTGTGTGACTTTTTATTTTCCATTTTTTTTGTAATTGGCCTTGTGTGTGTGGCATTTATTTTCCCTCATTGTGGCTTTGGCATCATGTGTGACATTGAGTGTTATGACATATGGCCATATTGTGTACCTCATGACCATGATAATTATATGACTATGAGTGAATTAATTTAGGATTGTCTACAAATCTTGTTGATTTTTCTAAGTTTATAGGTGTCATGATCCATATTAATCACCTCCCCATTTTTGTACACTATAATGAATCACATCATGCACATTTTATTATGTAATATTATTCAATACTTCTACTAGTGATGATTACTTTTGCATGCATAATTTTTATATATGTGTTGATAAGAAACTTATATTCCTTGAAACATATGTTTCACACATGCTTCAATGACATATTCATTACTATGATGGAATATTCTCCATATGTTAAAATTATTCTACATGATTACATTTTTTTCATAACATGATATAATTAATTATTTTCTTTTGAGATGAGTGGCTCATAGAATACATCTATTACCTCAAAATAGAGGAATATTAGTGGTCTTATCATAAATATTTAAGCCTCCATGAGTAAAAAAACATATTTTGGGTATAATTTACAAGATTCATGCATTTCATAGTGTTTGGATATAAAATTAGGGTAGGTATTTATACATTGGTAAAAAATGTTTTGTCATATTCCTTAGATGTGTACTTGATTTAAAGAAAATTTTGATACTAGTTTTCAAATATTGACACATTTATATAGATTTGAGGGCATTTCATACACATTTATAAGAATATGAGTTACATGTTTTCAATTTTATGACAAAATATAAAATATATGCATAGCATTATATATCGTATTGGTTTTAAATATGGGGAATTCTATTTTTTCATGTACTTACACACTTTTAAAGTTTATATTTTAAATCAAATTTGATGGTAACCATAATTTATTACCCTTAAATTGATAAGTTAGTCTATATCAATTGATTTAGGTTTATCAAATTAATGTGATTGAGGTTTAGTGATTCCCAATGACATTGGCATTACTCAAAGTGATCCCATATGTGGTTCTCCCCTTAGCATATTGGGGTAAAATATTAGTTGCATGGATAATGTAGTCGAGGATTTTGAAACACTCAATTACCAAGGCACTAATCTCTTTTTAATGTGCATTTGATAATTTTATCTTCCTAACCCATGGCCTTGTTTTAGTTCAAAATTGGGATTTTCCTCAACTCTCCAAGTGATTCAACAAGGAAGCATAGTTATCTAATGTTTTAAATAAGTAATCATCATCTAAAATGGAATGTTATAAGGAAACATGTTTCATCTTCTTACAAGTGTATTCCTTCCTTTCTATTTATGTTCAAAAAGTTTCAATTATAGTTCATATTTTCAATTTCATACATGAGCATTGATTGATGTTTGTTCATTGTAGGTTACATAGATCAAGATGAAATTTCAAAGCTTCCTAAAAATATGAAATGTTTTTTACACACCCACACACTTTTTTTCACTCTATAAATATATTTTCATTTCAATACTAAAATAAAAACAGGGAATTTGTAAACACTAAAATATGATATTATATACTTTACATTGTCAATTTTGAGCTCATTGAAGTGAATTTAATGGACTACATTGAAGAGATTAATTTAGGAAAATAATGGAATATCATTAATTTAAATTCATCCAACCTTGGAAACCTTTTTAATATATCCTCCTTAAAATAAATTTTCAAAGGTTTCCATATTTGTCAAATTGGGAGAGAAAATGAGCTAGTATGGAAGCAACCTCAGATAGTAATTACAAAGTCAAACCAAGTTACTTGGTGGCTATAAATTTATTAATATATGATTTCCCTAAGAATAAATTATGGCACGAATACCATATTCCAAAAGTAAAATTTTTCTTTTAGGTTTCAATCCAAAACAAAATCCTAAATTAAAATAATTTTATAAAAAGAGGTTTCATGATAATAAACAAATTATTATAATGTGAAAATGAAGTTGAATATTTTTACCACTTCTTATTTAAATTTCCCTTTGATTATGAGACATTGACTATTATTCTCTCCAAATTTTAGGTTATCCAATTTTAGCTTACATCCATCTTGGATTTTATTCTTTAGTGGTCACCTCCATTCTATAGCTTTTAGTTGAATAAACTTTATAATATAACCCTCTCAAATGTCTTCTAGGACTTATGGTGGGAAATAAATTTAAGAATATTTCAAACTAAAAACCATAGTGTAACCAAAATAGAAACAAGGATAGTTGAGGAAATTTTTAAGAACTTATTTATGATAAAAAGTAAGAAAAAGGAGAAGCTAAAGTAGCCTTAAATTGGAAACTTTCATAATTAGTAGGCTGAGATGCAGATTAGGATAAGGTTGATATAAAACTAGTTAAATGGTTATATGATTACACAAGATGGGTCATTTAAACTTTAATGTTGTCTCTAAATTTAACCCAAGATAGGTAAGGGGTGGTGAAAATATTAGGATTAGGTGGAATCTAATTTTTTCCTATGCAAGTAGTCTTGGTATCCAAACTAATCATTTTTTAAAGTCTAAAGAAACTTTAATTGGACTAAAAATAGATAGATGAATTAATTTCACTCACCTTTCAATTTAAAGGTACTCTTTTAACATTATCAAATGCATTATGAATGAAATCTCCCCAATTTTAACCACTATAAAAAATATTGTATATGCATTACTAATCCTACAATCCTTCAAGGAAGTCTCAATTTTTCATATATATATGAAAGGTAACAAGATGGACAACTAGTTACTAACAAAGGGGTCTTTGTCTTGATTGTCAAACAATTATTTAATCTCAAACCATTTCCCCCAAACTTAGTCTAATTATTGTTTGATAAATCTAAATGCTAATCAAACTCTGTAACCATTTTAGTTTGGTTATTAATTTTTTTGAAACTTTAGTATTTTATTTTCCTATGTTGGGTTTCTCTTTTAGTAATAAGTTTGGGAGACTCGAGTATTTACTTACATAGTATTTAGATTACCCCATTATTTATTTCTTGATTTGTGTGAAAATTATTTTGTATGGATTATGTTATTAATTTCTACCTTGATGCCTAAATTTGATAATTTAATAAATATTAATAAATTTATGTATTGTAGTTGTTCTCCATGATGAGTGGCATGTTTAGCTCACCCCTGCTAGACTACAAAACAATCTTGTGTCAGGAGAATTATTAGTCTTCTAAATCATAAAGGAGATACGCCCACTATATATAATATTATTTATTCTTATTGAATATGTTTTTACACTCATAATAACAATAATTGGATAGGAATCAAGTAATTTTTTTCTACATCCTAAAGCCCATTGTTAGATTGAGTATTATATTTAGGACAAATTATAAAAGGATAAGATTTATTAATAACCATATGGCTAGAGATAGAGTTAGGATTGAACCTTATTATTAAAAAGGTGTAAATAAAATTCCACATTCTATAAAAATTCTAAAATAAGGAGAATTAATATACTTTATGGGAAAAATTATTGGATTTGATCTAATGATTTTTATAGAATTAATAAAATCATGGAATGCAAGACAAGTTAATGTTGTATGCATATCCTTCATCATGTTATATGAAATTATATATATGTAAAATATCATATTTATGGATGGAATGATACTATACAAATCTAAAATGATAAAGGAGGAAGACATAAAATCCTTTCTTAGAGGCAAAGAAAAAATTACCAAATTCCAAGATTGATGTTTGAGAGAATCACTGTCTAGGCATTGGAGTGAAATTTTACTATAAATTATGAAATATGTGACCATGAAAGTGAGATTCACCATGCTCAGTCAATTACAACATAATTTTTTTTAATTTTTTCATTCTTATTATTAATGTATTTAGAAAAATATATTATTAATGTCCAACTAGGAAAGGCAAACCTTTCCCTACAACAAGCCTTAATTGTCATACTAATATAAATGATAAAACCCTAAATGTTCTACCCATATACGAATTTAAATTTTATATTATGAAAAAATAATTTCTAATCTTAATCCCATTGAAACTTTGAATTCTATTAAGAAGGAGGACAAATTACCTAATTTATTTCTATCAAAATTATCACAGAATAGAAGGAGACATTTGCAAAAGAGCTAGAGGAAGGTAAGGTTAAATTTTCATTGTATTTAAATTAGGACTAACATAAAATAACTTTTATTTATGACATAACGCTTAGAGATAATTTTGAAAAATTCTCTCCTAAATCATCTTCTTCTAAATCTAATTTCACTTGGGAGGTAAACAAACTACACTAACAAAGTTATTTTATTTTTAAAGGAATAAAAATAGGAAAAAAAGGTGAAAATAATTCCATATAAATAAAGGTAATAATAAAATATTTAATGAGTACAAATAATAGAATTCAATGTGAACCCAAAGGAAAATATTAACAGTCTAGAGAATTAATCTCATTTTCATCATTATATCATGAAATGGTTCATGTTATAAAATGAAATATTAAAAACAAAACTAGAGTTTTTTATTCAACATATCAATGGATA
The DNA here is from genome assembly GCA_037957365.1 of Torreya grandis. Classification (NCBI taxonomy): domain Eukaryota; kingdom Viridiplantae; phylum Streptophyta; class Pinopsida; order Cupressales; family Taxaceae; genus Torreya; species Torreya grandis. Next base: position 726,012 of record JARHVA010005121.1, on the reverse strand, counting down.
TCAACCTTAACCCTAGGTAAATATCCATTTCAAACATGACCTATGGTTGATGATAAGTAATGTTAGTGAATTAAAAAATGAAGTGGCTCAATTAAAAAAAAGTCTAGGTTAGATAGAGGGAAAACAAAAGTCTCTTAATGAATCCTTGAGTAAGGTTCTGCACCTCAAAAAATTGACTATATAGAATAGTGTTTTAATTATAATATGATCCAAGAAAGGATAAAAATAGAAAATAAAACCATACAAGGGATCAAATAAAGAGAAAGATTAAATATGCAGGGTAAAGGAAAGCTCATGGAAGAATAAGACTTAGACTTTTAATTCATTGAATACCATCTCAAATTTAATTATGAATATTTGTAGGCTACTAAAACTCTTAATGATCTGAAATCACCTGATTTTTCTCTTTAATTGGGTTGTGATTTTGTTTTTATTTAAATTAACTATTATTTTGATATAGGTTGTAAGTCTTGTTTTAGGAGGAACTTGTTGAATGTTCTATCTTTTTATTTATTTATGTTTTCACTTGGTTTTTCTAAAAAAATTATAAGTTTTAACACCCATTAAACTAGAAAAATGTCATTTTTTACCTACCTTAGCCTTACATGACCTCTGTGTGTGTGTGTGTGTGTGTGTGTGTGTGTGTGTGTGTCTTATTCACTCTTATCTCACACTTACATACTTTCCATGGGTCTAAACTTATTATTTTTATATAATTAACTTAAAATAATTACATATTCTATGTCAATTTAGTCAATTATCATACTCAAACATCTCTATGTCATCAAATTGGTCTTACCATATTTTAGACATAGTTGGAAAACATAGATGGTTCTAAAATTGTTCTATTCAAGTCTAATGGTATTGTCTCACACTAATCATAAGTTAATTTTAAAATTAAGATAATTAATATGGTTTAGACTGTATGTTTAACATGTTTTAGGCATGATAAAATACCCAAAGAGTCCCATAAAAATGCACAATAGATCTAAGCATATTACTCATCTAGAAAGTATCTATCAAACACATTAAAACACTTCAACATTAAAATAAATTTATCTGTTATTCCCAATTATGTTATCAATCACAAGGATCAAGTATTATCTAATTGTAAACCATCTCAATCCCATGCTTTAGTATTCATTTTCCAAGTATCTAAACCTAGATCATAGATTTCATACATTCAATAAATATTATAACATACATTAACTAAATAAAGAGAATGAAAAGGGGTTTGAATTTCCTCCTTAGAATATTAGATATATAGGATTATCTCAAACATTCATCAAGGATTGGTTGAGGTCATCTCAACCCACCTAATTTCATGTTTTTTAGACCAAATCTTAGTGTTAAAAGTGGACCTAGGGTTTCAATACAAAGAGACATGTTTCTAGGTATTGTGTGCTTAGTCATGCCTTGGGATCATACATAAATATATAATATAATTATATTTAATATATAGTACCAAAATAAAGGATAAAAATATATAGGGACAAAAGTATTATATTCAATCAATAACATTAGCTAGTTATGACCCCTAACTTATGGTTTCATCCAGACATTCTTAGAAGTCTAATTCCTCATATGATAAACTCATAGTCTAGTTTTTTGCCTTTTCTAACATTTGCATTTAGTCTCAGACTTACATAGTTCATTAAAATGCTAAGTATATTAACCCTTTTAGTACTTTCAATAATTATCAAGTGCACTTACCAAATTAGTTTTTTCCTTTTACATTTAGATTTATGACTAATTGAAACACATAATACAAACTAAATTATTTCAATGGTTTATGATTATTAAGGTTAAGTATTAAAAAAAGGTAAAACACATTGTATACATTTGTGGGATGTAGGAATTATAAGTTACATAATATACATGGACATACAAATGTATGGCATTCATTTTACCTAGGGGATACCTTCTGCATTGAGGGAATGTATACACTTAGAACATATTTGCACACTCATCAAGTTGAATCTTTATATATTGACCAATTTATCATAGTATATTTTACTCATGACTTGGTCTTAAATATACTTACTAGGGTGATATTTCTTATGAAATATTTTATTTTCTATATTAGATGATGTTATTGATTGTTTATGAAAAATAACATTTCTTACTTCATGCATGATTGATGTTAATAATTATCAGATTGTATGATCATTAATGTGTACTTTATTGTGTGATTCTATGAGTGTAGTGAGTATGTATTTTCACATCATGTGTCATTTATGTCAGAGGATCATCTAGTCCATGTCATGTTGATTGTGTCAATCATAATTGGGTCAAATGTGTGTCATGTCTTGAGTTCTCATGTGCTTCATGATCAAGATATTATGTGTATATGTGTGTATTGATACATATATGATTGTTTCCAATCATGATGATGCAATTTATATCACACATGATTCTATTGTGTGTCATGTCATTCCATGATTTATGCCATGAATATACTTTGAATATTATTAATGTGTGCCTATTTTTAAAATTTATTTTACTTGGCTCTTGTATTCCCATTGCCTTGGATTACATGTTTCATAGATACTTTAATGATAAAACATTTAATATGATGGCACATATTGTCATGATTGTGCACATTATATGCATTATTATATTTTTATATATAAAATATAATTTACATAACTAAATATTTTGAGATGAATGAATTATAGGATTAATCTTTCACCTTAAAATGGTGGCATATAGTGAGCTTGTATTGGAGATTCATGCCATGATAGATAAATATTTCATACTTTGGGTTAGATTACATGATTTATATGTGGTAATTTGGATATATTGAGGCATATGTGGATAATTTATATATGGTTTTAAGGAATATTTGACATATTATATGACATTTAGAGATAGATCATATGGGTTAGATTGAGTATAGTTTATTGATTTTATTTGATTGATTATATTTTATCAAATTGTTAAAATTAACAAATAGTTTATAACATTCCATAACACTTCAAGGTATAAATGAATAAAATTTGGGGCATGAATGTTTTTCATGAAAACATTATTATATATTAAGGATTTGTCGGTAATTATAGTACTATGTAAGAACTAATAATATAAAATCCATATGTATCCATTGATTTAGAGTTTTAATTTACATATGAACCTATTTTTGGGTTCCATATTTTACATATGAACCTATTACAGGGTTACACATTTTGTATTTTATCCTATTTAGGGGTTACACAAAACATTTATTAAGTTATTTATAGGGGTGAAGTTGACTATTTTGTGCCTCTATCACTTCTCTATCTCAAAAGGTTATTGATGCATTTATACTTCTCAACTCATAGTTTCAACAGTTACATCTCCTTGGGGCAAAATCATCCCATGGCATTCTCCAAATAGATTAAATAAGTGGCATATTAGTTTTCATACCTTAAAGTGTATTCATTACTTGAATTTTAAATTTCAAATCATTAACTAAGCTATATTATTTCATATTTTATATCATGAGTGGATATTGATATCTAAATTTTTCCTTGCATGTTTATATATAGAACAAGATAGTAATTTGGGTCATACATATTATCATCAAGTGTGATTATTCATAAGTACCAAATTTACTTTTTTATCTTTTTAATATAGAATTTTCAATACTATACTACAAGGGTGGATTTGTATCCACATCAATTTTGATATATACTGATATACTTGAACTTTTGTGTACACATTTGATTCTTGTGCACACTTATATATATCATAATACCTATATGTTTTCATGTCCAACCCAATATATCATCACATATATTCAAGATGGTCATAGTCTTAAAATATTAAGTTGAATAAAAATATCTCTTTTGTGTTCAATTTTATGTGATAAATTCCCTATTTCACATTATCTAAATTTCAATATTTTTGTCTTATTTAGATTTCATTAATCATAAAATAAATAAATAACTATTTTTCTCAATTTTTGAAATATTTATATGACTTAATGTGTGTTTTATATGAATTTATTGTTCTTAATCATATTTATTCTATGTCCAATAACCCACTTGAGTTCTTTTCTCCTTATAAAACTAGTTTCACCTAGTTTCCCCAATATTATTGTTGTAGATTTCACTATGATTTAAGAGTCACTATTTATCACCTAATTTAATTGTCTAATTATACTATATTCTCTTCTCTTTATAATAGTTTAATTTATTCTTACCTTCAAATTGTCACATTTCTATTGCATTTTTATTTTTATACTTGTATTCATATGGTTTTCAAATTTTTGCATCTAGTTTTCTTGTATTTTTACATTATTTATCCCCCTTGATTTTTGTTTCTTTATTTTGGAAATAATCCTTTAAAAAAATTAACTCTGAGAGAATTTGTGAGTGAGTAGTGATCCCTTTTATATTTTCCTTTGGTTATGAATCTTCTTATTTATGTATCTGATTGATTGATTTCATTGATTGTATTCATTTTTCACATGTCTATTATAAAATTAAATAATTATTATATGTATTTTGAAATCACTTTTCCTTTATATTTTTAATTCATAATTTGAAAAATATTTAAATATGATAAGTACACTAGAGTTAACATTATGTTCTCTAATAAATAAAGGCTTTACTCCAATGATATATGTATGTATGTATGTATACACATATATTTATTTGTGTGTGTGTGTGTGTGCACGTGTGCATGTGTGCATGCGCGCGTGTCTAGATATAGATATAGATATATATGTATATATATACATACAAAAATATATTTATGTATATGTATACATGTATACATGTGTGTGTGTGTGCATATATGCATACATATATGTGTGGGTGTGTGTTTAAATACATGTACACACAAAAAAATTATATGTATTTTTATAAGTATGTGTGTGTATATACATATTAATGTGTATACATATATACACACACACTTGTGTGTGTGTGTGTGTGTGTGTGTGTGTGTGTGTGTGTGTGTGTGTAGACACACCCACACACATAGAGATACATGTGTGTGTGTTTTACCGATGAGATTATCAAGATAGATTATTATATTTTATTTGAATATTATATAGATTCATGATATTAGATTTATAATAGGTTGGATTATATCTAATTTAGCATAGGGTAAATATGGGGGAAATATGGGGTATCTCCTAGTATCACTTCAACTTCTATCTTTAATGATTATTATTATCATATTGGGTTTGTATTTGATTTTATGATTTATGTCTTTGTTATAAATTATCTCATTGATATTCCCTTGTATTATTTGTTTTCTCATGTGTACTCATATGATTGATGTATTTTCATGTGCTTAGGGTGCCTTTAACTACAGTGTGTGTTTTTGTATGATTGACATGGTATGCATCATCAAGAGGTCAAGATAGAGATTAAAAATAATAATCTTTCTCCTTAAAACATGTGACTATTGAGTAGAATAGTGAGCTCATTTGCGTCTCTAAATCTAAGATTGAATAAATAACTCTAAATTTTAACCATGAAACAGAGATTTTTGTTGAAGACTCTTATGGAGGAAAATTTTGTGTCAGGTCATTACTCTGATGAGTAGAGTTGTTTATCTTTGATCCTCATGATGAATAATATGTCATACATGTCCTTGATTTCCTATAAAGAGAAAATAAAACCTTCCATGTATATTTGAATATGTTAAAAACCTAAATATAATATTTTCTTTGATTTTCATTCATTATTGTAAATTTTAAACATGCACTTATGTCATGGATTAAAGTGTTATTCAACTCCATGCAAAGATAATGAAAGCATACATGTAATTTCACAAATTAAATACTAAAAAAAAAATTAAGATAAAATGATGTACTTGGGAGTAGCAATGCACCCATATTATATTTTAAGATAATACTCCAGGTAGTAATGGATTTGTGTTTGCAATGGTTCCAACATTTTTTTCCAAGTTGATTTTATGTAGGATTTTTAGATATCATCCCCAATGCCTCTATGAATAATATACTTTAAACATGTGGGTAACATCAATGAAAAATTTATTATGAGGTAGATTATTGATATCAATTCCAATTATATATAGGAAAGATGTACATTGAACATACCAAGTGTTATTGTTATCTTGTTCACAAATATTATAGATTATTAAAGAGCAATGAATAAATAAATATTATTCCTAATTGTTATCTACCATACATATTAATCTATGAAAAAATATAACTACATGGAAAAAATGAAATATAAAGGTATTTGATGCAAAATTCATCTAAAATAATTGCATGTGGAATTAATCATATTTCCCCTAATTTTTTGGATAAAATGGAAATTCAAACTCTTTCAACTCGATCCCAATTGGAACTTAAAATCATAGGTCCATAAATTTCACAAGAATACAATAATTTTAGTGACAATAAAGTTTACAATATGCATTTAAACTTGACATTGAAACATTTTCTCTAAAGTGCATTAAGTGTAGCATATCCCTTGCATAACCTATCTTCTGTAGTAGGGAGCATATTGAAGAGAGATCATATCAAACATATGAAAAGGTAATTTTAGGATAATTCTACTTCAACCAAATTTACTTTGTATATTTTATATATATATATATATATATATATATATATATTTTAATTAGTTGTGTTGAAAATCATGATCTTTGTTTTACTCAAGTTCACATGTAAACCACGAGTATCACAAAATGAGCTCAAAATGTCAATATGTATTTGTATGTCTATATTAGTATGTGACATGACAATAATGTAAGTAGTAAATAATAAAATAGTAATAATTATATCATAAATAGTATAAAAATCACATTTTCCTCCTAAAATTTCAATGATATTCTCTAGTTCATCTATGTAGAGACCAAACAAAGTAGGATAAAGTGGATAACCTTATTTAACACCAATGGTGTTACTCATGTCTTTTATAATATTAGTAGGATATTAGACCTAACCAACAAAGTTATCATAAAGTGTCATCATAATAATTATCAAATGTTATATAATATGTAAGTATTAAAGCTACTATATTATAATTTTTCTATGAATAATGTTAAATATTAATGCAAAGCTATTCCCTCTCCAAACTTTGCCTATATTCTTCACCTACATGTACTTATTCTTGTTTGAAAACTAGTCAGTATTTATTGATAAACACTAAATATTTTTGTCCAAATGGACCTAAACACAAAAACCTTGATTATAAAGACATAAAACATATAATATCCTTATTTAAAGCTATCTCAATCTCATAACTCATTGATGACTAGAACCCACATCTATCTTTTTTCACTATTTATTCTTGACAACATGTATTTACTAGTTCCTTGAGTCTCTAAATTAACCTATGGTCATCAATTTATTTTAGTGTGATCTTATAAAATGTAATTAACCATCATGAAAAATTTATATTTATCAAATCACTTACACTTTCCTTTTTCCATGTATCAAGACAATCATACTCAACTTTACTATTCCTTCAAACCACTCTTGTAGCCCTAGTTTTGTTGAAATCCCCTTTGTATGGAAATGTATAGAGATGTATTAGAAAAACATTTATGTTTTTAGATAAAATTTTCCATTTACTATCTAATTACCAAGTTACAACCTCAAACTTATTATTTAGTCCCCTTAACTTCATGCATTAGGCTATTATTTATGCCTATTAAGCTTATGGTTCCTTGTTTCAAACTCAGTCTTGAATAATTATACTTCCTAGTATGGAAATCACTAAAAACCCAAAAAATATATTCTATGGCACTTATAACTATCAAAATAATAAAAATTGTACAATTTCACCAATCAAAACTCATTATATGCACTAAACCCTAATATCAAGGTTTATAGGCCACTATCAGGGTCGAGAGTCAACAAAAATCAACTATGATTATTAGGAAGGATTTAATAGATAATAAATTGGTTTCATAGGTATATATTTACCTTGATTACCTATTAAAATCCTTGTAAACTCCTAAACTTCTCATTATCATCAGTTTCCCAACAATCGATAACCTTGACTATATTAAAAAATCACATGCTACAAGTATGTATTCTTAGTAATTCAATAATGAACATTAAAATTCCCATAAGGTGTCAATATACCTTTAAAAAATATTAAATACCAATTTATTCAATACTAATATGTCTTATAAATCAATTACAAGTCTCATCTTCTCCTTAAATTTGAATTCACAGTTTCAAATAGTAGATTGCTATAGGATAACCTAGTCTATCCATTCAAGAAACTTAACATCAAGGAATCCCTTTTCCATTTATTAGAGAATATGGTATAAAATGACATTAATAAATCCTTAGATACATTAAATAATTATTTTAAATATTACTTCTTGAATTACTATGCAACTCACAGTCCTTTTGACATCTTAAACACCACAAAAATCATGCAACTCCCTCTACACAAGAAACAAGGGGTTTTTGTTTTTACAAACTTCAGATTAAAAAATGTCTTTCTTGGTAATTATTACAAAAAATACCTCAAATATACTAAAAAAATGATTCAATATCACATGAAAAATTATCAAATGTCCTTTAACCCTTGATAACAATACCCAATCACAGTATAGAGCCCATAAATGATAAACATGGGTCTCTTCTCCAAATCCCTTACACAGGGTTTGTTCATGCACAAGTCTAAATACCAAAATATTGGTCACTATCACCTATATTTCATAGTATTATCACACACTCAATAAAATTTTAATTTGTATTAGATATCATTCTCAATAGCATTCAAAAATACTAATACAGTCTGTATCCTAAAAGAAACAACACCCGCAATAGGGGTTTATACAATGAACTCAGGGTTACTTTTCTTGTATCTCCTCAAGTAAATTCATGAATTAAAATTAAACCTTATTAATCAAAACATGGATTAATCATTCAAACATTATTCAAATTATTCTCTACGTAAAATGTAAACCTTCTACCATTGCATAAATATAGAACATGCAAATGCAAGATAATAACATTGTTAACATAGTCTATATCTACTTGAAAGACACGATATTTCTTTTCCTCAATTTTGATAACACTATATAATAATGTAAAAACTAAAAAATATCCCTTGGACACAAAAATTCTTTCAAAATCATATTCATTAAAATTTGAGTTCAAAACAAAAACTCACAGTCACACATTAGATTGGCAGACCTTATTTTAACTACAATCCTGTCTACCCTATTTTCACTCATTTTTACTCTTTCCTACATGACATACTCACTATATATATTTTATTTATGATAATATACTCTCAATACAACCCTATAACTATTTATTAAAATAAGAAACTGCTATCAAATCTTAACCCACGTAGGGTGGTGAAACAACATGACAGTTACCTTATTCTTTAAACTAACTTATTGACTCTAACACATATTTCTAACATTAATAAGACCATCAAGGTCATTAAAAACTTTATTTATCCAATACACATGTTCAACACTAAGTTAGACTCCCTAACTTCCCCTTTTCGAGGGAAAATTGACTTGTTCACAAATTCAAATTTGCTCATATATAAGACACATTCTAGACTATTTATGAGCATGCCAATATTCCCCTTATCATACTCCCAAGGGGAGAAATATTTACCTACTTATTCCTTTTCATTATGATTCTCATACAAATGTGTGATTTTTTTTGCTGCCACACCTATGTTTGTGTTTCTTCTTCCAATTGCTCCTTTGCTCTCTCCCCTATTGATACTCATTCTATTATTTGTACCTAAAAATATTATTTATTATTTTATTAACAGCTTATCCCATGTGTTCCACTATCACTTCTCTTTATTCTATGATTTCCATGGCATCAACAAATTCATCTTTATCTTCTAGTTATTCTTGGAGTGATTGAATGACTCCTTTATCATCATCTTATCCTTTTGGAACAATTACAAACTATCCCTTCTCACCTTCATAATATTTTTGTTTCATGGTTACTAATATTTCCCCATCTTTTGTCAAATGTCACACTTGACTCTTGACTTGGTTACTCACTATCTTCATACCTACATATAGAAACTCAAAGACAATGCTATCTATAAAACAAAGAGACCATAATGTCCCTTTAAGTGCCTCTTGAATGGAAACCCTTTTATTTAATTTATATTATTCTTCAAGTGCTTGATTGGGCTTTGTTTTTTATTCCTTCTTCACCTTCTCCAATATGAGAAATCTTTTTTCTATTTCTTCATCCTTATGTTACTCTCGTGGCAACTTGTTTTTCTTCAAACCTCAATGGGTCTAGTTTATTCATCTTTTCCTTATTCATTTCATGTGTTCTCCTCTTCATGAGAATCTCTATTGGCCACTTCAATCTTCTCTTCATCACCCATCCTTTACATGGGCCTTATTCCTATTGTTGCCTAACCCATTTTACATAATATTCTAGCAACTCTATCAACCTAGTCTCCAAATTAATCATATCATCCTCATTTCCCTCATTTCTTTTTCCATTTTGATATCTTCTTTTCATCTTGTTTACTTCTCTCTCTTTTGGATGTTCATATGAACCCTATCATTCTCTTTTCTCTCTACTTCTCCCTTCATCTTGTTTTTTTGGCCTCACGTAGACTAATTCCCTCTTTTCGTTCACACCTAGAACCCTTTATATCAAATCTAACTTGGGCCTTCTAACTCTTGTCCTTTATAATATACTATCTCTCTTTCTCAATCTCTCTTTATGAGCTTGTCTCTCTCAATTGAGCTTGTTAATATATCTCTTTTCTACAGGGTTGACACTAATTTATTTCACTATTCCTTTCATTTACCTTTAACTCATCATCAATAATATATTCAAAATAATAAATCAACCAAAAATTTATTCATACCTTCTCAATCTATTGTCTCAACTTTGTCCTTGTAAAGACTCCATCTTACTCAACTCTTTTCTTGAAATTTTCATTCACATGCATAGTAAACAAATAAAATCATCAACCTATACCTATATTGACACCTTTCCCAAGGCATATCCTTTCTCTGATACCAAATGATGTAGATCTATTCCCTCTCCTTTCCAAACTCTACGTATATTCTTCACCTACATGTACTTGTTGTTTATAAACTAGTCAATCCTTCTTGAAAAACACTAAATATTTTTGTCCAAATGGACCTAAACAAAAACACCTTGATTATCAAGACATAAAACATACAATCTCCTTATTTAAAACTATCTCAATCTCATAACTCATTGATGACTAAAACCCACATATATCTTGTTTCACTATTTCTTCTTGATAACATGTATTTACTAGTTCATTGAGTCTCTTAATTAACATATGGTCATTGATTAATTTGAGTGTGTTCTTATAAAATATCATTAACATTAATACAATATGTATATTTATCAAATCACTTATACTTTCCTTTTACCATGCATCAAGATAGTCATACTCAACTTTACTCTACCTTCAAACCACTCTTGTAGCCCTAGTTTTGTTAAAATCCCCATCGTATGAAAATGTAAAAAGGTGTATTAAAAAACATTTAGGGATTCAAATAAAATTTTAAATTACTATATAATTACCAAGTTACAACCTCTAACTCATTTTTTAGTCTCCTTAACTTCATTCATTTAGGCTACTGTTTAGGCTTATTAGGCCTAGGGTTCCCTGTTTCAAACTCAATCCTGAATAATTGTATTCCATATATGAAATTTGCTCAAAACCCCAAAAATATATTATATGAAAATTAGATTTATAAAAATTAAAAAAAATGTACAATTTCATCAATCAAAACTCATTATATGTACTAAACCCTAGAATCAGGGCTTCTAAGCCACTATCATGGTCGATAGTCAACAAAAATCAACTATGATTGTTAAGATGGGTTTCAAAGATCCTAAATTGGTTTATTAATTATATCTTGACCTTTAGTACCTTTTTAAATCCTTTTAAACTCTTAAACTTCCCATTATTATCAGTTCCCCAACAACCAATAACCTTGACTATGTTAAGAAATCACATGCTACAAGTTTTTATTCTTATTAATTGAACAATGAACATTCAAATGCCCACAATGGGTTAATAGACCTTCAAAAAATATTCAATACCACTTACCTAAATACCTACCAATATGTCTTAGACATAAATTCCAAGTCTCATCTTCTCCTTAAATTTGAATTCATATTTTCAAATAGTAGATTGCTACATGATAACCCAGTCTATCCATTCAGGAAACTTAACATCAAGGAATCACTTTTCCACTTATTAGAGAATATGGTCAAAAATGAAATTAATCACTCCTTAACATTAATTAATTTTTTTAAATACTACTTCTTACATTAACATAAAACTCATAGTCCTTTTGACATCTCAAATACCACAAAAATCATGTAACTCCCTCTACACAGGAAATAGGGGTTTTTGTTTTTACAACCTTCAGATTACACAAAATATTTCTTTTTACTTATTTCACAACATACCTCAAATAAACTCAAAAAATTATTCAATATCACATTAAAAATTATTAAAATTCCTTTAACCCTTGATAATAATACTTAGTTAGTATAGAGCCCTTAAATGACAAACAAGGGTCTCTTCTCCAAAACCCTTACATAGGGTCTATTCATGCACAAGTATGAATACCAAAATCTTGGTCACTATTCCATATATTTCATAGTCTTATCACAAATTCAATAAAATTTTAATTTTAATTATATATCATTCTCAATAGCATTCAAAAAGACTAATACGGTCTGTATGCTAAAAGAAACAACACCCATAATACAGGGGTTTGCATAATGAAATTAAGGTTACTTTTCTTGTATCTCCTTAAGTATATGCATGAATTAAAATTATAACTTATTAATCAAAACATATGTTACTCATTAATACATTCTCCAAATTATTCTCTACACCAAATTTAAGCCTTCTACCAATGCATAAATATATAACATGCAAATGCAAGATAATAGCGTTGTTAACACAATCCACATCTACTTAAAAGACATGATATTTATTGTCCTCAATTATGAGAATACTATATCATAATGTAAATAATAAAAATTATCCATTACACACAACAAGTCCTTTAATATCATATTCATTAAAATTTGAGTTCAAAACAAAAACTCACAGCCACACATTGGATTGGCAGACCTTATTTTAACTACGGTTTTGTCTGCCCTATTTTCACTCATCTATACTCTTTCCTAAATACCATTATATATATATATATATATATATATATATATATATATATATATATATATATATATATATATATATATTAGAATAGACTCTCAATACAAACCTAAAAACTATTTATTGAAATAAGAAACTTCCATTAACTCTTAACCCATGTAGGGTGGTGAAACAACATGACTACCACCTTATTCTTAAAACTAACTTATTGACTCTAACACATATTTATGAAATTAATAAGACCATCAAGGTCATTTATAAATTTATTTATCTAATACACATGTTCAACACTCAATTATACTCCCTAATACAATATGAAACTGTTAACTTCCCCTTTTGAAGGGAAAACTAAATTACACATAAATTCAAATTTTCTCATATCTAAGACACCTTCTAGACTATTTATGAGCATGTCAAGATGCCCATGCATCAAATATATTATTAAAATTAATAAGAATAAAATAAACCTTATTCTTTTGCGTTATTTTTTATTTTATTAAAACTATAAGCATCATTATATGATATATTATTTGGTGATTCTATCTGAAATCTACTTTCCCTTTTTCTCAAAGTTTATTTGACTCTATAAATATGGAAATCAAAAACTATAGAAAATATATTTATCAAGGTATGACCAACCCTGATGGTTTAATAATAATTTTTATCATATTGGTTTTTTGTTTTAAATGTGGTTCAAATGATATGACAAACCAATGCAGGTGGGAATCCATGAAAATCCACTATATTCAAGAAATCAACAATACATGCTACTAGGATAGTTGGATTATGATGAATAATTTATTTTCTTAAGTGTTGTTTGTCAATGAATTTACCTATATTGAGTTTGAAAAAAACTTGAAACGACATATAATATGTTAAGATATGATTTAACCTATAATATATTTCCCAATGAAATTTAAACTTGGTTTGGAACACATAAAAATTGAAGTATAATTTGACCAATTATATTTTTTGGATATGGCACACAAGTAAGGTTTTCCAAAATGATTTATCATTTAAATTGAGCACCTCAAGTGTATATTTTGATTTATTATTTAAATATAACATTTAATTTCTTCTTAAGATTAAAAACAAATTAATGGAATTTCCTTTTGGGGATGATACCATGTAATGTGTTGATGCCACGAATCAGGATGATTTTGTAACTTATCCTAATTATTATATTCCAAGCTCAAATAAGGTAATATTACCCAAATAAAATTATTACATATCCATTTATATTAGGATAGGTCCAATTCAAATCTACTAAACCTAACTAAGGGATCTCTTACCATACAATACCAAAGAAAAGGGTTACAAAGCCTCTAGACAAATGGAATTATTCAATAACCCTAGATAGGCCTACAATATAAAAGATATATATAATCTAGTTCTCACTAAAGATTATGGCACAAAGGGGGATAGTCAATAACAACTAAAATAAAGAATAAAAATATATCTCTACTCAAGTTAATGTAGAGGTAAACTAAGAAAGGATTAAAACATTCATCCTATTAATTTATGCAATATATAATCTACTAAATGAAGAGTAACATTTAGAAATACTTACTTTAAATTGAATGTGTCATGCCTAAATCTCTCCCTTGGCTAATGGTGATTTGAAATAGGTTGTTATAGCTTTGTAAGGATAAAATTATATAAATAATCTTTAGGATAACATAATCCTACTTTAAATCTAAGTATTTCCTATAAGACAAGACTCTTTCCCTTAAAGGTAAAACCCTAAGCAATGACTCATCCAATGTAGAAATAAAATAATTATGATTTAAAGCAATACAAAAAATAATGTTTCTTTATTTAAAAATGAAGTGAAGGGGTATTTATAGACAAGGAATGACCTTAAACCCTCCCAAGAATTTATCTCACAAGGTTAATTGGGTCAACTTTGTTTAGTGGGGAAAAGAGTTATTAGGACTTAAACTAGGTCAATTCATTCAACGAAGTTCCATTACATGCACTCAATCCCTAATAATGTTGACAAGGCTAAAATAGTAGTAAAATGAATAAAAATGTGTATGCAATAAAAATTATAAATATCTATAAATTATCCTACTCAGTAATATTCAATCTCGGAGAAGGTAATCAACTAATAAGTCCCTTTGGTAATATGTTTTTATCAGGTTCATGATCAATACTAGATCTGCTAAACCTATAATATTGTATATTTTATAAATAATTACAAAGGAGAAGTTTCCAAGGCCTCTATTAAAATTCCATTTTGTGATAAACCTAACTAGGTATTATGATTATAATAATATTAAACAAACTAATATACTAAATAACTATGCAAGATAATCTATTATTTGCATATTCAAGTTAACCTAGTGCTCACCAAAGCTTGTAGAACAAATGGGGAAGATAATAAACATGAAAATATAATAATATCTAATATAAAATATAAATAATCTAAATAAGGAAAGATACAATTTAAATATATTACCTCAAAAATATCTACTTATCAAAATATGAAGGCTAGGATTACACTTACCTTGTTGAAATGAACTTGTTGTGCCCTAATCTCTCCCTTGGCCAATGGTTATTTGAAAGATGTTGATTTGGATTATAAGGATCATAATTAAAAATCATCTTTAGGATATAATAATTATCTTATGCATCCAAGACCTCCATAAGACAAGTGTTAATTTTCCAAGGCAAAAACATACGCAATGAAACCTCCTATTAATTGTATAAGTAAATTTATGAGTAGTAATGATGCATAATTAAATGATACTATATTAAAAAATGAAGTTTAGGGGGTATTTAAAACCAAGGATTTACCCTAAACCCTCATAAAAATTAATATGACAAGGTCATCCATGTTGACTTTGTTAGGTGGGAAATAGAGTCATTGAGACTCGAACCACGTCAGTTTGGGCTGATGGAGTTCTATAAAGTGTGTTGAATCCATAATGGGGTCAACTTGGTCAAATTTATCATATTTTATATACCTATATAACATATTATGAATGATATATTTGACCTCATCGACATAATAGGATGAGATGAATGACAGAGTTGACCTGATCGACATAGTAGGAAATAGACTAAAATAGGTAGTATAAATATAAAATAAAAATTTAATTATAATTTAACATTTATACATGGACATATGATTTATTATAATTTAATTTTTATTTTATATCTATAATTTATTATGTTTTTAAAGTGGTTTTGGACCTCTAAGAGTTACAATGAAAATTCTAGATTTTGGAGGGTCCTACTAGATTTCAGACTTATGCATATTTTATGATTTTGGGATTTTAGACTTAAAAATATTTCATGATTTCAAGATTTAAATGAGACATCATATTATTTTAATAGATATACAATCTAAATAAATAGGTTGGACTAATAGTAGGAATGATAAAAATTCATAACATTCTTACAAAGCACCAATGGTTTGCCAACCCTTTTCTCAATCCACCCTTTAAGGTGCACACTCAGATAGATTAAAAATTGATAGGTTTTTATAAGCGAGAAAGTGTTAGTAAGTGATAAATTTAATAATATTCTCTATATACATATGCCCCACTCAAATCTCATCACATGTCACGAGAGTGTAATATGGGATGATGCTTCAAGAAATAACACATAATCTACACACTAAATGAGATAATTAAAAATGGAATAATAAAATTAATGTTGAAATGAAATGAAATTAAAATAACTAAAATTACCACATACATACCTTAAATTATCATTCTGATGAATGATTACATGTAAATATCTTAGTCATGATTGTGGAAGGCATAGCATCTGTATTTGAAAAACCTTAGGGATATAAGAATAATAATAAAATCAATACATGCATACATAGGATGGGCAAAGTAAAAATGAATAATTCTCAAAACTGATTAAATTAATTTAAATTTTTTACAATCTAGTATTTTTAAGTCTAGGTTTAAAAAAATTCAAGCATGTAAATAATAAAATTATGACAAATGAATGTATAACACACTAAATCATGTTAGGAAACATGTAAAACATGAATGATAAAATGGAATGTAGAACATAATAAATCACATTGGGAAGCATGTAAAACATAAATGATGAAAATGAATGTAGAAGATACTAAATCACATTGGGAAGCATTTAAAACATAAATGATAAAAAGGAAAGTAGAACATATTAAATCAAGTTTGGAAACATGTAAATTTTTAAAAACCCTGATTTTGTCAAGCAACCACAAGTAATATCTTTTGTTTCTCTTTCACATGAAGGTCTTAGTGATGATTATAGTTTTTGTTCACATGGTCATTTTGAGTCTTTTGATATTTATTATGTTTTATTTACCTTATTTGTGACACCTCTAGTAGTCATAAGTCACCTTTTCAATGTCATAAGGGCCCCTAGACTATCTTTCTTGGTTTTATCTTTGCTTTATGTCTTAGAACATTAGTGCCACTTTAAATACAATATCACCATATGTTTCTAGTGTCCAATTATGTATCAAGTGTCTGATGGGCCTTTACTCTCATGTTTGAGTACTAATCCTTTTGTGAGCCTTCTCTTATGTTTTTTATCCATTTTTTCTGGTGGTGAACAAGGTATTATATTCAAATAAAATTAAATTCTATATAAATATCCTCGCAGGGAATTTTGCATCTATCACTTACTATTTTGGCAAACAATTATGTAAAAATAATCAATAGTAAAATTCAATACTATGCATACTACTTAGTCATCACATATAGACATTGCATGCTTGATCAAAGATGGGTTTAAGAAAAAGTAATTCTAGCATACCATGCAATTTGATGGTGCACATTCTCTAAGGGAGAACTACATGAGATCTGAGACCCCTATCATTAGGGTTAATGTAAGTAGTAGCCAAGATAATAGGGGTTATTCTCCTAATAATCATAACATCCCACAAAGTAATTTTTCATTTCCTTTTTGCATTTGATCTAGTTATTATTTCATGTGTGCATATATTCATTAGGGTTTAGAAAGAGATTCATCTAAAATAGTGGCATAGGTGAGCCCCTAAATGAAATAAAACCATCTACAAGACCTCCATAACCTCCCAAAACTTCCCTAAAAGTTTTAGACTACCACTATAAGAGGGACATTAGTGCCAGAATTAGACATTAGTTTCACATGATGCTACTATCCTGATATGGGTGCTACTGACTGAGACTAGATTTCAATAAATATTTAAGATGTGAAAGGTGTATTCCTATTTCTCTATTTTTTTCCAGTTCCTTAGTCCACACAAAAGTATTTTTATTTATAGATAAGTACATTTCCTCTTCTCACTTTCTATTTTTGGAAAGTTTGATTAAATAAATCATTTCTAGTTTTCATTCTAGATTAGCAACATACTCAGCCCTTTAATAGCATAGTATTTACATGTGTTAATTCCTAAAAGGTTAAAATATTTGGTGAACTTGACTTACTTCAAATATTTCTTAAATACCTAATTTTGCTTATGGTTCACTTCTCCCAATTTTTTGCTTTAAATTAAGGTTACAAAATTATATTTTTCCTATTCTTTTGGCATAACCTAGCTAATTTAATCAATCCTACATTAGGGTTTCATTAAAAAAAAAACCCTAATTTAAAACCCTAGATCCACATGCTAGGTTCCTATACATACAAATACTATCAATTAGGGTTTCAATTACAATCCTAATTTTTATTACACACTTTGTTAAAAATTTCTTAAATTACACATATACTTATGTTTACATTATCTTCTTTGGCAATTTCAAAATGGCATCTAAAAAGTCTTCTACCCCTCACCCAATTGATAAATTGTTGAATTTATCTCATGATTATAACAATGAATGGACTAATTTTCAAGATTACACATTTGATCATAATAATGACTTTATTTATAATGAAGATGATGACTATTTTTATAATGATGTATATGAGGATTATTATGATAATGACAATGAAAATGCACATGAGGATATATTAGATACATCATATTTTTTCCTCTCACTCTTCTCTTACTCCTCAAAATCAAATTAAATATATAATTCCAAAATAACCTCTTGTTGGTAGTGATTTATTCCAATGTGATCCTAGCTTTTCAATTATTTTTGTTACCTCATTATTCAAATTAAATCAATGTAATTACAATACATGAAATCCACTTTTGTATGATTCATGTCAAGTAGATAAGAATAATGTATATTTTTTACCTTTCTCAGTTAAATTCAAAAAATCATGTACCAATGATATTATACCTTTTATCAATACACAAACTAAGGTAGATGAAATTATTTTATCACAGTATAAGCTCAATGTAATGATTATTTATGAAAAATTAATAATGCAAATATCTCTAACGATTTTCCTATATGTCATAATATGAAAAAATAAAACATGAATGATACCTATTTTACCCTTGACTCAAAAATTGAAAGTGATAATCATGTTTGAATTCCACACATAGACAGTGAATGAATTCATTGCATTAAACCTACACATTTTGACACATTTCATAGTAATAAAAGGTTAAAATATTTTGCTTCTCTCTCTTAATTAACATGTGGATGATACTTCTTCTACTTTTATACAAATGAATTAAACTCTAATTTTTATGAACCATGGGATAATGGTGATTATTGTGATTATTATGAAGATAGAATATAATCTACACCATTTATTTCTTCTCCTACTTCACTTATTTCTCTTATTTAGCCAAATACTAGGTTACATGTACACCCACACACACACACACACACACACACACACACATTGTTATGATCATAATTTAATTTTAATTTAGAATAAATTACGTTCTATTCAATTATCATGTGAAACTTATTTTCAACTTAACAATATAAGAGATACCAATGAGTCTCCCTCAACCCCGCTTTCGAGTGTAGAACCTATTTCTCAAACTAGCCTAAATGAGGGTGGTAGCTCATTTCCCTCTAACTAGGTCCTAACTGATGAGCTATAAAATGGTTCATTATATTCATAAAATATTATTATTTTTCTTGCATAGGAGGTGGATTTAAATGTAGTTTCTAAACTTATGGTTTATTTAAAATAAAATAGTAAGTCTATATCATGGTTAGCTATTTCTAATGATTATTGGGAAAAATTTGTCAATGCGTACATACATAGTTTATAATAAGCTAAGAATGATTCAAAGTATAAAGATTAACCATTCAAGAATAATGTTGGAGTAGTGTCATAATCTTATATAATGGATCTAGTATTCTAGTCAAGTTAAAGGCCTGCTACAAAATCCCACAAAATTGATACATAATCTCACAAGCTTGATATAGTAGCTAAAAATTACAACAATCTTATTATATCAGCTATGAATTATAATAGGGTTAATACATTAGCTATGAATTACATCAAACTAGCTACAAACTAGTTATGGATTACATCAGACCAAGTATAAACTAGCTATGGATTACATTAGCTAGCTACAAATTAGTTATAGATTACATCATCCAACTATGAATTTCAATAGGCTTGCTACATATTTTAGCATGCTTACTATGTATTTTAGTAGGCTTGCTATAGATTTCATTAGGTTGCTATGGATTTTAATAGAACTATTATAGACTTCAAAAAAAATGCTACAGACTTGTTTGGAAAGTATATCTAGATCTATTTTAATGTTCCAAATTTTACAAAGAATGATTTGAATTTAGATTCTTTCTATATATAAATTTATAAGTATAGACTTTCCATTATAAATTGTATTCAAATATAGGTTTATGTAATTTCATTCCAAATAAAAACTCTCCATATTTGTTGGAGATCGAGAATATTCTATAATATATTATATTTGAATAAATATCTCTCTCCATATTTTATGGAGATTGAGATATGATAGAGTATCTCAGTTGTTACTCAAAAATAAGGTTTTGGTTGGAAGTATGAAATTATAAATGCAACCCTCCACACCTGAATAAAATAATGAATCAATATAATTTTCTTTCAATTCTTTTGAGCAGTCCATCTGAAACTTATGTTTTGAATAAATCCTCTTCTAAGGAACAATATAACCACTCATTCTAAGGAAGATGGATCATTGTAATTTTATTTATTTATGTATTTTTTAATTATTATTTTGTTATAAATTATTATTTCATTTCTTTTTTGTTGCAATCATTTTTTTTGTACAGTTTGTGTGAATCTATAGGCATTTTCATTTGTTGTCATTTATTTTCAATTTAACAATTTGTATTTTTCAAGTGTGATTTACCTTCTGCAAGTGTGTTTTAATTTATACAAAGATGATTTTCAATTCCTAAAAAGTGTGGAGTGTGATATAAGTAAACATTTTCCAAAGATCTCTTTCTCCTTTTATATATAGCTTTCAGACACCAACCATGGATTGACATTATTAAATGAAGGGGATTGATGACCCCCATAATTTTTGGCACCATTTTCAGGGAACCACAATGTTATTAGGATATTTAGAATCTACTAAAGAACTTCTTAGTGAGAGGGAATGTTCTCTACAATTTTTTTGATAGGAGATACTTAGTTAATGGTTTCTTTAGGATTTATTTTTTGTAAAATAGATTAAAATTTATTTTTTTACAATAAGAATTTAAATTTAAAAAAACAAAAACAAAACCCCCATAAAAACAAACATTGTTGTGTAGGAAATAATAACTACTAACATCATGAAGGAAGATTTAATTATTGATGCAGGATGGAAATGAAATTCTAAGACAATTATAAGATGGAGAAAATAGCTTGATATATGAATTTCTTTAGTTATTTACAATAAATTTGAAATAGATACTTTCGTATTTAAAATACATATTTAGGTAATGATATACGTTTTAAATTAGTTAGATCGACTATATATGGTTGTTTGAAACCTACACAAATATAACTACACTTTTTCCACAACCACCTATAATGGATCACACATCTTTTTGGATGATTCTAATAAAGTTGAATGTAATCCTTATTTTTTATAAGAAACAGGTGAAAATCAATGCTAAAGTGGTCTCTGACTATTTTAATTCATCTCATACCTACATGCTTGTAATAAATATGTTTTTTTAATTTTCTATTTAGTTGAAAAACATAAATAATTTCCAGCAAGATAAGGTTGCACATTAAATTTTAATTATGAACAAAATTTAGAAATGGCTAAAAAATATGAAAGGATGATTGAAGTATAAAAGGAGATGACATTATAGGTAAAGATAATTATGATAATGTTCTCTGCTAAAATGCATGAAAATAGTTTGCAATCTAGTCTGTGTACATGTTGAAGGAAAACTCCTAAGCCAAAAATATGAGTAAGCATAGTTTGTTTCTAGAAATGATTGATATAGCAATAATTGATCAAGAAATTGAAAAACAATTGTACGATCTGCTAAAAAGGAACTATCAATCCAACCAAAATCATGGTGATTTTATCTAGTAAAGTGATGCGTATGGATTTCATTCTAATTTGGTATGACTAACCAAATTTGTTCCGCATAAGAATGGTTTTAATGGTTTGTTTTTCATATTTATTTCACAACTAGGAGAAACTCATGCTAATATTAGATAATTATCACCACCCAAAATATTATATGTAAATAAGTAGCCATGCATAAAGGGTTATTTTTGATGAATTCTATGTGGGTCAAATATATTTGACAAGTCAAAAGTAATAAAAATTTGCATGCAAAGTAGATCATGACAGAAGTGGATACCGGTCATGTAACAGAATTGGCATCATAAAGAAATTGATCTAGATTTTATGTGAATAACCATATTCCAAAATTAATTAGTCTCACATAATCACTCATTTTTATAAATTTTTAGCATGTACAAGTTATTGCTTTTAAATTGGGCAATCTAGCCATTTCAATTTCTATTTTCTCTTGTAATCACTAAGTTTACACTAAATTTTCATTTTTAAAATCCTTTCTAAATTGTAGCTATAAATTATAAAAGAAAATATAAATTTAAATACTCAAAAATTACTCTAGTCTCAATACTACATGTTTATTATATTTTCTATGTTTGTTTTTAAGTTTGCATGGATGAGGAAGTTTGTCAAAAAAATAATGACATTCTAAAAAAACAATCAAACCTTTATCTAAGCTAGATTAGCATGAAAACTAGAACATTGAATTTATGTATAGTCACATGAGACCAAATATTTAATAATTTATCAGTGTTGTAGATGCTATAAATTAGTAAAAATTACATGTTTTTAGCAAGCTATCTGAAATAACATGAAATCATTAAAAATAGTCAACACAAAACAAATATGTGGTTAAAAAATTGTAAATTGGGCCTAGATTCGAGGGGATCCACCCCTCAACCCTGACCTATTTCATGATAAGAAACAAGCGTGGGGTGATACCCCTTGACCCCACTAGGGGATGCCACCCCCAGACCCCCACTTTTGATTTCATAGTGAAGAATAAGATATTGTAGAAGCTTGCTCAACATGATGTAAATATAGGCCAAGTTGTAGATACATAACATAGATTTTTTAGCTACAAAGAGAGGCATGAAAGATACATTTGCAAAAACAAAGCCAAGGACCTCCAACATTCAATTATCTAGGTATGTTTTTTAGTTTTTAATTTTCATTAAACAATTTAGTAGTATCTTCCCTATACAAATAACAATTAATATTTTCTGCATGGTTTATAAATAAAAAGAATTGATGAAATTTTATTTCATTCATTTCCATCCATCTTAAAGAATTAGCTAAACCCATATCCACTTGCATAATAATAAAACTTATCTGAGGAAGTTCTTATTCTCCATAATTATCTTGAGTTACCTTTGACAAAAGAAATAGCAAAATTAACAAGAGTCTATGTCAAGGAATGTCAATATACAAAAAATTGCATGCCACATTTGTAAGAAGTATGAAGATGCATAGATTTTATGGCTAATATTTTCCATGTCATAAATTTTAGAAAATTAAAAAATAAAATCAATAATTAAAAAAAAACAATGAAAACCTTTAGGTGTTATTTGCAGCCTTGGTTTGAAAACTAGCTTACTACCAGATCAAGTGCTTTAATAAAGGTCCTTAATTAGAAAACTAGTTTCCTAGCTAATCAAGGGGAAAAACATTAAAAAAATAAATAGAATAATTTTTTTCAAATGGAAAAATGATGCATTTTTTCTAAACTTTGTTTCTTACTTCTACGTTATTTTTTTTCAACATAGCAGTACTGTACTTTTATCAAAGCTTTTCCCAACCTTTTTTACTTTGGCTACCATGAAGGAAGTAGTGAAGACTGGAGATATAAAAAGGTATTTTACTTTACTATTTTATTTTTAAATTTACTTGTAAGTTTTGTTATTACATGAATATCCACTCTTGAAAATATCTTTGTTTTGGGGAAATGGACAACCTTCCATTTGATTTGTGTGATCTCATCCCATTTTATT
This sequence comes from Torreya grandis, assembly GCA_037957365.1. Classification (NCBI taxonomy): domain Eukaryota; kingdom Viridiplantae; phylum Streptophyta; class Pinopsida; order Cupressales; family Taxaceae; genus Torreya; species Torreya grandis. The sequence continues at coordinate 701,527 of JARHVA010005121.1, read as the reverse complement.
CATTTAGTATGCATGAGGACATGAATGAGCTTAGGTGTGGGGGAAAAGAATAGATTCAAATATATAAGAATTGAGCTTATCCAAACACATAAATTAACATAAATAAATTTTTATATTGATCATGATTCATAGTTTTGAAAGGAATAAGAATTATTTTTATGTTAAAAGTCGCTTTATAGTCAAAATAAGTATGTGTAAACACAGTAAGAAATTATCAACATAAGAACCTACTCTCACCCCATTCAAAAAGATAGGTGGGGGAAGAAAGAAAGAAGACAAGATTAAAATATCAACATGAGGCTTCCACACAAGAACCTATGTCAAAAGGATAAAAAATAATCTAAGGATAGTAGGAAAAATATCCACACAAGAACCTATAATTAAATGTTTATTCCTATTGGCCACCTTTTTCTTAGGTTTTAAAAGATAAATTTAATTATACTTATACCAATGAAATCAATTTGGGAAGCCTGTTTTATGTATGAAGATAAGTCTAATCCATGCATATATACCATGATGTTTTAAATAGTGGCATGCATGAGATTAGGTGTGGGGGAGATATTAAGCCCATAAAATGGCTCATTATATCCATAAAATAATATCCTTTTTCTTACATAGGAAGTTGATCTAAATATAGTTTTTGAACTTATGATTTATTTAGAATAAAATATTAAGTATATATCATGATTATGTCTTTAGAATTCTTTGTTATCTATTGGTTCGTTATTTCTAATGATTATTGGGAAAAGTTGTCAATGAGTGCATACATAGTTCATACTAAGATAAGAATGATTCAAAGTATGAAGAGTAACCATTTAAGAATAATGTTAAAGTAGTGTCAGAGTCTTCTATAATGGATCCAACATTTTGGTCAATATACATGCCTGCTACATGTTAGGTTGTGGAGCTAAAAGCTTCGCTGATGCAAATGGAAGAGGTTGCTGAGTTGCAGAGCAACCAACATCAGTCTGATCAATCGACATCAGTCATCTTCAATCTTCACAATAACTGACATCTGTTATGGGTCGACCAACATCAGTCAGACAGGAACCGACGTCGGCAACTTGTGTGTGTGTGTGCATTTGCATGTGCTTCCAAAATTGGTCTAATTTTAGATGGACAGTCAGTTTGCATGTAAAAGAATAATTTTAGTCTTGAGTCTACATTTCTAATTATTGTAATTAGGAATTCTAATTATTATTTGTATGGGATCTATTTAAGAGACCCATGGGGTTGTATTGTAATTTTTAGAATCATAAGGACTTGCAAAGGCAAGGACAAGGGTTCTTCCAAGGTATGCAAGATCTAGGTTTGTAGATGTGCAAGACTAGGTTGATCTGTAGGTGTGCAAGATCAGGGGAGATCTACATGGTATGTAAGGTCAGTTGATCTGCAGGTGTGTGTGTGTGTGTGCAAGGTCAAAGGAGATCTGTGGGGTAGTAAGGTCAAAGGAGATCTACAACACAACAAGGAGCAATATTAGGGAGATCTACTTGGAGTATGTGGTGTACTCGATTAGTACTAGAAGTAGGCAATAATGGTTGAGTTGATTATCACTTACTGGTTGGTGTACTAGCAATATTGTTACTGACTGGTGGAAACAACAACTCTGTGTTTGAGTTGATTATTTATAATTGAGAGAGAGAACTCTTGAGGGAGAATTACTGGTACACCCAAGAGGCATGGGAAGAGTGTGATTTCTTCATTGTGTTTACTTTTGGAAGAGTGTTAATACAAGATTGTATTGTCTCTCATATTCTGTGTTATTTTTGAATTCTAGTTACTTATTATTCTAGTTTAATTCCATGTTTAGTTGCTTATACAAAGATAATCAAGTGTACTCTTAAGGAGTAGGGATCCTGACAATTGGTATCAAAGCTAGGATCACCAAGTGATACCACTGACAGTTGGTATCAGAGCTTGGTTAGGTACACTAACAGGTGGTCAGAGCATGTTAAGTGTTTGTTGATTACAGGTCACTCTCAGGGGTTTCTGATTGAGTGGGAGTAAAGTAATGGTAGAAGAAATTACACTAAGAATGAAGGAATTCAATGGAAAGAATTATCAATTATGATATTATGGAAAGAAAGAGTAGGTAAAGAAAGATTGTTGGTTGGTAGAAGATCAGCATGAAGGAAATGAAGAAGCAGATGTTGCAGGTATTGTTGCACAAGATTCTCTTGTATGTTCCTTGGATAGAGTAGAATCTTGGGTTTTATATTCTATTGCCTCTTTCCATGCAACCCCAAATAGAGTATTTTTACATGATTATGTCCATGGATACTTTAGAAAGATTTATTTAGGGGTTAGTGAGCCTTGTCAAATTGTTGGCAAAGGGGAAATGTCGCTGAAATTTTAGATAGACAACACATGGGTGTTGAAGGATGTCATACATGTCCCAGTCCTGAAGAGGAGTCTAATTTTTGTAGGAAAGTTGGGTGATGAGGGTTACACAGTTACTCTCACAGTGGAATCTTAGAAAGTTTCCAAGGGTGCACTTGAATTAGCATGTGGTAAGAAAGTAGGTACTCTTTATCTATCTACTTGTATTACTGATTCTCCTTCTAGTTTATCTACTTTAGATGTAGATGTGAAGATGTGGCTTTGTAGGCTTGGTCATATGAATGAGAAGGGGATGCATGTTCTTAAGAGGAAGTCTGATGTCTTCGACAAACTTAAGAATTGGAAAGCCTTGGTTTTCATGGAGAAGATGATGGATAGAGATCAACTCAAGGGGCTAAATAATTTTGAGCAGGGTAGTTTGGACAAGATTATGATCCAAAGTGAGCTCATAGGTAAAGATCAACACTCATAAGAAAACACAGTTACTAACATCGATCAAGTGAGAACTGACGTCAAATAGGTAGGTACCAATGTCGATCATGTGCAGACCAAAGTCGGTGGTGTCAGGATGGTGGAGACTGATGTCGGTCAAGAAACTAACATCAGCAACTAGGTGGACACTGACATCAATCAAGGAACCAACATTGGTAATCAGGTGGAATCAACATCGGTCAGGTGTAGACTAGGGTCGACCAAAGAATGGATTTTGGGTGGATAACAATCTGTCAAGGAGTCTCAAATGCCCATATGGAGGATTGAAAGGGTAAGTAAGCCTCAAATTCATCATTCCCCTTATTTATACTACTTAAACTTGTTGCTCACTAATGGTCAAGAACCAAGAAGTTTTGAAGAAGCAATGCAGATAGAATCTAGGAAATAATGGGAGCATGGCATGAGTGAGGAAATTGATTCCTTGGAAAAGAACCAAATGGGAGATTTGGTAGAGTTGCCAACTGGTATGAAAGCACTGAAAGATGAATGGATTCCTAGGTTAAAGAAAGGAGAGAATGGACATGTGAGATAAAAGGCCAGGTTATATGGTCTTGAGCATGCTCCAAGACAGTGGTACATGTTTGAAAGGTGTATGACAAAGCATGGCTTTAGTCAATGTCAATGTAATCACTGTGTTTATTTTACTAGGTTAGATAATGGCCGCGACATTATCCTATTATTGTATGTGGATGATATGCTTGTTGTAGGGTCATACATGCAAGGATTTGCTAAGCTAAGGTTAAAATTAGTTCAGAGGTGTGCCAGGAAGGATTTAGGAGTGAAAATCCTTGGCATGAGTATTTCTAGATACAGGGAAGATCACAGGTTGATGTTGTCTCAGGAGGATTGTGTGAATAAGGTAGTGGTGAGGTTCAATATGCAAGATGTAGAACTGATTAGCACACCTATGGATGGCCAATTCACTAAACAGTGTCCCAAATCACATGATGAGGTTAAGTACATATGTATTAGACCTAATATTACCCAAACAATGGGAGTTGTCAACAAGTTTGTGGCCAATCTAAGAAAGGAGCACTGGAAAGTAGTTTAGTGGATTCTTAGGTATCTGAGAGGGACCAACAGTAGGGATTCATGCTATGCAAGGTTAGGGTTCTCTACATGGGTATGTAGATTCGGATATGGTAGGTTACTTGGATGATAGGAGGAGCACCATAGGATGTGTGGTGGTTGGTCTTCAAGATTGAACTTGAAGAGGGATACAAGCTAGGAAACAAAATTAGATGATGTACAAGTACAGGTACAGATGTAACTATTTATCTCCAAGTGGGAGATTGTTAGGTTGTAGAGCTAAAAGCTTCACTGATGCAAATGGATGAGGTTGCTGAGTTATAGAGCAACCAACATTAGTCTGATCAACTGATGTTGGTCATCTTTAGTGTTCGCAGTAACTAACATTGGTTATGGGTCAAACAACATTAGTCAGACAGGAACCGATGTCGACAACCTGTGTGTGTGTGCATTTGCATGCACTTCTAGAACTGGTCTAATTTTAGATAGACAGTCAATTTGCATGTAAAAGACTAATTTTAGTCTTGAGTCTACATTTCTAATTATTGTAATTAGGAAGTCTAATTATTGTTTGTATGGGATCTATTTAAGAGACCCATGGGGATGTATTGTAATTTGTAAAATCATAAGGACTTGCAAAGGCAAGGACAAGGGTTCTTCCAAGGTATGTAAGATCTAGGTTTACAGGTGTGCAAGACTAGGTTGATCTATAAGTGTGTAAGATCAGGGGAGATCTACATGGTAAGTAAGGTCGGTTGATCTACAGGTGTGTGTGTGTGTGTGTAAGTTCAAAGGAGATCTACAGGGTAGCAAGGTTAAAGCAGATCTAAAACACAATAAGGAGCAAGATCAGGGAGATCTACTTGGAGTACATGGTGTACTCGATTGGTACTGGAAGTAGGCAACAACGGTTGAGTTGATTGTCACTTACTAGTTGGTGTATTGGCAATATTGTTACTGATTGGTGGAAACAACAACTCTGTGTTTGAGTTGATTATTTATAATTGAGAGAGAGAGCTCTTGAGGGAGAATTATTGATATGCCCAAGAGGTGTGGGAAGAGTGTGATTTATTCATTGTATTTCCTTCTCGAAGAGTGTTAATACAAGATTGTGTTGTCTCTCATATTCTGTGTTGTTTCTGAATTCTAGTTACTTATTATTCTAGTTTAATTCCATGTTTAGTTGCTTATACAAAGGTAATCAAGTGTACTCTTAAGGAGTAGGGATACTGACACTACAAACTCCCACAAGATTGTTACAAACTCCCACAAGCTTTCTATAACAACTACAGATTATAACATGCTTACTATAGTAGCTACAAATTACATCAGCCTAGATATGGATTAAATTAGAACAGCTACAAATCAAATATAGATTACATCAACTAGCTATAGATCAGCTATAAATTACATCAACCAACTATGGATTTCAGTAGGCTTTCTATGAATTTTAGCAGACTTACTACAGATTTCAGTAGGCTTACTACAAATTTTACTAGGTTGTTATAGATTTCAATAGAACTACTACATAATTTAACAAAACTACTATAGACTTATTTATAAAGTATTTTTAAATGTATTCTAATATTCCATCTATCACAAAGAATGCTTTCCATTTAGATTATATATATATATATATATATATATATATATATATGTATATATATATGTATATATATATATATATACTTTCTAATATAAATTGTATTCGAATATAGGTTTATGCAATTTAATTATAGATAATAAATCTCTCCATTATAAATTGTATTCGAATATAGGTTTACGTAATTTAATTCTAGATAATAACTCTCTCCATATTTGGTGGAGATTGAGATTATTTTGTAATATATTTTATTAGAATAAATATCTCTCTCCATATTTTGTGGAGATTGAGATAGAATAAAGTATCTCGATTGTTACTCCCAAATAAGGTGTTGGTTGGAAATATAAAATTATAAATATAATGTTCCACACTTGAATAAAATAATGAATTAATATACTTTTTCTACCATTATTTTGAGCAATCCATCTAAAACTTGTGGTTTGAATAAATCCTTTTTTGAGAAATGAGTTGGCCACTCATTCTAAGGAAGATGGACCATTATACTTTTATTTATTTTTTTATTCTATAATTATTACTTTATTCTAAATTATTATATTATTTATTTTATACTATAATCATTTTTTTTGTACAGTTTATGTGAACCTATAGGTGTTTTCATTTGTTGTCATTTATTTTCAATTTAACAATTTACATTTTATGTGATTTACCTTCCGCAACTGTGCTTTAATTTTTTCAAGTGTGATTTTCAATTCCTCTAAAGTGTGGAATGTGATAGAAGGAACCATTTACCAAAGATCCCTTTCTCCTTTTGCATATAGCCTTCATACACTAGCCTTGGATTGGCATTATTAAATGAAGGGGATTGATGAGCCCCATCACCATCTATCACACCTATAGAGGTTACAAAGTGAATACTAACCCTTCAATAAAAAAAGTTTCCAATACAATATATCAATGGCTAATATAAATGAAAAATTTAAGTATTAAATGAATTGATTGATGATGATAATATACCTTTACAAGTGTTAATTTCCTTGATGCATGTTGTGGGTGCTTTGTAACAACAAGTACACCATCTCACTTTGGAGAATAAATCATACCAATCTTAGGTTGATGCTAATGTTATAAATGGAAACCCTGGTCCATGCATAATCTCTTCTACAAGGTTACCACACAACTTTCAATAACTAGTGTTACCTATATTTGATGGTCATGGAGATCCATACTTGCAACTTCAATCTTATGAGAAATCCAAGGCACATATTAATAATAAGTTGACTTTAATACAATTATATATAAAGTCCTTATATGGGGAAACACTAAATTAGTTCCAACATACAATCCCTTGTGGGTCACTACACACATATGAGGAGTTATAAATAGTCTTTCTTAGTCATACATATAGAATCAGGGATCTCAAGTCACACATGATATGTTGCCTTGATTATACCATGGTGAGACAAAGCCAACATTTAAATAAATTTTAAGATTCAAAGCATGTTTTCATCAATTGATCTATCAACCTATAGATTTAGAGTTAAAATACATCTTTGCTAGAGGCTTAATTTTTCCTCTCAAGGAGAAATTACTATATTAGACATCAAAATCATTCTATCATATATGCAATGCAACTATAGCATTAGAGGAATAATTAGGACTAGTAGTTACACATTTAGAAGAATAATTAGTTGTAGGCCCTTTAGAGCCACAATCATTTAACATGGTATAAGAACCTACACCAATTCTAATTAAAAACTTAGTGAAAGAAAAATAACTGATAAAAATACTCAACAAGGGAAAAGATCCACTTTATAGAGCACCTTCTATAGTGAGTAGAACATAGGATATACATAGAGGGGTTATATAGTTTTCATATAGGGATGGGCCTCGTGACATTTTGATTACACTATTATATGGCTATATGTTCACACTTTCTCCTATTAATCATTATCCACCACACTATTTGCATAGGTTACTACATAATCCATATTGTAATTTTCATAAGATAAATGGACATTCAGATGATCATTTTTATACACTCTAATCTCACATTGACTAGTATGTCAATCGAGGTATTATAACATTTACATAGGGATCACCAAGATCTCATTCTCCAAACTCTCCTAGATCACACTCCTCTATGACAAAGTTATCCTAAGAAGTTCCTTTTAAGGATCCATTAGTTACTCATCATATGATCCATGTGGTTTCTAGGACAACTATTTATGATTGATCTCATGCACCATAGTTTTAGTAGAAATGGAAACCAGTTCATAGAGATCAGGCCAGAACTTTAGTTCAAACACCAATAAAGATATATGGAAATAACTACAAATCTAAGGTCACAACATCAATTCAAACACTAATAAGATATACAAAAACAACTACAAATATAAGGAAATGACATTAGTTCAAATACCAATAAAAAATATATGGAAACAACTACAAAGCTAAGGGCATGACATCAATTCAAAAGCAAATAAATATATATGGAAATAACTATATAAATCTAAACATAGCTTCAATTCATACACTGATCAATGTATTCCCCAAAAATCATATAGCTCAAATTACATTTTCAATACACCAAATAATCAAACTCTTTGATACAGAGTCTACACATATACCCACCAATAGTGTATCACAGATAGTTCTAGTTTTAAAGTCTCTTTCTACACTAACATAACATGCTCATTAGTTCTTGATGCCATCTAGGTTTAGATAGGGCATACATAAGTCACATGATCTACACATAGAAATCTTATGGAATACCTAAAAAACCTATACCAATAAATAAAAAATACTAATCCATTACTCATATACCTAAGCATTCATAAATAAATATAAATTCATTAATTCTACTTTGGTAAAAATAATATATAAATATCATCATTTAAATAAATTAAACACATATCAATATATACAATACAACTAGATTCAGATACCAATATACATAGTGTTGATTTAAATAACAAACATTCATATATATAACTTAAAATATAGTATGAATAAAAGTATATTCTATCACTCAATGACGTAGACATGACTATTAGCACTAGCTCACTCACTCTCACTCTTAAACATATCAAGGCTATAACTGGAGGCTTTGCTCTCTTTGTGACCTACATCGATAACTCTATCTACTCTCTCTCTCTCTTTCTCTCATGATACATACCCATCTTAGCCATATACTTTACATGCTCTAATTAAATATGTATGGAGTCAATTACTATCCAAATACTAGACCCACCTAGAGCATCAAGTATGGGCATGGTATGCCTATACAATTCTACACATGCCTCATATCTATATGTATCCACTCATCTATATGATATAGTAGCTATCACATCTTAGTCAAAAATGGGAATACACATTAGACACATTGGTAGACCTATCTATCAATCCATCCTTCACAACATCATCAAGAATATGTTATTTCAATATGCAAAGGTCTGACTTGATGGTGGTCTCCTAGTACTCATCATCACCTGAATCTACATATGCCCATGAAATACATCAGATTCTTAATCACATAAATAAATAAATATACATAGAATATTAAAAAAACACTATAATGAATTTTCATTGATGACCCTAAGAGTTTCAACCTCTAGTTCATCCTCTACATTAATCCCAATTCTCAGAAATAGAGGTGCCCATCTATGATCTCTCTACCAGGATCTGTAGGCATTAATCACTCCCATGTCATCTACATTAGGTACATCAATCTTAGGATCCTAATATGTCAAGGTAATAAGATCTAAATAAAAAATATATGGCATCAAATTATTACCTAGCCTTACAAGATCTTGAGAACTCCTCAACCATATAACTAGTGCTAGGTGCACATCCTGAACTACACCAAACTATCATGTGACATGATCATATTGAAACCAATCATACACATTGACCCAATGGTCATGTATCCAAAAACTCACTTGAATCTATATAAGATGAGTACCATCCTCAAGACATCCCTCGTATCCCCTATAGGTCCTCTAGATAATATCCCCTACTATCAAATTATCTAGAAACTACTAGTGTTGCATAGTGCTCATCTTAGGTGCATGACCCATCCTTATCCACCTCTATGTAAATAATTTTGGATGAGACCAAAAATCCCATATACATTACACTATCTTTCTCATTGCTATGTACTCATATCTATAATAATGTAATGATGATGATGTTCTAATCCCTCCACTGCACATCTCTTACATGAAATAGTGTACATCCTTATATAGGTGGGATAACATCATCTGATCCAATGAATACATAGTACTATGATCCTATATATCTTGCACTATCTCATATATCTTATAGGATATCAAAACCTTAATTCCATATATAACCATAAATGAAGCTATAAAAATGGTTGAGAACTTCCACAATCATGGAAACTCGACATTAATAATAAATGTCAATAGTATGTCACTATGGATCCCTATGTGATGGCTTCCTACTACCATAGCATAAAAATACCTATAAACCTATTATATGGCCAAAGAACATGTATCTTCCTATAGTATGTCTATTTAGATAGAGATAAGTAATCATAGAATCTGGTACACATCCTTTAGAGTAACAATCATGTCCCTAGTCAACAACTAGAAATAACACATATATGCATCCCATCTCTCACATAATACAATCATCATGTGATTATCCAAGGGCATAGACTAAAATAATTCCACATGTCTCAAACATGATCTCTCAATAATAGCCATCTCAACATCTACTAGGGGTAGACCCCATAGGGTCTCCATTATCCATCCACTCAGAAACTCCCTCATACAAGCATCAACATGTAAAAGTACAACCAAATCAGGGATAAAAAATGAAAAATAAAAACCAATAGATACCAATACAAATCATAAAATAATCAATAGTAATCAACATTACAACCTTGGCCTACTAGACATTATCACTACATACTAGATAATAGCACTGGATAGTAATGCCATCTCCTAAACACTAGCACTAGGTCCTGGACATTAGCATCTAAAAAAGGATATTGGAACCATTTTCAACAAATATGCCTTAAACTAGTATATTTTTAGTAAAAATAGTAAAACAATTATTACAAATAATAAAAATAAGAAACATTTTGGGCTAGTTACTAAGATAACCTCCTCTTTAACCTAAATCTATGCTTTAGCCTTTGCATAACGGGTCAAATTGGATCCTTGTTTCCTTGGCATATTTATCTAACCTGGAAAAATAATTGATCTCAACTTAAATACTCTAAATTAACTATCAAAATAATCCAATGACTTATTTAAGTCACACTTATCAAAATGCACCTTATTAAGGTGGACCTTACATGCTAATTTCACCAACTAATACTAATCTGTTACTTGCATAATATCCTGAGAACCGTGGCTCTAATTTGTGAACCATTTCTTACACGTGGGACTTGATATCAATGTGCCACACCCCATATTAGTTAAGCCAATATTTTAATCACTTTTAACTCTATAAAATGACAAAAATGGTATTACTATAATTCAACTCAAAATATAAAAAACATTTATCCAATTACACATTTAATTATCAACTCCATCACAATATATACATTATTCAAACTTAAAACAACATCACACCCACTAAAACACTAATACAACTGATTATTACCACTTTTGGTTATACACCCTCACCATAGACTCGACTCTCTTACTAAAAGGGGGAAAATATACACAAATTACTTCAGACATACAAAGGTTCATACAGATTTAGATACATAGGTTTACACAAATATTTAGATATACAGACACGTAGGTTTACATATATATTCATATATACATATACATAAGTTTACATAGATATTCAGATATATAGACACATAGCTTTACATAGGTATTCAAATATATAGATATTCATATTCACATACACACACACACACACACACATATTCATAATCATAGGTTCTTAGATATACAAATATTTAGATATACAAACATAGATATATAAATATTCATATATACATACACACAAGTATTCACACACACACACACACACACACACACACACACACACACACACACACACACACACACACACACACACACACACATATTCATAGGTTATAAAATATATACATATTTAGATTCATATATTTGCATAGATACGCAGTCTACATAGATACATTGATGTAGATATATAGTTTTGACTCAGATATACTAGTTTACTTAGATATTCAGATACATAGATACATTAGTCAGATATCAAGATTAGGGGGCATGATGTAGTTCACACATCCTTGATCCCAATTTTTATATTATTAGCTTACACTTAGTATTGTCACCAAGTTTTCACCAATTTGGGTCATAAGAGCATCTGCAATAGTTGATACATAGCATTCCACCAAATCCAATTTACATACTTAGATTCAGTCTAGATATTAGAGTGGGGGAAAGCAATCCTTGTTTCTCCACCCATTTAGTTTACATACTCAGATTCATTATAGATATTAGAGTGGGGGAAAATGAGACTTGTTTATCCACACATTGAGTTTATATACTTAAATTTAGTACATATATTAAGATAAGGTCAAAAATAGGGGGTTTTATTCCTCACAATTTAGTGCACCATTCATATTTAATATGGAGTGCATCCACACCATGGGTTTCCTCTTTACATATTGCACTCTAATTTATATCCACTTCTCTAGCCAAAAAGTGGGCCAAATACAAATTACATTCACACAAGTAAGTTCAAGTATTTATTCTTCTTTTTATTTTACTCTAGTACTTTCATTCCATTGCATTATTAGAATTAAATTAAGGTAATTATAAACATCTTAATTTGGTCAAGAAACCACAAGTATTATGACTTTTATTGTTATTTCACATAAATTTCTTAGTGATGATTATAGTCCTTGTTTGCATGGTCATTTTGAGTCTTTTGATATTTTTTATGTCTTATTTCCCTTGTTTATGACACATACAATAGTCATAAGTCATCTTTTCCTAGTCATAAGGGCCCTTAGCCTATCTTAGTTGGTTTTAGCTCTACTTTAAGCCTTAAAACATTAGCACTAATTTCAATATGATAGTGCCACATGGTGCTAGTGTCTAATTATGGATCTAATGTCCAATGGGCCTTTTATCCTATGTTTGAGTCATAACTCTTTCATGAGCCTTTTCTTATGTTTTTTATCCCACTTTTATGACTTGTTAGCTAGTGAACACAGTCTTATATTCAAATAAAATTTATTTCTATATAAGGAGCTTCATGAGGAATTTTACATCTAAAACTTACTATTTCAGTACATAATTACATAAAATCAATCAATAGTATAGATCAATACTTTACATACTACTCAATCATCACATCTAGACATTGCATGTTTGATCAAATAAGAGCCTAAGCAAAATTTATTCTAGCATACCATGCAATTTGATGGTTCATGTTCCCTAAGGGATAACTATATGCGATTTGAGGCCCCTATCATTGGGGTTAACATAGGCATTGTCTAAGACCATAGGATTTCTACTCCATGTGATCATAACATCCCACAACCCATTTTTCCCTTTCCTTTTTATATTTTATTTGATTATTTTTTCATGTTTGTAGGTATTCATTAGGGTTTTGAAAGAGATTTAGCTAAAACAGTGACACAAATGAGCCCTTGAATGACACATGACCACCTACAGGACCTATAGAACCTCTTGTAACTTCCCAAAAATTTTAATACCATCCATACAAGAGGGACATTAGTGCCAAAATTGAGCATTATTGCCACATGTCACTACTATCTAAGACCATATTTCAATAAATAGTCAGGATACAAAAGGTGTATGCCTATCTCTCTAGCCTATTATAATTCCCTAATCTACATAAAAGTCTATTTATTTGTAGATAAGTACCTTTTCTCTTCTCACTTACAATTTTGGGAAAGTTCAATTAAATCAATCATTTATAATTTTCATTCTAGATTAGCAATATACTCAACATTTAACAACATAGGATTTACATGTGTTAAGTCCTAAAATGTCAACACAAAAACATAAATGACAAAATTAAAAATTCAATGTGATAAATATATCTAAGTGAATGAATGAAAAGGAAGTAAATGAATGTAAGACCATGTAAGATAAACATTTCAAATCAAGAAACAAAAATAAATGTAAGTATGTAATATGTCCTATGTAATATAAATGAAGTCCATAAAGATAAAACAAGAACATGATGGATATATGAAAATGAAAAGTTGTAAATGAAAACTCAAACTTAGTGCTTGTTATAAGATATAATGTAATAAATCATAACTACTAGATGACATGAAATAATGACAATGATATGGTGTAGAAAGTACATGGTGAAGGGATGTTTGTGAGGAAAACCTAGTCCTATTCAAGGTATTACACTGCAACTCAAAAAAATATAAATTGAGAGGCATAACAAGGAAAATAGGATCAAAGATGTGATATGCTAAAATAAATATCCAACAAGGGGAATATCAGGAAAATATGATGTAAATAAGGGACATGAGGTGCCACATGGGTGATGTGAACATCTTTAGTAGGAACGAGACAAAATAGACAAGTGGAAAAGTCTAAGAATTATTAAAAACAAGTACTTATGACACTTTGACTAATGAACAGAAAGATTGGCTTAATAAGTGAAGTATATAGATCATCCCATGAAGGCTATATAAATGAAAAGTAAAATTGACCTATCTTACCACAAAATCTTCCCCATTCCTTAGGACATTTTATATATACATTAATCTACTACAAATATTAGGTACATGCATGAGAAAGTATGTGGCACTATATAATAAATGCTATATGAGACCTCCTACCCTAGTTTACTAGCCTACCACACCATAATGGACCTCAGATCTATCATAAGTCTAGCTATCAAGTTTGAGCTTCACCTAAGATAGGATACGTGCCAAATATATATCATGTATTTTGGTGTGATCTTAATTTTAAGATTATACTTACCTTTTAATCATTTTCTTTTATTTCTTATATGATTTGGCTTTTAAATCTTTAGGATTTTTCTATTCCTCCTCCATATGGATTCAGAGAACCAATCATGAGTGAAATAGGTAAAAAACATAAGAGAGCTTACACTTGGTCACTAGATAGAAGGACCTAAAGACCATGTTGTCTAAAGACTCCTAGACTTGCTGACAAGTAAGTGTGCAATATAGAAATTGACCTATGTGTGCCTCAAATGAAAGGAAAGAAGGGAATGATGGGGATCATGAGATATCCATCTATGTGATAAGTGATACAATGATGAATATGCTAATATCTGATCATAAGGAGGTAAAAAAAAGTGATATGAAAGGTTTGATTTTATGCTATGAGAGTCATGGCACTAAAAAATCCATATTAACCTACAAGGGATATTACATAAGCACCAATGAAATTAGTAATCATCCCAAAAATATGAGGAAAGGAAATAATGATAAATTGATAATAAGGTTGCTAATTAAAAATGATTAAGATTTAATAAATGATAATTATGAAAGAGATATCTAAGAACCAAAATGGAAACAAATGTTGAATGTAATGTGAAAAACTAAAGAACCCAAAGGAAATAATGGTGTAATTAAATTGAAATAAAACCAAAAAATCAAAACTAAATAATGGTGTAAGTAAGTTAAAACTAAATGAAAATGAAATGCACCAAAATAATGAAACATGAGACTAAAATAATGAACAAAATCTATTGTAACATCTATATCAAGACTAGCATGTGAAATGCAAGCCTATATGTCTCATAAGGTTTGTTAAAGTTTAATTTCTTTTGTTATTATGTAATGTATAATAATATTGGGCATCTTAAGATGCCCTAAAGGGTAAGTCGATGTAGGGATGAGCATTGACAGATGCCCCAAATTCTAAAGTGACATGTGTGTGGGCATCATGATATGCCCCAACATGTGATATGGAGTGAGGTGAATTTGAACTATAATAAAAAACCACATTGAGATTTTTTATATGTTAAATATAGGTAAATATTTTTATATGTTAGATTTATAGGATGTTGAGATTGACAGAAGATGTGTAAGATAATTATGAATAGGTCTATAAGTAAAACTACGATGATTGTTTATGTACTTTAGATTAGGCATTTGAACTAGGTGATCTTTGTCTTGGTGTGACTTAAGAGATTGAGGTGTGATGGGTGCCATCACCCATTTCAATTTGTTCATGTTATCTATCCTTTCATTATTGGCATAGGAGGAAGGATCAATTATGTTTTGGACACCATTAGTGGATAAGGTGAAGGTATAGGGTGATTGGTGTTGATAATTAAGTAGGTGATGTTGATTTGATTGTGATTCTTGATGTTAGGTTTATGAGGATTTAAGATAGTCTTGATAACATTGTTTTGTTAGAGTATCAATATTGAAATGTTGACCAAGAAAAGAAGAAAGAATAAATTAGTGAAGATCATGAAAAGTCTCATGAGAGTGGCGTAATATAGCAATGCCACCAACTAAACTTATTACGATTATACCATTTTAGAGGAGGTTTGGAAGGATAAAATATCATGGGTTTAGAGGGTGAAAACTTATTATTAAGTGATTTTATACTTAAGGGAGGGTTGGTTGGGTTAAAATAGGTTCACCAGAATGTATGCAAGTGACACTAGAAAGATCTAAAACTTATCATATTCAATAATATTCAAGCTCAAAGAAGGTAATCAACTAACAAGTCTACTTAGTAATACATTTATATCAAGGTCATGACTAATAATGGATATATTAAACATATACTAAGGTATATTTTATCACACAATGAAAACAGAGAGGTTCCTAAGGACTTTAGTCAAATTCTATTTTGTGATAACCCTAGCTAGGTCTTATGACTGTAATACTATTAACCAAACTAATCTAGTAAATGCATATGCAAGCTAATCTAGTGCTCACCAAAGCTTGTGGCACAAATGGGTAAGATAATAAACATGCAAAAAAAATTATCTAATATAACGTAGAAATAATTTTAAACAAGGAGACATATCATTAAAATCTATTAGCTCTACAATATCTATTTATCAAAATATGAAGGGATTGCCTTATTGAAGTGACCCGTTGTGCCTCAATTTCTCCCTTGGTCAATGGTGATTTTTAAGAGGTTATTTTGGCTTGTAAAGATCACAAGGACAAATCAAATCTAGTCTATGAAACTTATCCTATGTATCCAAGACCTCCACAAGACAAGTGTTACTTATCCAAGGCAAAAATATAAGCAATGAAACTTCATATTGATTGTACATACAAATTTTTGAGAAATAATGATGTGACATTGAATGATCCTTTATTTAAAAATAAAGTTGAGGGGGTATTTATATCCATGTGTTGACCCTAAACACTCTCATAAATTAAGATTATAAGGTTAGTCGAGTCAACTTTTTAAGTTATGAAATAGAGTTGTTAGGCCTTGAACTATGTTGACTTGGGATGATGGAGTTTCATAGCGTGTGTGTAATTCCCAACAGGGTTGACCTACTCAACTAAATTAGATGTTATATACCTAGATTACATATTATGAATGACAAAGTTTGCCTGGTCGACATAGTAGGATGAAATGAATGACAGAGTTGACCTAGTCAACATAGTAGGAAAATAGGCTAAAATAGGTAGTAAAAATATAAAATAGGAAGGTTAAAATAGGCATTATAAATATAAAGATAAGTATAAGTTAAATTTTAGACATGGACATATATTTTCTTATAATTTAATTTATATTTTATATTTTTACTTTTAGGATGTTTGAGGGTAGTTTCAGACTTCTAGGAACTACAATGTAAATTCTAGATTTTGTAGGGTCCTAATGGATTTCAAACATAGCCATATTTCAAGATTTCAATATTTTAGGGAGACTTCATAGGAAGTAAATTGATATAAAATCTAAATAAGAAGGTTGAAATAATAGTATAAATGACACAAAGCCATAATAATATTATAAAGAACCAATAGTCTTCCAACCCCTGTTGATGTGCACATTTTAAGGCGTGAACTTAGAGAGATTGAAACTCGAGAGGTTCCTACAAGAGAGAAAGTGTTAGTAAGTGATAAAGTTAAAATTATTATGTATACAAAAATGGTGTATTCTTAGTCATGGGTTGTTTTGGAATGTGAATTTATTAGAAGAGTGTATAATATGGTTTTAATTTATTAGAGATTTGGATTAAAATAACGTGTATAGGTTTTAGATAATGGTATAGGAACTAAATATCTTGTGAAGCACAAAAGGTCTACCCACCACTTTCCCAGTGCACCCTTTAAGGTGTGTACTTAGGGATATTGATAATTGACAATTTAATATAATAGAAAAAGAATCATTAAATGATAAATTTTAAAAATATTATGTGTATACATATGCCCCACTCAATGTTCATCATGTTTCACATAGTTGTAACATGGGATGGTGCTTTGAGAAAGAATATATCAATGCACAACATTGAGCTAATAAATTTTAGTAAAAAATAGAAATGTAAATGAAAGTAAAGAATTAAAAAATACATAACTTCACTTATCTTGTTTTTGTAGAATAGAAATTACAATCATGTATATGGAAGAGGCTTACAATGTATGGGACATTAAATGAACCTAAAAAATAATCTAAAAATTTAAAAAAAAATTGTAAAAATTGGTTTAAGCATTTAAAAATTCTCTATGTTGTCAATATTCTATAATTTTTTATGATTTGGAAAAATATCTTATAGAAACATAGTTATGAGAAAAACACAATTTTTCATTAAATAATTGGTAACTAAAGAATTTGTAAATTTTAAATAGTCATTTATAAATTTACTATTATGATAAACCAAAGTTTTGTGTGACATAGATAAGTGATGAGAGATACCATGACATGGAGGTGAGGAGAATGAGGTGAAGGATGCATAACATCTACTAATAGCGTGATCCAACTATGAAATGTGCTTAATTTCAATTTTATTTGAAAAATGAGGTAGATTTGAAAAAGTAGGTATGAGGGGAAATCCATGTAGCAAAATTTCCCCCAAAATGTTTTAGGGTAGAGTAAGAATTTAATTGGTAAATGGGTGGGGGGAAAAGAGGATCATTAATGCTTAGGACATTAATGAAAAATGTGGGAAAATGTTTTAGTAAATGAAAGGGGTCCATTAGGCTAATGTATTTGTAAATTATTAGGTTAGTGGCATTGGTTGACTTCATAGTAACAAAACAATATAGTTAGTTAGTATATGGTTGATTGTGTATATATGGGCCTATATAGTCTAATAGTGTCTAAGTGGTTGATATCTTACATCTTGGTTTATTTATTAATGTTTTGAGGTGGTCAATGTGGTTTTAATAAATGGTTAACTTTGTATGAAGTGGTTGATGTAATTGGGTTATTTGGCTAACTATGTATCAAGTGGTCAATGTAGTTAAGTTAGGTGGTCAAATTCATATAAAGTGTATGATTCACACTGAGTTTAAAAATGGTTAATGTAGTTAGATACATGGCCAACTTAGTAGAAAAGTTATTCTTGGTTGACATAGTTAATTATGTCACTAATCTATTAGAGAATATTGATAAAATGATAGAATAGGTTAATGAAGTAGTTAATTTTATGTAAATGCATATATTTTTTAATTTTGTAATGTAATTTGGTGATTATTAGATATCAAAGTCTAATATGTGTTTCATTATTTAATATTTTTTATAGGCAATGGACTCTCTAGTGCTTGGTAGATGTATTTTGGTTACTAGATTTGTTGTATAAGTTGATAGCTGACAAACATACATGATTAACAATGTTTGAATTTGTATGTATTAGGTAGATGCAACACATTCTTTTAAATGTTGACTTAGTCACCATGTTATTATGGATATAGGAGAGAATAACCAACACTTTTATGTGGCTGGTGGATGGGGATACCATTGAGGTGGGTATTACCCTAGAGGATGTCCATACAATCCTAATACTTTCTATTATATATACTCTTATTATTTATTATACCCTTAATATTTAATTTTCATGTGTCAACCATTTTAGATATCTAGTAATTGTCCTTATGACAGATCAAGTGATATATCACAAGTCATATGGGAAGGTGCCACTATATGTGGTTGTTGTGTGTCATTCAATATTAGATTAGGGTACCATGTATGACCTTGGGTTAGTTATCTAGGTGCAGTTGGTGTATGATTTCTATAACATTCTTTCATAAGGGTATATGAATATGGGCCCCATTATTTTGTTGAGTAGCTATATTTATGAGATTATTCCTATGTATTGACCTATAGGGTTTCCCCATATGATAGATGATAGTTTATCACATGTTTTTAGATGGAGATAGGACCATGTGTTATGGGTTATACCACATACCCTAGCATTGTATATTATCACTCAAGGAGATAATGTGTGGTAAAATTATGCAAGTATTATGAGTTGGCATTCTTGTACAATTATTTTTTAGGGATTGGTTCATTTTCATATCATAGTTAATTACATATGGTGGGTAGAGTTACATCTTGTCACATGTTTACTTGGTTAGTTTGGGTTTCCACCTCTAGGGATACCTATAGTGGTGCATAGATATTGGGCATGACATGATATGGAGTGTAGTAGTCGTGGAGGAGTAAGAGTGACTATATATGTTTTTATCATTCACCCATGATGATCAATACCTTTAATGGGATGATAATGATGGAATTAGAGAGAGGTGAGAGTTGTGGTATAAGAGGTGGATATGGTTATGGAGGAGGATGTAGAGGTGGTGATTGTTGTGCCATAACATGATTTTTAATTTCCACCATGGGCACCATGACAATATAGACATCAATAGGTGAAAATGTAGGTGGAGGTGGATGAGGAGGAGGATAATCCATAATCAAAGGTAGTTTAGCATGGAAATCTTATGGTAGAGCCTATAAAGACTTGGTCCATTGAGCGATAGATTCATAGTGGACCATGGCATTCTTGTGTTATCCCAAGTAGTTTTGTAGCATCTTAGAGACCTAATCTAGAGTAGGTACCTAGTGGACATGTTAATGGAGATATTATTATTTGTGAGTTATTTGTGTTTGGACATATAGTTGATGTATATTATGTTTTGGATAGATGCATATATAGATGATTTTAGTCTATAAATATATATGAGATGTAATTTACATCTAGTTTTTGTTTTACATATTATTTTAAGGATTTTGGATGGTCGGTGGTAATGAAAGAGGTATACCATGATATTTTAGATGATGTGTAATTACATCATGACACTATTTATATTATTCATCTTATTATACCCTCGGCCCTAACATATGATAGTTGGTTTCAATTTGCTAGTGAGGTAGCTAAAGATCTACGGAGATGAAGAGGTATTATATAGTTACCACTAAGAGTGTGTGATGGAGATTTATGGGCATGTAATATAGTGGTTGAGGAGCATGTCACTCATTTAGCTACATCTAGAGATTTTTCATGTGTACAAGGCTAGGATCCCAATCTACATGGATAGATAGAGGGCCTATATTTATGGGTAGAGTGACTACAGTGCACCATTTGAAGTGGGTAGTCTCAAGCATTAATGGGTAGTGTGTCCCATCTAACAAATAGGTAGGGTGGACCATAATATAAGAGTTGTTATTGTATTATTCTTGTAGTATGCTTTTGTATTGTATAAAAATTGAATCCATTGATATATATAGATCTATATTTGTTGTTATGACTCATTGATGTTATGGATGTATGTATTTTGTTTTTAGCACAAGTTTAATTTTTGATATATGCTATGATTAAATATATGATTTGTTTTGGATTATTTTATAGTAATTGTGAACAAATGCATGGTTAAAAATAATAAAATTAAAAAGTAAAATGTAGAAATATAAAATAAATTAGATCTCATGAGAAAATAGAATGCAAAACACATTAAATCATATTGTCAAGCATGGAAAACAAAAGATAGAGAAAATTTTAAAATAGATTAAATCAAGCTGAAAAAGTGTGTAAAACATAACTAAATGAAAAAATGGAATGAAATGTAAAAACACATTAAATCTAGTTGAAAATGTGTGTAAACCATAAAAAGAGTAATTTAAAGTAATGCAAATGTAACACACACTAAATCTAGTTGGGAAACATGTAAAACAAAAATGAAGGAAAGTAATGGAATAAAATGTAAAACACATTAAATCATGTTGGGAAGCATGTAAAACATAAAATTAGTGTAACGTAATAATGGAAATGTAGAACACACTAAATCAAGTTGGGAAGCATTTAAGACATGAAAACATAATAGCAAGTAGAATGACATGTAAATTTATGTAAATCACTTATTTATGAAGAAATATAGTTATTTTATGATTTAATAATGGTATGAAGCTAGAGTATACTTTGTGATGAAAGCTTGATCCTATCCAAGGTCTTAAAATGCAACTCATAAAGGGTAAACTAATGAGGTAAATAATGTAAAATAATAATAAATGGTAAATGGAATATTTATGAGGAAGGCCTGATCTTATATAAGATCTTATATTATAACTCACAAAATAGGAATCAAAGGGGTATGATTAGGTTAATGAAAAAATCACCAAGGAGGAATATTATGAATGTTACAATGAAAGAAGGAATGGAAAAAAACATGAAATAGTCATTTGTAATAAACCTGAGTAAGTATGAGACATATTAAGTAAATATGTAGGTGCTAAGAATTTATTGGATGCCAAATTCAAAATATATTTGTTCAAAATAAACATAAATTTTTATAGGTGAATAAGTCTAGTACTAATATCATCTCATGAAGGTTATATATATATATATATATATATATATATATATATATATATATATATATATATATATATATATATATATATATATATATATATATATAAATAATAAAATGGGCCTACCTTCCCACAATGTGTTCTATATTTCTCGGGACCCTTTATAGAGACATCAGTCTACTATGAAGATTTGGTACTTACATGAGAAAGTAGGTATCACTTATAAATAATATTTTTGAGACATCATATCCTATTATATTGTACTACCATACCCTAATGTACCACAACTCTATCGTGATGCCAACTGTGAGTTTGAGCTTTAACTAGGAGTAGAAGATGTGATACTATATGAATCATGTATTTTGGTGTGATTTTAAATTTTGAATGTTATTTATTATTTTTTCTCATTTCCTTTTGTTTAAATGAGTTTGATTGTAACTTTTTTGGATTTTTATATTCCTCCTCTATAGATTCATAATAACCAAACATGAGTGATAAAAGTAAGAAACATAGATAATTTTTTGGGATTTGGTTATAGGATACAGAATACCTGATAATTTTTTGATGTTGTTAAATAATTAGGATTGCTTATAAACAAGTCTGTGATCTCAAGAATAACCATATGCGTGATTAATATGAGGGTAAAATAGAGATCAAAAAGATCTATGTATGTAGTGATATAGTGAGAAATAGGCTTGTTAACTAATCATATGGTACAGATACGATAGTAAAAGGGTGTATATTTAGAACCATGTCACAATAATGACTATCTTATTCAAACAAATTATTTAACAAGAATAAAAAAGAAATCATCCTCAATAGAAATAAGGGAAACATAAATTAAATTAAATTAATCCATTAAACATTTTCAAGTGATAGGTAAAATATAAGATCAATATATGCCCATAAATTAAATCCAAATGATATGAAGCTATAAAAAATAATGTGATGAAACACCATGATGTGTTCACAATTATTGATAAGTTTCACAAAAAACATCATCCATAACATTTGATACATCCTTATGTAACTATACTTTGAATTTGATCAAAGTCTTGTTAATATTTGTAAAAAGTCATGAAAATACTTCTTAATGCACTATCTCTACTAAAAAGGTGGGTGTGTTAGAAGAAGAATGATGCTCATGGGGTAGTTCATGTGAGAGATACTTTATGTAATGAAGTGATGATGAAATATGATGAACATAATTAGAGTTTTAAATAAAGGTGGAATGTGGAGAAGGGTAATCCATTGTCCATGCATGTTATAGAGTACACAGCTAAGTCGATGGAGGCATAGGTCATGGGCAATCATGAAAGTTCTTTTGTATTTAATCAATGTGTATCTATATGATTTATAGTACATTGATTCCAAAGATAGTAAACTTACCCATATTTAGGGATGTATTCTAGAAGTATCTTAAGATGAGGTAAGCTCTTATCTATAGATTTTTCCTTCTCTGGTTGAAGTGTATCAATGTATTATCGAAGCTATTAGAAATGAGAATAAGAATGATTACATGTATCATGAAAGTAACAAGTGAATTTAGGATCATACTATTAAGGTCAGATATTTGTAATATTATTATATCATAAAAACTGTTTTTGTTGATGTGCACACCAATCCTTGGCCCAATGACCAATAACTCTATATATCTCATAATATGTTTCATTTACACATCATGTCAATAGAGGGTCAAGCTTAGGTAAAGGTAGTATTCCATCAACAATAGGAATAAAATTCATAATAAGATCAGTACTAGGATGGATTGTATCAAGAGATGACCTCAAAGTAGGTCAACATATTATACCTAACATCTCTAGAGGAAGTAAGCTTTAAGGATCATGGTGTATAGCAATTTTATAATGTTTTATCATAACATGGTTAACAAACATACTTATAAGAGGATCAATAGTGACTACATGAGTAATGTGTGTGTTCTCCATTTTAGAACTATCATCATCATAAGAATAATTAATATCAAGTACTATAGAAGGATAAGGAACTACATGAATAAAACTAAGAGAAAGTTGTAAAGAAGACTGATATCCATGTATCTCTACTTTTTTAGCTTGGAAAAAGCCATATCAAAAGGGTTAATTTAAAGAATATCCATCATTGTAATCAAGAGTGTGAATATCAATAGTACATGGGTTGATGATTTTATCTATAAAAGAGGCATGGTAAATGGAGTGTTTAGCTTTGTTAGAGTGATTGAAATTTCATCTAGTGGTTTTTTATGAGACTAAGGTCATAGAGAAGGAGATAATTATGTAATTATATGAGGAGAGATAGTGGATTTTTATCATTGATATATGAAGCTTATCTTAATAAATTTTACATTATAACACTACACGAAGGATTTTTTTGGACATGTAAGGCCTTGTATATATAGGCTTTAGACTAACCCCAACCAAGGTCTAGTTAGGTCTAGGATCACCTTGGGTCAACATTGGGAGGCTAAATGGAATAAATGTCATCTTTAATTATGAATTTATAGAGGCATGGATCAACATTTATCCTTTGTAAGGCATTTATGTTGATATTGTGGAATACTTAATTTTAAGGATGATGATGTCACCATGACCTCATATCCCTTTGATATTTGTTGAATTTTGATTTCTATAAATTATATTTTCACTAATTAAACATGAAATATTTAACTAAGAATTTAATTTGATTTGCTTTCTTTATTAATTTTGCTTAGGATTTTGGTCCTTTCAAGAATTTAATCAATTACCCCACTTAATTAGCATAAAAATGGTAGTTTACAAGAGTGTAACCTGACTAGGGATGAATTTTTGGGAGGTTATCATTATATATAGGGTAATAGACCAAATATTGATACTTTGATGAAATTTTGGGCACTTGCATCCAATTTACAAGTGAATTTGAGATTTTTAGTAATTCCTAGGATTGATTTGCATAGTTTGGTAGAAACCAGTCCAAAGTCTATTTTAGACATGAATGTGGTAGAAAAGAAGTGCCTACATTTTACCTATGTTTGAGTAGGAGTTGGAAGACACAGGCATAGTAATATCTTCTCAAAAAATGAAAAAAATCATTATGCTTCATTTATTATCCCAAAAGGTGGTTGATGAACCCTAGATGCCCCCTTGAAGGATTTAGTAGCAAATAATGTTATCAAATGATCCACTGAAAATAGAAAATGACATGGTCTAGTGGGAATGGGAGATGAAACATTGATTTTCCCAAAGGTGGTTATAACCAATGACATAATGTTTCACCCCAATAAGGTAGATGGATTTAAATAATGATTTACATAAGGGGATTATAATCATGAGCATAGTGATTGTGCCCTAATAGGTTGGGTTTCTCTTGGAATAAAAATGTTTTTATCCCAGTAAGGTAGAATAAATCATTAACTGATGGGAATAATTTATCGCATCTAGGAAATTAGCAAAGGGGATTGCATGCAATAAATCCACATTACAAATGAATGATGAACTAACATAGAATAACAACACAATTACAAAAGGCTAACTAGTATGAAGATGCATGTTTGAACTAACATGTGGCATGACTAGAAAATAGTGTTGTTAAACAGTTCTCTAGAAAGCCTAATAATAAGGTTTGGTTGGAAAATAATGAATTTAGTGATGAAAAACATGAAAAATGAGTCACAGTGTAAAAAATAAGATGTATTAAAATGAAAGGGAGGGAAATTTGGGCCTTATAGGGTGAAAAAATATTTTTTTAGGCTATAAATTCACCCCATGAGGTAAAAAAATCATTTTCACCCAAACCCTTCACAAATTGGTACTCTGACCTACCTAGAGAGAGGCAAAAAAATGGCACATGGATGAGGATAGAGGAATGTTAAAAATAAATTGAGGGAGCATAGGTGACGATGACACAACAAGCCATCATTAAGTCACCTAACCCAAAAAATTTAAGCATTTATTTCTAGTAGGAGAGAAAATGGTGAAGTCACCATTTGCATGGTAGGAAAATGACAATTTAGCCTTCCACTTTTTGTTAACTTCATTAAAATATGGTATAAATCATAGATTCATTGATTTCACAAAAAAATAGAAAAGTCTCCATTCTCATCAAAAATGAAAATGTTGATTTCATCGATTTTCCTTGAAATTTTCCAAATTGGTGACTTCATGAAAAAGGTGAAGTTGTAATTTTAATATGAAATGAAAATGGAGAGTTCATCAAAATTCCTTAAAAAATGGTGACTTCATCCAAAATATTAATGAGGGAAATCCTAGGTCAAAGAGGCATTAGGTCTAGTAGTGGTTAAATAGTAGCATAGGCTAACGTAGAGTTATTTATGTTTAGAAGAGTGGATCAAGGTATTGATGGCATAGGAGTAACATTACCATTTCCTAGATAAGCCATATATTTGGATTAAGGACATGGTGGCATTTTTACACATTTTGGGTGTATATGACATAGCATAAATACCTATGATCAGAGCAAATCAAGCCTACTTGAGTGCATTGGTAGAATAATGAAACTCATAGAATTCCATTTTCCACCTGGTAACAAGAGAGTCTATAGTGACACTTGAGGATACTTGGCATATCCTCAATTTACCTATGATAGGTCACAAGTTATTTTAAACAAATCCTAGATAATAAAAATTAGTGTTAGATGACTTAACTAGGTATAAAGACATTCCCATGGTCTATGGGAAGGTCAACATTGATCTTCTAGATATGTACATTGATATTCATTTGAATGACCTACTCCTAGAGGATCCATCACCACCATCCCTAATTGATAGAGAGGTTACTATTCTCATGGATATTTTTAGTGGCATATTGATACCTGATAAGAGTGGTCAATTCTTCCATATGGGCCTAGATAGAGCAATCCTATCGATGATAGATGACATTACCATATTTACATGGGGGACAATATTATTGACCTAAATTTATAGATATTTACACATCATGTCTTATCAAGAAGGATAGAATATTGGATCTTTTAATTTTCTCTAGGTTTAGGGATGCAAGCATATTGCTATCAAGTGGTCAATTGGCCAAATATGGGCATGAGGCTAGCAGGATCCATTGGCATGTGTCACTTTAGACTAGAGTATGTTGAAGAAGACATCAAATTTAGATATACTTTGATCAACATATGTTATATGAATTAACACCCAAGTTATTCATTTTGTGGCCTTACTTACTCTATCAGTTATAGTGGCAACAAGATCTTAGTATTCTATGTTTATCACTACCCAGTTCTTCATGATAGGTAGACATGCAGATGTTATCAAATAATATAATACTAATAGATTACTATGGTATTTTGGAATGCTATAATATGTCCCTTCTAATCTAATGTGGTTTTTACACATTACTCAAGAGATTAATTGTAATACTCTCATAATTCTTAGGAGCATAGTTATGGTAGAATTCAACATCTTCCATGAGACTATGATGGTGGTCTATTAGATGTATGGGTGATGCCATCCTATGTTTTATGGTGGGAAAAGTTTTGACCTCTAATATTGAAAACACCAGTTAAATCACCTAGATAAATTTAGGATAGATAGGTATAGGTTACACAAGTACATGCTAAATATGTATAGGATAGATAGATATAGGTTGGATAGGAACAAGATGGGGGTAGTGATCATATGGATATTGATGAGGAGAGCAAGGTTGAGGCTAATACTATTAGTGGTGCATATAGTAATGGCAATAATTTGCATAGCAGTGACGATGGGGATGGAGATAATGGAGATAATGGGGGGATGAGGGGGATGATACTATGGCTAATGATGATAGACCCCAATTTAACAAGTATAGTAGGTATAACAAGTGTTTCTATGGATCCAAGCTAGATAAGGCCATCTAGTATAGATAGAGTAGCCAAGAATAATGTTATGTTAGAGGAAGATATAACATCTAGGGTAGTCAAGATTCAAAGCCTATAGAATAGGGTTGGTCAGTTATAGGTACATGTGATCCACAAAGATGGCTAGATTAATACCCTTAAAACAAATATTTACTGGATGAAGGCATATGTGCTTGGATGACATAGGTATAGACATAGGTATAGATAAAATGGGATTAGGCCATATCAAAGAGGGATCAAGCCCTAGTTGATTTTTAGAGGCTCTAGCATGAGTGGGATAAGGCACAAGGTGCTAACTCATAGGCATGATTTTATAGGATGGTCTTGGATAGATTTTTGGATAGGGATGAGGCATCCTACTATCAATGAGCCTATGATATTATAGTCCCTAAAGATCAACATATTCATATGTTTAAGTTATGGGACACAAAGAGGGTTGGAAGTAAGTCATCTTGGTCTAGTAATAGGAAGCATGGGACAATAACCTTAGGTTATTCATTAAAATAACCATGATAATCTCCACTACTAGACTACTAGGACTACCTCTTAAAGGACATATGGAATCGTAGGTTTATATTTCATGTTGTATAGTTTTGGGCTATTTTTAAATTTTAGAACTATGATCTATATATATTCATGATGTGTATGGTATTATTTTTTGAGATATATGACGCACATATTTGGTCTACAAAATTTTACATGGAATGTTATTCTTTTTGATATATATGTGAGGCTCTATTTATCTTATTTATCATGTTTAGTCATATCTCTATGCTTAGATGTGATTAATTTACAATGTTAATACTTATTTTCATTTAAACATGTATGCTTTTTCATTCACTGTATGCTATGTATATGAGATGTTTGACTCTTCTTGTATCTATTAATGTTGATGACTAGTATTATATGTTTATTCATAGATGCACATTTGTATTACCTCAAAATATAGATAGTATGATTTGGCTATTATGGGTTTGAATTTGCTTCGGTAGGTTTTATCTATTTATAAATAAGGGGAATTAATGCTGATAGCACCACTTGATAAATCCATTTGGCCTAATTTTTATTGTAGCTTGTGATATTATGCATCATAGTTATAGAAAACTATAATAGAAATGTGTATCCTAAGTATGGAGAACTTCGTTTAAATGAAAATACAAATCACTTAGGTGTAATATAGGAATAATCATATCCCAAATAAAAATATAATGCAATAAATTAAGTGTAGGAATGAATACAAAACTCAAAACTCAAGTGCAAGATATGGTTAATCAAGACTCAAATGTAAATAAAATGTAATAATCATATGTTAACTGAAGAAAATAATGCACAAGAAAATAAGTTAGTCAATAACCAAATAAAAATAAACAAACCAAATAAATAAATAAATAAATAACCTAATAAATAAAACACTGATAAAATAAATAATGTTAGCCATCAACCAATTAAGTAAGAAAAATGAAGTTAATAACTAAACTTAGGCTAATGGGAAAAAATAAGCTAAAGCAATACCATAAACAATTGAGTTCAAGCAAGAGTAAAAAAACCCTAATCTAAGGTACAATAAATAAATAAATAAACTAAAGCACAAGCAATAAAAATTTAAGTTTAAGCAATATCAATAAACAACCTCAGTTAAGGTACAATAAAGAAACAAACAAGCTAAAGCACAAGTAACAAATAATTAAGTTCAAGCAAGAGAAATAAACAACCTAAGTTAAGGCATAGTAAAAAAAATGACTAATATAAATAAAATAAATAATCTAATGAAAATAAAAGAACAAACAACTAATCTAAATAAAATGAACAAATAACTAATCTAACTATTTGTGCACATGTAATAGAAGTGGTATACTCAGTACAAAAGGTTACGCCTAGGATATAAGGAACAATGATAAAGGTAGGACAAAAAAGGTGGATCCTAGGTTATAAGGAAGAATGCCATTAGAATGGTCAGTGGGAATAGAAGAATAAGAAAGGAGTGGCCACGTTATCTCCAAATGCACTAGGAAATTAGATGTTGCCTACATAGTCCTATAGACACTAGTTCCAACATGGATTTCAGGCCAAATGTAGCTATCCCAGGATGTGGGATAGAATAAAATTTATGGTAAGAAAAAGAGATTACTAATAGAATAAAGTGGAAATGAGCTTGTAAGATGGCGAGAGCTTGAAACAATAGGGGTTGACACTCAAAATTGTGAGAATGTCAGGCACAAGAACTCATAAAATTATGAAAGCATGGTATAGGCTAAAACTACAGAAAGAGACAAACTATGAGTATTCATAAATGAACTTGGTTCATAATTTTCACTATGTATAACACTTATAATGAGAACAAGCTTGAAAAATGGTGAAATCATAAATAATTCACAAAATAATGAGAGCATGAGAGTGCAAAATAACTCACAAAATTATGAGAGTGTGAGAGGCCTATAACTCATAAAATGACAAGAGCATTTAGAGATAAGCTTATAAGAAAGGAATGGTCAATAAAATAGTGAATGAAATCAATCATTGAGACTAGCCAAATTGACTCCAAATGTACTAGGCAGGTGGATGCTACCTACATAATCCCATGGATATGAGGTTCAACATGGAATTTAGGCCAAATGTAGTTCTCCTAAGAATGGGATGGAGCACTATCATAAAATGGAATAGGAAAATGGAAATGGTCATGACATAACCCACATGAAAGATTCAGTTATACCTTCCAACTAGGAGATGCATGTGTTTAAGTAGCATGGTTAAAATCTAAATAACCTACTGTTAGAGGCTTATGTAGGAGTTTTTTTAGCATATTTCCATGTTTTGGCATTTTTTTAGGCATCTAAAAATTAATGTAAAATTATGAGATAGAGAATGGATCAACTCAAAAAATGATGAGAGCATTGTCTTAAATTACTTTCAAGAGTAAAATATAGAAATAATGGATGATATGAATCATGTCACCATAGTAATAAGTAGTGACCATACAAGCAATGTCATATAATTAAAGGTGGTCCAATTAACCTCATAAAATATTGATCATTACCTACATAGTTCAAATGGACCTTAAGACACTATAGTTTTCCCTACAATGAGGAATCTGACTAAGTAAAATCATGGTTGTGAATAAGTAAATGGAAGGGTATGAAACAAGGGTAAGGCAAGGCATGGTAAATATGGCTCCTAGGTCATAGAAAACAATGACATGGGTTGAAATAAAGATTTTCCCAAAGGAAAATATAATCATTAATATAGTGAAGATGCCCTAGTAGGGTGGATGTAGATCATTTACTAAAATGAAGGATGTAATTTCCATACCACTATCATACTACCCCAAAATACAACCCCTTAGTGAATGAATTCACTCAAATAAGTCATAAAACTAAATTAGCCTATAAAAATGCATCTAAATCCAACCATTAAAGGTGTTTGAAGCATCAATGAATCAAAATCAAGGTAAAAAAGGTAATAAGTGAGGGAAAATGAACTTTGGCCAATACGGAAGGTATGGGAGGAAAAATATATGGTATGGTATAAAGAAGGTAATATTACAACACAACTTAAATGGTCTTCATAGATAATACTTCTTGTCACTCAAGTGAAAATGTGCTTGAGATGTATTATGTTCATCAATTCATCTCCTTTTGGAGTGGCCAACCTGTATGCTCCAGATCCATAGTTAGCAATAATCACATAAGGTTTCAACCAAATAGGCTTGAAATTTTCCTTTTTATTAAATTTAACATTGGTGTTCTTATAGTTTTATTTGAGAATAAGATCACCAAGATCAAACTATTTATGCTTCATGCACCTATTTATTGACCACATAATTAATTTTGGTATGCTTGAAGACTATTTACAACACCCTTGTATTTTTGGTCCAATAGTTATAGCTCTTGCAAATGAGCTATTCTATAATCCTCATCATCGAGGATATATTCCAATAAAACTCACAGAGAAGGTAACTTGACCTTGATAGGAATAATGGCCTAGTGCCATGAAATAGGGAATATGGTGTGGCTCCTATTGAAGTGTAAAAATTATTTTGGTAGGCTTAGATGGCACAAAATATTTTCAAGTGCAAATCATGGCCAACATCATTAACAATTTTCTTAAGAATATTGATAATGGTCTTGTTAGATGCCTCTACTTGGCCTTTACCTTGTGGGTAATATACAATGGAAAAATGCTAGGTAATGTTAAATTTGATAAAAATGGATTTGACATCCTTGTTTTTAAATGAACCACCATTATCAAATATAATATTGGAGTGGATACCATAACTGTAGATGAGGTGGTTGAAAATAAATTTAGAGATTTGTTTTCCTATCACATGAGGGGAATGGATTCCACCCACTTATAAAAGTACTTAGTGGTGGTAAGGATATGTTTATGTTCATATGAGGATGCAGGGTTAATCCTCCCTACAACGTTGAGTCCCCACATTTAAAATGGCTATGGCATAGTCATCGGCTTGAGTGTTCTGACTAGATCGTGTATCAAATTGGCATTCCTCTAAAATTGTTTACACCTTTTAACATAAGTAGTTACATCTTCTTCCATGGTTGGCCAATAATAACCAGTACATAGTAATTTCTTAGCAAAGATGGCCCCATGAATCCCTTCATGTGCTTACCTAAATGCTAGTTTACATTCTAATGAGGTTAAAGAGATAAGTAAAGTTCTATAAAAGGTTTTATGATAGAGTGTAGGTCCAATTAAGGTATAATGAGAGGATTTGTTGGTGAAGGCCTATTGTTATTTATGAGAAAGGTATAGTATAAGGACTTGGGCATGAAGGTAATTATAGAGTTTATAATAATAGGTAGAACTGGGACCAACAAAAGCATAGATCATTTCAACAGTCAATGGTTTGTGGGCTAGTACGAGAAGATGTTCAATGAGGAATTGATAGTATATTATCTTATCTATAATATGAATCATAAAACTAATTGTATACATGGAATCTATTGTCCTATTATTGGCCTAAGTTATGTGTTTAGACTAAAAATAACAAATATATTGCTTGAGAGTGTCCACCATGGCCTTATAAGGAACCAATTTGTCATCCTTGGTCTAGAATTGGTTTGTGACCTAATTAATAATAAGATTTCAATCTCCATGAACTAGATGATGTGTAATGATCCATTGCACCACTAAACAAATCCCTATAGTGAGTGTTTTGTACTCAACCATGTTATTAGTACAAGGAAAATTGATACAGAATGAATTGGGAATGAGATCTTGTTATGGTGTTATAAATAATAGTCCTACTTTTGACCCACAAGATGTGAATGAACCATAAAAATAGAGCTTCCATTATTTCTCTTCAAGTGGTGTTTCTACCATGGTCATCATAAACCTATCTAAAAACCCAAATGTAAGTGGATAAGTGTTAAGAATGGGAGATTATGCAAGATACTCTATAATTATATGTCCTTTTAAGGACTTTGGTTAGAATATTCAATCTCAAACTTGTTTAAAATCAAAATCCATTTATCCATATAACCTTGTAAATCTATTTTGGAAAGTAAATACTTGACCAGATGTACTTTGGCACTGATAATGGTCTTATTATTTAGTATGTAGTGGTGAAAATTATATGTTTCAAAAAATATATCTAAATAAGATTTATCTATTAGTTTATAATCATGTTCATATGTGACCAATGTGTAGTTTAATTAATAAATGGCATGTTCCTTGCCCTGCTCATCATGTTGTGCCAATAGTGCCCCCAAGTCATTTTGGCTTATAAAAAGGTAGGGTAATGATGGCTTGTCTAACATAGGTGACAACAAAATAGGTGGATTGGCCAAATATTATTTTAATTAGTTGAATGCCTTATGTAAATAGTTATTCCATCAAAAATTAGTGTATTTATTTAGTATAAGTGAAAATGGATGGCACTTATCAACCAATTGTGATATGAAACATCAGAATCATGGTATCTTGCCCTAAAAATTATGGATCTACTTCAAAATAGATGGTGGTGACATCTTATTAATAGCCTTGACTTTGGTTGGATTAACTTCAATGCCCCTACAAGAGATAATGAAGACAATAAATTTGTCAAAAGTTATACCAAAGATGCATTTTTTAGGATTGAGTCTAACCTTGTACTCTTAAAGATGTTTAAAGATCTAGTAAGGCATGACTAGATGTTTGGCATGGGTCTTGGATTTACCTAGGATTTCATTGACATAGTCCTCAAATATATCATGAATAATATCATGAAAAATTACTATCATGGCCTATTGTATGTTACCTCAACATTATTGAAGCCTAAAGGCATGACCTGATAGTAAAATATTCCCCAAGGAGTGGTGAACATTGTCTTGTGTTAGTCCTTTGGTGAGATCTTGATTCGGTTATATCTTGAAAATCCATCCATGATGGAAAGCATTTCATAACCATATATTGAGTCAAAATCATGTGGATGTTTAGTAGAAGAAAGTAATCCATTAGGTAATACTTGTTAATGTCTTAGAAATTAGTGCACAATTAGGTACCTTATAGTTTTTTACTTATTGGCATAATATTAGAGATCCACTTCAAATAATTAATAGGTCTAATTAATCCTACATCTAAAATTTTCTCCAGTTCTTTTTGAACCAAGATGACAATGTGAGGATGAAGTTTCCTCAATTTTTACTTGACTACCTTGGCTTCAAGATGTATAATAAGGTGGTGTACAACCAAGGTGAGGTCCAAACCTAGCATGTTAAAATATTCCCATGCAAAAAAAATTTAAAAATCCCTAAGAAGAGATGTAAGGAAATCATGCTCCTCCTCAGTGAGGGAGGAACTTAATTTGATCCATGTTAGATCAATTAGTGTTCTAATGTTGACCTCAAAAGTGTCCTTCATAAGAAGTGTAGAACCATCTTCTAGAAGACTTAACAAAGATGTGAATTTGTTGGTAATATCAAAGTCCTCTAGTTAGATTGGATCATCTAATTCTCCCAAACAAGATGAATCACAATCACTTAATGGTGGTAAGGGCAACCTAGTAAATACCTTATGACATTCCTTGATAATTTTTTCAAAGGAATGATGTTATTCTTCAGTGATTTTAGACCCAAAATAATTATGGCATTGGTTGTATCATGTGCTTCATTCGAATAAGGGTGAACATCCTCATTTAAAGGTGCCTAAAATAGGTTTTTACCAAGAGACTAGCATTTTTATTTACTTTTACCATGTTCCAAAAGTGCCTCAAAGAGGTTTTTACTTTTGGTCTTTAATATTTGATTTTATTTTTATTTTTGGTAAATTAAGTTTACCCATTCTCCAAAATAGGTAGTAGGATCCAATCTAATAGAGAAACCTTATTTATGATCTCCATGAAGAATATGGTGCCTTAGACCTAGAAATTCTCCAATAGCCTCATCATTCTCAAACCCTTCAAGTGACACTATTCATTCTTGTTGGCCTTAGTCAATGAGTTATGGATGATGAAGGAAAAGTGGTCAAGGATGAATAACAAGCATGATGGTACATATGAAATTTGGTTTAAATAGATTATTATTGACTAGTTTTTTATATATATTATAATCATACTCTACATCATTTCTAACATTATTATCACTAATCATTAGTGTAGGAACATGAATATAATATGTAGGGTCGCCTCTAGGTGGTTTAAATTTAATACCATGAGTTCCCTTGTACTTGGTCATGGAAATTGGTTCAAGAGTACCTTATTGAGTTACCCCCAAGCATCTACCTTCATAAACTTGATTATCCATGATCTAGTTAGGGATGGGATATTTTTTTATTTGGTAGCACTCAACAAATTCATCATTATGTATCAGAGAATCATCTTTGGTAAGTGGATGTTGTTCTTGGCTAGTAGTCAATGTGAAAATAGTAGGCTCTAATGCATTGAACTTTTTGTTTTCCATCATTTGAATGACCTTGGATTTAGGTTTAACATAGGATTTATGGGCCTAGAAAAGGTTAGATACATGGAATGTATTATATATGGGATATTTTCTTGGTCCTTAGTTAGAGATGGTAAAATAATTTGATATTTCAAGAGGGGGTGTAGAGGAAGTAGAGGTAAGGATGTCAGGGTCTATATAATTATGATTTGGCATTTCAACAAGGAAGTCTTTATCTTTTTAAGGCTTAGGCTCTAGGCCAAAATTATAATTATAAATTTCATACTCGGCTTCCATATGTTTGCATAATTCATATGGCTATAGGTCAAAAAAAATATCTACCTCCATCCCTGATGGGGTAATTTAATACATTGATGTAGTGTGGATGGTATTTCACAAATTTTGTGTATCCATGGTTGGCCCAAAAATAATTTATATGATAAATATAGGTCTATCACATGGAAAAATGTGTCATGGGTTAAGGTCCCATTGACAACTAGAAAATAGATGGTTCTTTGTGATTCTCATTCTTCATTATAATAGGCTTGGATGGTAATAATCGTTAGCTGAAGATCAGCCATTGCATATCATATATGCCTAACCAACCATAGAGACACAATATTAAGGCCTAATCCATTATTTATGAGGATATGATTAAATTTGTGTTGTGTTATGATAACTTCAATATATAATGGGTTATTATGGAGGGGGCCTAGGGATGACATATTTCTTTGGTCAAAGGTTAATTACTAGCCTGAGGCTAGGTGTCTGACTAAAACTTTTATTTTGTTTGGTGTGATATCATTTGGGACTAGGTCAAGAATTCCATAATGATATTTTTTTAGATGGTAGATATATATAAAAAATACAAAATAGAAATTTATGTGGGTATATTTTTTATTTTCTCCACAATATCATACATTTTCTCCTTAGTATTAGTAATTAGTTTACTCTTAAACGGTAGTGTGGAAGGAATAGGCTCATTAGTAGAAGGTGGTTGTTGTCTTGTAATAGTGAATTTAGTACACCAAGTGGTGAGTGTGTAATATGGATTGGGTAAAGGGCCATTACAACAAGTAGAATAAGGATAAGGGCCTCAAATGATAATCTTTTATTGTTGTTTCACTTGGCTACAATCATAGTTCAAAGGATGATTACCATCATAGTAAGCTTTTTAGGTATTTTTAGGTAGTGGTCTTGGTTTGTTGGTAATTGGTATAGGGTTGATAATGATGGTAGATATATGACCACATGTAATAGAACCTATAGCTTTATTTTAGTTGAATACAACATGGTGATAGGATTCTTGGTCAGTTGGGTCAGGTGTTCCTTGGTTTCAACCATTGTATTGATGTGGCTATCATTGTTGTTGTTATTGTTATAGAGGTGGTTTTCATTATTGTTGATTTTTATTGGTATAATTATGTTGTATAAAAGGATCATAATAAATACACAGGTTTTGATTGGAAGTAGAATCCATGTTATCCAATTTGATCTTTCTATTTTCTAACATGTTTTGGATTATGTTCCTTAATTACACACATTGGTGTATATAATGGCCTTTGAATAGGTGATAATAATATAATTCATGTTATTTATACCAATTATGAAAAATAATTCCTTCATGGAATGACTTTGGAATGGGCTAACTAATCATATTGGTAGTGGTTAATTATCTGAATACTAATTTAATTAGTTCCCCAAGATCATTAAATACTCTATCCTTAGGTTTTATTTATGGAGGAGGTGTTTTCAACATAGGAGTAAATAATTCTTATATATGTGGATGTGGATACATTTTGGGATATATTTGAGCCTATGAAATTGGTTGCATATATGGAGTCGGTTGGTTACACGGAGTTGTTTGAGCAAATGGTGTTTACACCATTTGGGCATAACATGATTTCATAACTAGATTATTGATAATATCATTGTTTCAATTATAGGCCTTGGGTTCCTCAAATGTTTTGGCCTAAGATGGTTGGGGGTTGCATCTAAATTGGAATTTGGGTTTAGTTTTGGCCTTGATTATTATTTCACATCTAGTTCTAATTCTGATTAGAGAAGATAAATTGATTATGCCCTTATTGATAAGGGTCTTCTCAATGTGTATACCCTTTTCAATGATCTCCTCAAATGTATGAGCACACTACATCTTGAGGCTAAAATATATTTCATTGTGAAAGTTCTTGGTAAACATAGTTGTTAACTATTTATTAGGTAGATTATATGTGAAATAGATTGAAAGTGTTCTCCACCATTAAAAGTAGCTTGTAAAGTTCTCACCAATCTTTTGTCTGGCTTGACCCAAATCTACCACAATAACCTTATGTTTGAGATTATAGGATAAATTTTGTACAATTTTTTTTGATATGCCATTGAATTTAGAAATTAAATTATTTCTCATCTTGAGAAGACACTACAGGGCCTATCAAGCTAAACTTCTAGGGAAAAGGAGAAGAAAGTAAATATCATTGTAAGCTATTAGCTAGAAAGCAACAAACAACTCCTTCAAATGTTACCTCAGGTCACCTTTACCCTTGTATTTATCAAAATTTGGTGGCTCATAACATTTTCAAAATGGTATTTGAAGGTAATCCATGTTGAATGGATATGAACATACCTCATCTAATTTAAAAAATTTCTTCTACTTTCCTCTTTAAATGGATGAAATTACATATTTCATTTGTAATTCTTGGGTTAGGAAGCTAGATGGTAAATTTTATTGTGATTTTGGTTGAGTGGTCAAAGTTAGATTGCCTTAACTAGGATATAATTGAGTAATTTGGTATTGCATAAAATTTGTCTAGTTGATCGACTGACCTAGAATATGCATCCCTTGACTATGATGGTATTGTTGATATGGTACATGTTGTTGATAAATATTTTGACTAATATTAGCAAAATTCTTTTGAATTTAAGGTAAATATGTCTTAAATGGAGGTATTTCACCTTATGGAATGTACTATGTATGTTGGGGTTGAATAGGAATGTTTTGTCGACTAGTCAAATAGTATTGTTTAAAAAGCATTTATTTCTAGTTAGAGGTTTGTTATGAAGGTATTTCATATTTGTACCTTAATTAATGTGAGGTATTTTTTGGGTAAATGAAATGATTTCATAACAAGGTTAAGCCCATGTTATTGGGTGAACACTTTTTGCCTAGTTGGCACTTATTGCATGTTTGGCATTTATTGTTAACTAGTTGCTAGTTGTTGTTGACTAAATAAG
Source organism: Torreya grandis (assembly GCA_037957365.1). Lineage (NCBI taxonomy): Eukaryota > Viridiplantae > Streptophyta > Pinopsida > Cupressales > Taxaceae > Torreya > Torreya grandis. The sequence continues at coordinate 662,432 of JARHVA010005121.1, read as the reverse complement.
ATATGTTATTGATTAAACAATGTTTGTGATAAATTCACCACTTCTTATGGTGGCACATTAGTCTATATATATAGTATTGTAACATTGGTTGCCCTTTATCTTGGTCTTGATATGGATCTATTAAATACACTATGTCATCTACATAGGGGTCTTGAGAAAAAGGATCATTTGAGACAAGTTTTTCATTCTCTACATTATACACAGTCTCATTACATGTATAATGAGGCATGGTCAATGAAGAGGTATATGTATCCCAAAAAAAACCTTGGTCTATTGTTACAAATTTTTAAAACTTGGTCTCTTAAAATATTGGTATTTTATTGAAAATATATTGAAACTTTCCTTAAAATGGAAACTCGATCTATTGTTACAAATGGTTACAACTTGGTCTAATTTCTTTATGAAAAAACATACTTAACTCTTAGAAATAGGTCTAAAAGTGAAACATGAATGTGGTTTTGGATAAGGTATTTAACTAGGTCTAAGTGTAGTCATATAAAATATTCAAATTGGTAGTTTGAGTGTTGTTTACGACATCCTAGCCATTTTTACTCTTTGCATGCTCTTATGACCCTCCTAGGTACCTTTTTGCTTATTCCTAGTCATCCATAGCCTTCTATATGATCATTATATCTCATTCAAACTCTATTTCCTAGGTCAATTCTATCCCCTAGGTCCTAAGCCGATAGGACAAGTTTACCATACCTGGACTATAGCACTAGACCCTAAGGTGTCCCATTTTTAGCACTCTTATTGAATTGCATTTTGATCCTAAATGACCATTTTCATCTGATTCCTATCATTCATCATGTTAGATTAACACAAATACATCTAACCCATGACCAATAGTTTCCTATAAAAGTCCATCTAAAGGTCATTTACAAAGGGAGGTGACAAATCTTACAAAGTAAGCAAGAATACAAGTAAAATACTAAGGCAAACTTCCCTATTCTCTTAATAAAGTCACCTAACATAGATACAAACCTATTCAAAATCTCATACCAGTCCTTAGCCACCTCAAACACTCTCAATTTGGCATTATTGCATCAACATCACACTATTTCACAAAGAACATTTAGGTGGGAGAACTACATATGGATTTATCCCTCTTTGGAGTATTGGTATGTAAGCAACATGCCCACTGAAGGGGTGTGGATCACATATTCATATCATCTTACACACACTAACCCCCCCTCTTGCTCAAAGTTTTATCAAGCATAATGAAGGTCTAGGGTTTGAAGAATACTTCATCTTTACAAGGAGATCTATTGACATTCAACACTCAATATTTCATAGGAAGGTTCATATAGGGATAGTGAACAAAACCTAGAAAGCTTAGATCTTTGTGAATAATTTGAACAATAGTAGTAGGAGTTGAATATAACATCAAACCTCGAAGTGTCCTATTTTTAGTGCTCCTATCCTTTCACCAAACAAAAGCTAGATTTTGATTTACAACACTGACCCAGTCTTGCATAGCCAATTTTAGCCTCTATCTCAACCATCTCAATCTAGTTTTAAGATAAGTTACATTTCTCCTTATTTATTTATATTTTTTATAAAGATTCAAAATACACATAAATTATATAAATTAGGACTATAAATATTGAAATATTATTTACTGATTTATTAATCTAGACCCTTAACTAAAATAGGAATACAATTTCATTATTCCCAAAATAGTTAAATCATTTGGTGAACACAACATGAAGAGATTTTATCTCTTGCACAAGGGCAGCCACATCAGGAGATGAAGATGGACTAGCCATAACTGGTAGTGCCTCATAAGAAGGTTAGGCTGCTATAAGGGGTTATTGAGACATAGTTGCACCTGTAGTGTCATTTTCAATTGGTTGTTCTATGGTTTTGGAGGATTGAACATTATTTTATTTTTGTTGTTCTTCTTTTAGTATTTTAAGCATATCATCTTGCATATTAAGATGTTTAGTTAAAATTTCTTGAAGTTCCCTCTTATCAATTTCATCAAAATTGGTATATTGGGCCATTGTTAAAATAGGAAAACAAATTTAAAATAGATTATTTTTTTTACAATAAGTTTTAATAAGAAAATAATGATGGAAATAAAGTACTGAATAAAGGAAATACAAAATCCTAAAAATAGAAAACTACAATATGCATAAAAAGGATACGATGATTACAAACATGTAAAGTGATACCTCAAAAGCGTGGGACTTAGTTTATGTAAGCTAGGGTTTGAGAAAAAATGATTTTTTAAAAATTACTATATTAAATTTAAAAATTTAATGTAAAATTCTGATTTAAATATCAATAAATTCTTTTTTTTAAAAACACATGTTGTGAACTAGGAATTTGAATAAGAAGAGGAGATTTTTATTATTTTAGTGAATTAAATCAAATAAAAAAACACACTAAACTAACATCTTCATGCTTAGTTACTAGGGTGAGCTTAGTGAAGAAATAAAAATGAATAAAACATAACTAAAATACAAGAAAACACACATTCCTTACCTTCATTGATGCTCCAAGAGTATTCTTTGATTAGCTTGCTTAGTTTGTGCTCATGAAGTCTTTGTCAATGGAAGCTTGTCTATCCTCCACCTATCCTTGGAACCTTTGGATTTGTCTTGGCTTGGCTTAGAATCAATTTGACATGGTAAAAATAGTTTTCATGAAGCTTTTAGAATCAATCTTGTATTATAAATTTTCACAAGTTAATCTTAGAAATGATGTGGTAAGGCCTCATATCTATAGATTTTTGAGATTGATCAGAATCAACCTAAACTATCCATCTTAGGATTGAGATGTGTGGTTAAGGATTAATTCAATTTTTTGGAATTAAGTTTATAATTATCCTCATCATGACATTGGAAAAAGGGAAAATTAAGAGGCATGAAGGGTATTGATGAGGCATAGAGGGCATGAGTACTGATATTTGTGGCATTTATGGCCTAGGGATGTCTTGCCAATAAATGAGGTCACCTAATGATGCAGATATTCAATATTCATTTCTAAAAATAAGTTTTCAACAAGTTTCCATGGAATTATTAATTAGGCCTTGATTTGTATTAATTATATCATAAGCATGTTTAAGCACTTTGTGTACAAATTACTTAGATTCATTAAAATGTCTTGTTACTAGTCCAAAATTTGACTAGATTAGAATTAGAATGTGATATCATATGTGTTGGATCTGTTATCCCATTTAGGATGTTACCAACACCAAATAACAAAGGCACATGTATCATGTAAGATATTTGATAGGAAAGAGAAATCTAGATCACCTATGTGCAAAATTAGTATTTTGACTCGAAATGAACTGATCAAAGTTAGTTGGCTCATAAATTGCACTACCCCATTTAATGACACTCTAGCCAAAATTAGTACTTGAATATGTCAATTTCAAATATGTTAGAATGTTTTAGTATTTTTAGGCCAAATTATACACTTTAGGTGAAATTGGTCAAAATCTTGGTTGAAGGTTATTGGTGGCCAAATTTAGGTGTCTACAATTTGTGCCTATTTGGGAAGGCATTGCAAGATATAAGCATAGTAACATATTCTCAAAGAATGAAAAGGTCCTATATGCCTACAAATTAAATGATGATAAACTAATTTTATGATGCCCCCTCGAGGGATTGATTAGCACAAGTAGGTCAGCAAATGATCCCTCAATAAGAAGCAAAATGAGAGGACCAAAGAAAGGAAAGATGATGGGGTGAAAACATAATGATATTGAAAAATTAGTCAAAATCACTAAGAATGCAAGTGGGATGGTGTACAATGGTTTTCCCAAAGGTGTTTATAAGCATTAGACCCTGATAGTGGTAACATGGTATGATAACACAATGATTTGCCCAAAGGTAGTTATAATTATTGAGAAGATGGAGTTGCCCCAGTTAGGATAACAAACAAGATAATAGCATGCCCATGTATTGGTATAAAATGGAAGTGGTGAAAACATAATGATTTTCCCAAAGGTAGGTATAATCATTAAGAAATGTAGGTGGGATGGTGTGCAATGATTTTCCTATAGGTGGTTATAATCATTAGACCCTAATTATGGAAAATAGGATAAACTTGGTCAATGATAATGATAACTTAACATATAGGGTAACGATGAACTAGAATAACTTACTAGTAGGGAAATGCTCATCTGAACTAATAAAGGTTTAAATTGTTTTGTGGTTAATTACTCTATTTGGGATATGATTGGGATTAAATCAAATGTCGGTGCTAAAGAGATGTTGATGTTGCCATTGCTCAATAGACTTCTTGAAGTTAAGGTTTGTTGTAGGACATATCAGTAGGCATCATGGTATAATATCATGAGGACTTGGCAAAAATATGCACAAGGATTGACTCTTATAATCTAATACTCAATAGAAAACAATGCACTAATGATAAAAACCATGATGACAATGTAAACATATGAATATGGATAGATTCAAGTATAAGTGTGGGCAAAGAATCACCTAATGAACACACATAAAATAAATCAAGGTATTAATATTGAAAGCAAACAAATAGGCACACAAATAAAACAAGAAAAAAAAACAAGTAAACACTTAATAGAAATCGTATGAACATTACCCTTAGAAAATAGGTGACAACTTAACAAATGAACAAAATGTGGGAATAGAATAAAAGGAAGAGGGTGGCTGAGATGTCTCCATATACACTAAGCAAGTGGATGCTACCTACATAGTTTTATGGGTGTAATATCCAATAAAAAAACTTTAGGCCAAATGTAGTTCTCCCAGGGAATAGGAAGAAAAATGATAACTGGTGAAAACAAATAGAATGGATATGATAGAAGAATAGGAATAATCTTGAAAAATAGAAATTTCATTAGAGAAAAGGATAAAGAGGATGGGGAAACTAGGTGACAAGTGGTTTTCTTGAAACTTAGTAAGGGTTCCCAGAATCCTTAAGGCAAAGAAGTGGTATGTGTTTTTGTTGTTCTTTTTAGCAATTTTATAAACATTTTTGGAATTTTTTGAAGTATCTCAACTTGATCAAGAATGATGAGATGCTAAATGGTTCAAGCTCACAAAATGGTGAGAGATTTTAAACTTAAGTTTTTCACAAAATGGTGAGAACCTTCAAACTTAGGTTGATCACAAAATGGTGAGAGCATTCAAACATAGTATGCTCACAAAATGGTGAGAGTTTGGCAAGGGGGTGATAAAGCTAAAATCAATACGTATTGAGTGCTTCCTACATGGTCCCAAAGTAGGACCTCAAGTCACTATATTTCTACCCTAGAACTAAGGAATTTGACTATTGTAGTAGTCAATTCAAGAAAAATAAGCAGAGTTGGTAAAAAGTCATAACGTGGCATAAGAAGTGGAAAGTTGGTATGTCAAGGCTTAATAAATAGATGTTGCCCCTAGTTTACCCATAGTTAGCTATAAATAGGACACAACATCATATATCAATGGTACTAATTTTCCCAAAGGTGATTATAATTAGTATCAAGACCGGTGATAAGAAAGGAATAACAAACGAAGGATACAACTACCAAAACTTCTATCACATTGTTCTAAAATATGATCTTTATCTGAAGTACATTAACCAACTAATGAAATTGATTAAATTCCTTGATGCTAAAAACATGTAAAGAATAAAAAAAATTAAGGTTAAATGGGCTAGAATTTAGATCGCACTGGGTCAATAGGTTAGAAATGTAAAGTGGATACAACTAAGAGGATATATAAGAATGATATTTGTATAAATAAGAATAGTGCTAAAATGGCACCATACCTTAGCATTCAAGCATAGTATCACTTGAGGTGAATACTATTCATTGGCTCAAGAAGTTCATTTCCATCTAGTGTGGCAAGCCTATATGCTTATGATTCATAATCTACAGTAATGATGAAAGGCCCTATCCAATTTGGTTTGAATTTACCTTTATGATTCTTCTTAGTCATGGTATTCTTTTGGTTTTCTTTAAGAACAAGATCACCAAGTTCAAATGTTCTATACTTGACACACTGATTGTAGTGGCCTTTGAGTCAGTGTTGATATGTATAAAGATTATTAAGCATAGTTGTGCATTTGTCATTAATTAGGTCTAGATCTTACAGGTGAGCTAATCAATAGTCATGATCATCCAAGACATGCTTGAAAGATATGCATGGTAAAGGCAATTCAACCTCAATGGTAAGGATGGATTTAGTACCATAAACAAGTGAGTATGGAGTGGATTATATGGGGCTAGTATGATTAGTATGGTATTCCTAAAGGGAAAGGAATATATGTATGTGATAATCATGACCGTTAACATTGACAATCTTTTTGAGAATATTGACAATGGTTTTATTTTATGCTTCGGCCTGGCCATTACCTTGAGGTTAAATGATGTATAAAAATATTGTGTGATGATATATACAGTATGTAGCTGGTCTACATCCTTATTCTTAAATGATCCTCCATTATCAGATATAATGTTAGAGGGGATATCATAGTGGCAAATGAGATGGTTGAAGATGAATTTGGAAATTTACTTTCCAATCATGTAAGTGAGGGGTATAGTTTTAACCCACTTATTAAAATACTCATTTATAGTAAGGATATGTTTATGGCTATTAGATGAAGTGGGGTTGATATTCCCAATGAGGTAAAGTCCCCATGTAGCAAATGGCCATGGTGTCAACATTGGTTTCAATGTTTGGGCTTATGCATGAATCAAATTAACATGTCATTGACATTTATCACACTTATTTGCATATGCAACTACATCTATGTCCATCATAGGCCAATAATAACCAATACATAAGAGATTTTTGAATAGGAATACCCTACTGAATGAGATCAACATACTCCTTTGTGAACTTCTCTTAATACTAGTGTAGAATCTACTGAAACTAAATATTGAAGTAGAGTTCCATCAAAACTGTGGTAGTAAAGGATGGATCCAAGTGGAGTATAATGAGTGGAATGATGAATAAAGGCTTTGGTTTGTTTTTGAGATAGGTTAGGTGGTAGAATTTGGTCATGAAGGTAGTTGTAAAGGTCTGAGTACTAGATAGAATTAGGACCAATAATATCATAAATCATTACAATGGTTGAAGGTTCATGAGCTAGTGCTGATAAATTCTCGATGAGGAACTGATACTCTCTAGACTAATCTATTTTTTGAATTAGAGAGTTAATAGTATCCATGGCATCCTTAGTTCTAATATTATCCCCTGGTATGTGCTCAAACTGAATGTTAGAAATTTATTGATTAAGAGTGTCAACCATGGCTTTATATGGAACTAGCTTGTCATCTTTGGTCTAAAAATGATCTATGACCTAATTGATGATTAACTAAGAATCACCATATACTTAGAGATGAGATATGTTCCAATGTACTGCTTGCCAAATTCCTAAAACAAGTGCTTCATAATCGACCATGTTGTTTGTATAAGGAAAGTTGATTTTGAATGATTTAGGGATTAGATACCCTTATGGTGTAATAAATATGAGGCCTACCCTCAATCCATGTCTAATAAATGAACCATAAAAATATATCTTCTAGTGATACTCCTCAAGAGGTGTGTTAATTATGGTCATTATGGATTCATCAGGGAAATGAAATACGAGTGGCTTTGTGTCTGTAAGAGGTACTTCAACAAGTTGATCTGCAAGAACTTGTCCCTCGATTACCTTCTAATTGACATACTCTATGTCAAACTCACTAAGAAACATGATCCATTTAGACATTATACCTTGTAAATTTATTTTAGATAGTATATACTTGATAAGATCTAATTTTTAAATGACCATGGTCTTATTATGCAACATGTAATGGCACAGTTTTTGAGCTTTGAAGACCATGGCCAAACAAGCTTTTTCAATAGGTGCATAGTTATGTTCATATGCAACCAAGGTATGACTGAGGTAGTATCCAACATGATCTTTTCCATTATCATCATTTTGAGACAAGAGTTCCCCTAAGTTATCCAAAAATCAAGAGATTTGGATGAAACATAATTCAAGAAACAATAATAACATAATTGTAATAATGTTATCTCTAAGAAGAGATGTCTTATTGATTAAAATTTGTAGATCTAAACATATGTCTATCTCTGAGAAGAGGTGTCTAGTTTCCTTTTTATGTTACATATTCATTTATAGACATTTTTAAGGTAGGAGGAGGATGTGGAAGGTCACCAATCTCAAGGGAGATTAAGTGGTTCGACTTCCATGATTCATAACAATACAAAATTTAAGGAATTACTATTTTTAGAAACTTACTATTTTTAGATTAAACTACTAAAATTTAAATTTAGATCACCTCCATTTATTTTTTAGGGTTTAAAACCCACCAAGTAGATCTCATGCCATCTCAATGTGTTCCCCTCATTCTTAGCTTTCTAATGGTTCAAACAGGGAGTCAAACGGAGCTATGGTGCAAAAGTTATGGTCCCAAAAGTTATACCACCAATTAGGGTAGAACCATCATCCAAATTATCACCTAAAATGTTGCTTGGATCATCAAGGAATTATTAGTAGATAATAGGTATAACAAGAGTGGATTTCTTAGCATAAGAGGTAATAAAATAGATAGATTAATAAGATAGTCTTTTAGTTGTTGGAAAGTTGTTTGACAGTGATCATCCCAATGAAATGCAACTCCCTTCTTAAGAAGATGTGTAAATGGATGACACTTATCTGCTAATTGAGAGATGAAGTGTTGGATTGATTAGATATTTCCCTATAAACTATAAATTTAATTTAAATTGGTTGGTGGTGACATCTTGGTTATAGCATGGACTTTAGCTGGATCAACTCCAATACCTCTATGAGACATGATGAAGCCATGTAATTACTAGAGGTGACACCAAACACACATTTATATGGATTGAGTCTAACTTTTTACTCCCATAATCTTTCAAATATCTTATGCAACACTATTGGATGGTCGGCCCTAGTTTTGGATTTTCCTAATATGTTATTGACATAGTCTTCAACAATATCATGCATCATATCATAGAATATGATAGTCATGGCCCTTTGATATGTACCTCCAACATTATTAAGACCGAATAGCATTACCTAATAATAAAATGTTCCCCATGGAGTAGTGAATGATATCTTATATTAGTCTTCTAGTGTTATTATGATCTGGTTGTATACTAAATAGCCATCCATGAGTGAAAGCATTTCATAACCTATCATGGAGTTGATGATCATGTCAATATTAGGCAATAGAAAGTTATCCTTAGGAAAATATTTGTTGATGTCTCAAAAATTGGTATAGATTATGATTCCTTTAGGATTTTTTCTAATAGGTACAACATTAGATATCCATTCTAAGTAGTTAATGGATCAGATACATCCTACTTTTAAGAGTTTTTCTAACTCTTTCATTACCAAGATAGCAATGCAAGGATGCATCTTACGTAGCTTTTATTTTATTTGTTTGGCATCAAGATTGACCATAAGGTGGTGCATAACCAAGGTGGGGTCTAAACTTGGCATGTTAGCATAAGCCCATACAAATATATCTACAAATTCTCTCAACAAAGCTATAAACACTTCATGTTCCTCCTCAGTTAGGGATGTGTATAATTTTATCCATTTTAGGTTTGATGGAGTCTTGATGTTTACCTCTATTATATCTTCAACTAGAAGGGTCAAACCATCTTCTAGGATAATAGATAAAGACTTGAATTATTAGACTAGATTAGGGTCCTCTACTATAACTTGATCTTCAACTTCTCCTAGGAATGATGAATCTAAGTACCCTAATGGGAGATCTGGCCATGTGACAAAAATTGTCAAAAATTATTGAAGAATTTGATCAAATACTTGTTATTGCTCAAAAATAAATTTAGATCCATAAGCAAGTTCATCGTTAGTGGTCTGTTAGTCTAAATTTAAAGAAGAGAGAACACCCCCATCTAATGGTGCCTAAAATAGGTTTTCACCACTAGATTGGCCTTTATCTTTACTTTTTCCCTAGTCAAAAAGCACCTCAAAGAGGTTTTCACTTTGGGACCTCAATGTTTTATTTATTTATTTTTGGCTAAGGGTGTTCACCTGCTCTCTAAAATAGGCTTTAAGACCTAATGTAATTGAGAATCCTAACTTGTGATCTCCCAATGGAATGTTGTCCCTAAGGCCTAAAAAGTCATAGAATGCCTCATCATTTTTAAACTCATTAATTAGCAAATTAGATTCTTGTTGGTCCCAATCTATCAGTTGGGGATAGTATAATGGTAATGGGTTGTGATGAATGATTGAGGTAAGGGTACAAATGGCATTGTTATCAAATAGGTTAGTCTCAGCTAGGTCATCAAAGGTGAGGCTATGATTAGAATCTACTTTTCTATTGGCATCATCATAACTAGTCCTTAGTGATGGAATTTGAATAAGATATGTGGGGTCACCCCCAGGTAGTTTAAATCCAAGTCCATAGGGTCTTTTGTACTTAGTCATATAAATTAGCTCAATGGTTCCTTATTGATTTAGTTTGATGCCTCTTCCTTCATAATATTGATATTCCATGATCTTGTTGGGTATAGGATACTTTACACTTTTATAAAAATTAGCTTGGTTGTCATTGTACAGCCATGATTCATCCCCTTCAAGAGGATCTGGTCTAGGCTAGATACTGGTACAAATTTGGCAGGTCCCTTATCTTTGTTCTTTTGTTGCCAATGCATGTGTGGGGTTATTTTAGGTCACCCAAAGGTCTTTGAATTTCGAGGAAGATTGAAAATATGGAAGGTATCATGGGTCACATACTCCCCTAATCCATTATCTAAAATGGTGAAATGATTGGAAGCTTCAAGAGGTGGCATGTGGGAAAGGGAATCCAAGGTATTAGGATCGATGTAATTATCTTGTGGTAAATCAATAAGTATTGTCTCTCCTTTATCCTGATTAGAACTTATATTCATGTTGTATTGGTAATTATAGCTTTGAAACTCAGCCTCAAGATGTTTACAGTGTTCATATGGGTGTAAATCTCCTAGAATATTCACTTACATCCTTGAGTGGGAGAGCTTAATACATTGGTGCATCATTGATGGGACTGCATGAATCTCATGTGATCATGCCTACTTAGAAGCATATTATATGACAACTCAAGATCAAGCACATGGTAAAGTGTATCAAGGGTCAAAGGCCCAATGATAACTAGTAAGCTAATGGTACCTTATGATTCTCTTCCTTGATTATCATAGGCTTTGATAGTTATCATTTATGATTGGAGATCTACCATTGTGTACCCAAGAAGCTTGATGAGCTTTAAAGACACTATGTTGAGGCATGATCCATTGTCTATAAGGACATATTTTACTTTATACCATTTTATATAAACTTCTATAAACAATGGATTATTATGGAGTAGGCCAAAGGAAGACACATCACTTTTGTTGAATGTGACTTGTTGGGTTAGAGTTAGGTGTCCAACCAAAGCTTGAAATTTATCAGGGGATATGTCACTGAAAATAATGGATTGGGTTAAGAAATAATTCAATATGTTCTTATGGATAGTTGACATTCACAACAAATCTAAAATAGAAATATTTGCTAGTGTCTTATGTAATTATTTCACAGTATCGAACTTGTTATCTTGGTCAATAGTAAATGGTTTATTCTAAGTCTAAACTATTGATTAGATAATAGGCAAAGTGGTAGATGGTGGTGGACATGGGATAATAATCTTTGATTTTTGAGTTGTGATTGCACAATCAGGATTAGATACTAGACCATTATTGCTAATAAATATTAGGAATGGTGTGGGACCAGATAAGACAAGTCTCAGTTGCCAGCACACTTATATGTGGTCATGTGGCAAGGGCGAGTTGTCAATGTAAGGTCCAAAAGTGGAAGTCCTAATTTTTTGGTTTGTTTGTGTGTTATCCCAGGTCAAATAATTATTCTCCATGTAATATGGTTGAGTGTTATTATTTAGCAATAGTCTATATTGATTAACACTTAGCCTAGGATTAATGGAGATGGTATTAAAACTACCCCCTATAATATGACCTACAATATTGTTGTAGTCATGTGTAATTTCATGGTATATTTGTTAGTTATTACCATTCTAACCTTGGTTTTTTCCATTGTTATGATGTTGTGGGTTCTATTATTGATTTTACTAATTCTACTAGTTTGGCCTTTAATTTTGATACTATTGATTCTATTATTATACTAGCTAGTGTTGTTGTTGATTGTTCTATTTTTGCTGATTGTTATGCTAAGGAAAGGGGTTTTGATAAATCCCAAGAGTTTGATTGGAAGTGGAATCACCATTATCCAATGTTATCTTCCCATTATCCAACATATTCTTGATTAATGCTTGATTTGAACACATCTTCATAGATTATGACCATTGACCTGATGATATTCACAAAATTCATTTTCATGGTACCAATCATGATATGGAATGACTTATGGATAATGCTTTGGTATAGTCCAACTAATCAGATTAGCAATGGAAAGTTTATAAAATATAGACTCAATAGGCTCCCTAGGTCACTAAGGATATGATGAGTAGGCATGGTTCTCCTTGGATTGTTGTTCCTACAACATTGGTTGGAGAGGTTGTTGGGTAGGAGTAAGCTAAAGAGGTGGTGTAGATGATGTTTATACTATTTATATATAGCATGACTTGGTTACTCCATTACCTACAATTTTCTTGTTGTGGTTTAATTACTTTGATCTTTCTTGGTTATTGGCTTGTGTCAGTTGTGATGCTTACGCTTGAATTGGATGTTAGTTTTGGTCACTTCCCTAATTGGTACCTTGATTCTAATTATTTGATATAATATTGATTATCCCTTTATTAATAAGGGCTCACTCAATCAACAAGCCTTTGTCGATGATATCTTTGAAAGTATGTGCACATTGTAGTTCTAGATGATAAGCTATCTCACTATGCAAATTTTTAGTAAACACAATGGCTAATTGTTTATCTAGTAAACTATGGGTGAATCAGCTTGTAAGGGCTCTCTAACACTATTAATAACTCACAAAACTCTCACCAACTTTCTACTTTAATTGCATTAATTCCACTAAGGAAATCTCATGCTCAATATTATAGGGGAAATGTTGCACAAACTTATCAAAAAGATCATCAAAATCTATTACTAAATTCTTGAGAAATTTTAAAAACCACTCCAAGGCTTGTCTAGCCAAGCTCCTTAGAAACAATAGTAAAAGGTATATGTCGTTATATGCCACTGGTTAACATGCAATAAAGAACTCAGTTAAATGGGCCTTAGGGTCACCTTTCCCTTTGCATTTATCAAATTTTGGTAGTTTGTATCCTAGATGAAATGGTATCTATAAGTACTCCATGTTGAATGGATAGGAACACACATCATCCAACTTGAACTTTTTAGTCTATTTTCTAACCTAAATGGTGATAATTGGATCCTTCATTTGTTGTAATTTTTGGGATAGGAAACTAGAAGGAACATTGGTTTGAGGGAGAACATTGGTTTGGGTAGATAGTTGAGAGGTCACAAGTGGGACACTTTGACCAGGGTATGATGGAGATACCTATTAGGGTATATTGGTTTGGTTGGGAAAAGGACCCAAAATATGCAAATGTGGATTAAGATGTACTTAGAATTGTACATTCAATTGTGCAATATTCTAGTTTGGGTTGATGATAAAAGTTTGAATTAAAGGATTTTGTGGTTAGGATGGAGTGATATAAGTATAGTATTCCTATTATGGTTGAAAAGGGACATGTTATCAATTAATTGAACCTTGATATTGAGTGGGAACTTATGGACCAAGACCCTATCTCTGAACTTGTGGCACATTTTGAACCAATGGTTTTCTAGTAGGTACTTGAGAAACATGGGAGCTTCCTTATTAAATGAATCCCTATGGGGAATTGAAAGTAGGTTGAATATTTGGCATTCACCACTGACCAATATTTACACATGGTTGACTAAGCATCATTTGGATTGGTACACTAGTCTATGATTAAAGAGGTATGTTTGTCATTATTTGGTAAGGTGGAATGTTAGTTTCCCCTTGCTATGATGGAAATATATTTGTTTGATTTGTTTGTACACTATATTATCCCTAATTTTGTGGAATATTACTCATCATTTTTTGAGGATGAGTAGGATTCATCACATTCTATTATTGAGGCATGACATTAGTTATTGGTTGACTACCTAATCCTATAGGTTGCATACTTGAGGAAGTAGTTGGTTGAGGTTGGGATGTAAAAACTCCTACTCCCCGATATGATGATTGACTCATGGTATTAACTATAGGCACATGTTTTTGACTAGTTATTTGTGCATTAGTACTACTTAGATTAGGATTGGATGCTGCTTGCACATTGTCCACTATATTTGGGTCACTATTCTATGTAGAGGCTGAAGACACTTCTTCAATAACAGGTATATGCATCAAGTTATCTACTGAAGCAGTTTGTATGAATAGGTTAAAACTCAAATTCTCTTGTACACTTAACTCTATCAACACTCATGTTGAAGGAACTAAGTCAATAAGAGGTTTGCTCATCATGTTCATCTAATTGAAATTACATGATAGATTTAGGTAGGTTTGATATGTTGTCTACATTTGGTTAAAGTGGTCTTCTATGATGTTTTTTCCTCGATTAGATATATTAGGGTCTTGATATGTTGTTTGGACTAGAGCCATAGGATTTATAGAAGAAGCTTGTTGATCATAAATAATATTGTGGGGAAATCTTACTAGGATTGGTAAATTTTCATGGGGGAAGTCTGTTGGAAACTTGGCCCCTACCTCTATATCCCTAACAAAAATCTCATCCTTGTTCTCCAATAGATGATGCTCAAACAAAAATGATTTATACATGGAAGATGTATGAGTATAATATGACTGTTGAAGAACCATTTCATCAGTTATGGGTATGGTAGCTAGGTATTATGTAGTTTGTTCTTGGTCTTGTTCTGAATAACATGGTGTATTAACCAAATAGTTAGCCAATGGATCTTGGCTTTGTGCCACTAATTGAGTATTATAAGAGGGATAAGAATCCATCTCATAAATTATATTATCTATATAAGGGTCTTGCATCATTTCTTCTTATGCGACCACATTACTAATCCCTAGATTGTACATGAGTCCACTAAGAGTGTAGGAGTACATGTTTGGATCCATAGGCAATGCTTTGTGATAAAATATCAAATATTTCTACAAAATATAAAAAGGAAAATATATAAAATAAATGATTTTTTAACTTGGTCTACATTTTTCAAAAGGATCAAAAGGTTTATGCAAAGATTTGTGAGGAAACAAGCTTGCATGAAGTATTTAATGTTTCACTGTTCACAAAAACATAAGCAAGTAAATGGACCAAAATCAAAATTCTAAACTCTAAGGTCAAAGTGCTTCAAATCAATATAATCTATGAATTTAAAATTTGCTAGGTCTTTTGGCCAAATGTGGCATCAAAAGCTAGGCTCAAACAAGGCATGTGTTAGGACTCTTCGCCAAATGGTGTCAAAAGCTAGACTTTGAAAATAGAGATGATTTTTAATCTAATGGATTTGAAACACTTATAAAAAACACTAGGCATTTGAATTTTGGACATGAACTCAATCAACTAGGTATAAGGTATGAAACAAAAAGACACTTAAGAGATAGTTTACTTTTCTCACAAATAATGGTATAAAGCTTGGTTCTTTGGACAAATAAGCTAGACAAAAGTGAAAAGCATAATTTTGATATAAAAATTTTCACAAAAGGTACACTTGAAATGGTTTTAAAATGTAGGAACAAATTTTAAATCTATGTAAAAGGGTTTATGAAACAATATCCAGAATATTTTGTGCAACATAATGATGTTAGACTACCCAAAAGATGTGACAAAATGTTTGTTTTAAAAACATTTGAAGGCAAAAATAGTTTCCCACAATTTTTATAGCATAACACTACCTTTCTTGACTCAAAATGTTTTGGTGTATAGACTCAAAGTGCAAGTGTTTAGCACAAAATGACTTAAGTCTAACAAGTGGTGGTAACGATCATGAGTCTTAAACAAGTTTCAACCAAAATTGGAAATTGAACCTAAGATCCATCAATTTTAGTGAAAATGGTGAATCCACTTAACACATCAACCCTATGAACTTATAAAGGTGAAATTTTAAATTTAGATTATAAATTAAGGACATAAACAACATTTGCAAAGGTCAAGACTCAATTGGGTAGCATAACTATGCCAAAGTGGATGATATGACTCCCAATTTTTGATGAACTATGAACAAGGAAAATTTGATTACTTCACATGGGTAGCATAATGCCTCTTTATTAAAAGGAAAATGAGTACCATGTTTTTTGGTTTGTATCATTTGTTTACACCAAGTTTTGACTGTAAACAAGACTTTAATCTAAGACAAACCTTAATTGATTAATCACTCTTAAACTCTAAACTAACAAGGTTACTTGGTATTGTTGGAATCCAACATCATTTGAGAGGATTTTAAGTGTTCATCCAAAAATAAATGCACACTATATAGTAGGGTTTTTACACCTCCCTTCTCTCAAATGATAGTACTGTGACATGGACCTTGAGGCACACCTTGCACCAATAATACTTTTGTGACAAGTGGGGATTTGTCTAAGATATACAAGTCTTTGAATGTTCTATGGGAATTGATTTCACAATGAATTTCATGTCAAATGATGTAAAATAAAAGCATAGATTTTGGGTCTATATTACTTGGCTTGTTGCAAAAAGGTCTAGTCCATTTTATAACCACTACATCTTGTTGTTACTCAGTGTAGTGTGATGTCCAAAGTGTCACTATGTCCCATGTTTAACTCCAATTAGGATCCAAATGAAGTCAATTCTAAGAGGTGAAACCCTGAGTCAAAGCTTCCCTAAAGAACTTGTGGGAGGTGTTGAAGTCTCCCTCGCAAGCCAAGTTTGCATAAAAATAAAGAAACCATAAAATAAAAAGACTTTAGGGTCATTTTCAAGGTCACCCAATAATTTAATGAGTTTTTTGGGATCACTTTAGATGAATTTATTTATAATCCTTAGACTAGGCTATTTTTAATAGGAATGGTGTTTTTCATTCCAAGGGTTCCCTAAAGGGGACAAATGGAAGATCATACACGTGGCATTCCTCTTTTTACCAAATAAAATCTAACTTAAACAACTAATTGAAGACAAAAATCTTGGAAATGTGAGTTAATTTTTTAGCCCAAATTTAAAATGAGGTGGTGTTCATTTGACCCCTTGGTCTTAATTGCAAACTTTGAAAAACATACTAAAAACTCACTTAAGCATTTAAATGTTACTTTAAACACCAAAATAACATTCCTATTCCATTTTAATGCATGAAAATGGTGATCTAAACATATTTTTAGCCACTTTGAATCTTGATCCTAAAATAAAAATGTTAGAATGTCCTTTAGCCTTGAAGCTACTTTGGTTTGAAATAATGAATTTGAAAAATAGAGCTCTCAGGTTTTTTACACAAAACAATCCTGCTACTACACAAAGTGAACCCACCACTTACAAGACAATACTAATACTGTGAGAGTTGTGGTATTGTAACTAATCATATATGGTATACTCATAATATAATGACTTGGTTTGATGATCTTGTCGCTTAACCACTAAAGGTTAGCAAATACCATGACTCAGTTAAACAACCTCATTAATAGTAGGATAATCCCACTACTAAGGTAATAGTGGTATTGCATAACCTACATGAAAACATAGTTATTCCAATAATAAAACAAAAACATCTAATCATAATACCTTTAGTCCATTTTATAATACTACTATTTACAGGACAATCTTTCTACTAGTAGGACAATATCTCGAGTGTGTTTTTACAAAATCATGACTTAAAAAAAAACATTTTTCACATAATTTTGTCACTCTTTTTGGCCTCCCACTCCAATACTATTCAATAAAAATATTAGTTATTTTCTTGAGGGAGATTTGTGACCATTTTTTCAAGGCTAGGGAAGTCCCACCAGGCGTCCCATTATGTGAACTAAGAATTGACTAAGAGGAGGAGATTAGTATTATTTTAGTGAATGAAATTAAATAAAAAACACACTAAACTAACATCTTCATGCTTAGTTACTAGGGTTAGATTAGTGAAGAAATAAAAATGAATAAAACACAACTAAAATACAAGAAAACACTCATTCCTTACCTTCCTTGATGCTCCAAGAGTATTCTTTGATTAGCTTGCTCAGTTTGTGCTCATGAAGTCTTTGTCAATGGAAGCTTGTCTATCCTCCACCTATCCTTGGAACCTTTGGATTTGTCTTGTCTTGGCTTAGAATCAATTTGACATGGTAAAAATAGTTTTCATGAAGATTTTATAACCAATATTGTATTATAAATTTTCACAAATTAATCTTAGAAATGATGTGGTAAGGCCTCATATTTATAGATTTTTGAGATTGATCAGAATCAACCTAAACTATCCATCTTAGGATTGAGATGTGTGGTTAAGGATTAATTCAATTTTTTAGATTAAGTTTATAATTATCCTCATCATGACATTATAAAAATGGGAAATTAAGAGTCATGAAGGGTATTGATGAGGCATATAGGGCATGAATCTTGATATTTGTGGCATTTATGGCCTAGGGATGTCTTCCCAAGAAATGAGATCACATGATGATGAATGTATTCAATATTCATTTCTGAATACAATTTTTCAACAAGTTTACATGGAATTATTAATTATACCTTGATTTGGATTAATTAGCTCTCAAGCATGTTTAAGCACTTTGTGCACAAATTACTCAAATTGATCAGAATGTCTAGTCTAAAATTTGACTTGATCAAAATTAGAATGCAATGTTAGATGTGTTGGATCTATTATCCCATTTAAGATGCTACCAACACCAACTAATAAAGTCACATGTCTCATGTGAGATATTTGATAAGAAAGATCAATCCAAAGCATCCAAGTGTAAAATTGATATTTTGACTCGAAATGAACTAATCAAAGTTAGCTAGACCATAAATTACACTTCCCCATTAAATGATACTCTAGCCAAAATAAGCACTTGAATATGTTAGTTTCACATATTTTAGCATGTTTTAGTGTTTTTAGGCCAAATTATGCACTTTAGGTGGAAATTGGTCAAAATCCTAGTTGGAGGTTATTGGTGGCTAGATTTAGGTGTCTACACATGTAAGGTGATATCTCAAGATGTAAAGGGACCTAGTATATGTAACTAGGGTTTGAGAGAAAATGATTTTTAAAATAAATATGGTAAATTTTAAAAATTTAATGTGAAATTCTGATTTAAATATTTAGGAAAAACCAAAAAATTGTTGGAAAAATCAAAAGGAAATTTTCCCTAGGGTTTCTAAGTTTTTTGTGCACAAATGAAGTAAGTCGAGTTTACCAAATGATTTAACTATTTTGGAAATAATGGATTTTTATTCCTATTTTAGTCAAGGGTCTAGATTAATAAATTAGTAAATAATATTGCAATATTTATATTCCTAATTTATATAATTTAAGTGTCTTTTGAACCTTTGTAAACATAGAAATAAATAAGGAGAAATGCAAAAACATTCAAATATTGTAAAATCACCAAAAATATTTCAATTGTATGCATCATCCATTATTTGCATTTATACTATCATCCTAGACTTACATTTTGTTGTTATATGCTATTGTTTATTGATTTATCTACATTATCATGATTCAATTGATCTTATTTGAGTGTGTGTAGTGACACCCACATTGTTGATTGTTTCACTCTACCCATTGAGGGGGCATCTTACTTTTACATTTGAGACATACATCGACACATCTACCCATCAAGGGCATCTCCTACATGACTACACCATACAAGTTATGTCATTCCTACACCACACACTATAGTTATCATGTTGATGTACATTACTTACTAGCTTACATAGACTACTCTATCGACACTTACTATTATATAACACTTGTGTATTTCTTAGCATCCACCTCATCTTGCACTACATGTCTTTCATACTTTCCATTCTTACTTTCATTAGTTAGATGCGATTATATTTCCATCATTTACATGCCTTCCTTTCTTTTCTTTAATATATAGCTATGATTGTATTTATTAGCTCTTATTTTATCTCTTATGTGTGCCTTAGGGCATTTTCCAATGTCCTTTGCTTATACTCTTCTATGTTCCTATGGCCCTCATGCCAAACTTTCTTGTTTTCAATTGTATGTGTATGTGGGCATTTGAACATGCCTTATATGCTTGCTTTTAAATTTTAGTGACATGTGACCATGTCACTTATTTTTTTGGCCCCTTGGCCACTCTTGTATGCTTCTTGCCTTGCATGATTTTTTTATTATTGCTTCTAAATTGTTTAGAATGCCATGATCCACATTATGCACTATCTTACTTTCTTGGATGCCATGATGGACATCATGTTCCATCCCTCCTTAAAAACTAACAACTAAAAAATAACATTTACAATTTCAATTCAATATACTACACATGCTATTACATTATTACATATATCTAGGCATACCCCTATTGATCTAACAATCTCCAATACAACCTATGTTATATCTTGAGATATCTTTTTGATTATCATTTCTATATCATGTATTTTTGTAGCATAACACACTTGTAGGGCTCTTTATTTTGAGGGTAGTCATTATACAGTATTCATTCCTACCCTTAGAAGAGGGGGAAACAAATAAGGGTTTTGTTACAAAGATTAAATCCCTCTACTGGTCAAAAATCAAATTTCGAAACACTTAACACAATATCCAAAATTCAAACTAGGTAGAATAGACTAGAAAAATAGTGACAAATATAGAACAATCATCAGAGATAGTGAAGGATAAGAGCACCAAAATTGGACTACAACACCAAAAACTAAGGTGTCTTATTTTTGGTGATCCTATCCAAACAATTTTAAAAACCATATTTTCTAGAAATAGACAGAAAGGTAAGATCAATTAGAGTTTTTCAGTTATAGTATAGTTCATAATCAATATTTTCAATATAGTTTTTCTTAGAGAATTTAAACATAAGGGACATCATGCTCGACATGATAGATCTTTATTTCAATTCTAGATTGGGTAGTTGGTACAACTTCCATATCAGAATCCATGTTACAGACACTAATGACTAGGGGTAATGTGGTTTGTATTATTCATGAGTGGCTTCCATATAATCCTAGTTCCCTTTTTTGATGTGGCTTTCATAAAAGCCTAATCTCCACCTCTTGAAGTGGTTAAGATTGGCCTAGTTTTTAGTACACATTTGGCTATCCATGCCACATTATCAGATTTTAGAGAATTCATGGGATTCAAGAGCCATCTCATCAACACACATCCATACTAATATCAGTTCATAGATTTACTTAGTAGGCAAAGATGGATCCAAAATTCTATCTAACCTTTATATTCTTGAGCCACCTACTCAGAGAGATTGGACACATAGTCCAAACATCAATCAACACATGTGGGATCACATAGCTTCACTTAGTGGGTGATGATGGATCTAAAGGGAAAACCTTTGCATTTTTGAGCCACTCTCAAAGAATTGAGTACTTAGCTCCATTCATGATATTACTCTTGGTATAACACATACCCAACACATATCTAGCATCATTTAGTATCATGCATCTCTATCAACTTCACCTTTATAAGTAAGTTCATATATGCTTTCTATTTTTTCCATTATCTTATTAGTTCACTTTGCTACATCACTAGAATAAAAGGGGGAAAATGTAGTCATATAAATATTCAAATTGGTAGTTTGAGTGTGTTTTGTGACATACTAGACATTTCTCCTCTTTGCATGCTCTTATGGCCCTCCTAGGTACCTTTTTATTTATTCCTAGTCATCTTAACCTTTTAGACAATCATTCTAGCTCATCTAGACTCTATTGCATAGGCCAATTCTATCCTCTAGGTCCTGAGTTTATAGGATAAGAGTGCCATACATGGACTATAGGATCGAAACCTAGGGTGTCCCATTTTTGGTGCTCTTGTCCAATTGCATTTTGATCCCAAACAACCATTTTCATCTGATTTCTATCCCTCATCATGTCAAACTAGCATGAATCCATCTAACCCATGACCAATAGTTTCTTATAAAAGTCTTTTTTAAGGTAATTTAAAAAGGGAGGTGACAAATATTACAAATAAAGAAAGAATACAAGTAAACTGCTAATGCAAACTTCCCTATTCTCTATATATAGTCACCCAACATAGCTTTTAACCTATTCAAACTCTCATACTAGCCCCTATCCACCTCAAAAACTCTCAATTTGGTATTATTAAATCATCATCACACTATTTCATAAATCACATTTAGGTGTGAGAACTACGTATGTCTTGATCCCTCTTCAAAGTATTAGTACATAGGTAGCATTTCCACATGAGAGGTATGAATCACACATTCAATGCATCTTACACACACTAGGCCCCCCTTTTTCTCAAAGTTTTATCAATAAAAATTAATGTCTAGGGTTTGAAGATCAAATCACATCTATAAGGATCTCTATCAAAATTTAGAACTCAAGATTTCATAGGCAGGCTCATATGGGGACAACAAACAAAACCCATAAAGCTTAAATCTCTATGATTAGTTTGGACAATAGTGGCAAGAGTGGATTACAATGTTAGACCTTAAAGTTTCTTATTTTCAATGCTTTTATCCTTTTGTTGATTGAAATATAAATTCTAATTTATGACACTGACCTAGTCCTGTACAACCAGTTTTAGCATCTATCTCAGCCATCTCAATCTAGTTTTAAACTAAGTTGCATTTATCTTTATTTATTGCTATTTTTTATAAAGATTTAAAAGACACAAATTATAAAAATTAGGACTATAAATATTACAATATTATTAACTGATTTATTAATCCAGACCCTTAACTAAAATAGGAATAAAACTCCATTATTCCCAAAATAGTTAAATCACCAAGGCAAATTTAAAATACAAATGAGAAACCGGTCTATGATAAAGGTATTGGACTTGATCTAAAGTAAAAAAAACTTAGTCTACATGAATAAAAAATTGCACTAGATCTTTGGTAAACATCACAAAGCTAGTATTGAAAACAAACTTAATCTAAGGCATGAAAATCAAAAATGAAACTAAATCTAAGGTGGTCTAAAGTAAACTTGGTCTAGGTAAACTTTGAAAACTTGGTCCAAAGTGAACTTATTTTAAACAAATCTCATAATTGAGAAAAAAAAGGTCTAATTTTTTTATAAGTAAACCAATTAGAAATCCAACTCAAGTATCATAAACTAAGCACAAAAAGTGAAATATTCAAGCCCAAGTGATAGACAAGACTCAAATGTACACCATTTGTTCTTAGATCTATACTTGGAAGTGGGGTTTTTGATTTGGTTTGAAAATACAACTTAAATTTTAACACAAAGGTCAAAGGTCTACGTAAATGGTGTAACCATGTTAGATTTGAAAAATGGTTTCACACTTCTCAAATGTTTAGAACTTGGTCTAGAGTAATTCCAAATAGTTTAGCTAAAAATTTATAGTGTAACAATGCTACTTGGAAATAAAAGGTGCAAATTATCACATCCCAATTTGTCTCTAAGCTAAATAACTTATTATATTTTTGGATTATTATAGTTGATTAGATAATATTTGATTAAGCTTGAAAAAATATGTTGATTATGGGGCAGTCTATGTTTCTTAATTTACATGATTAGTTGTTGTGAGTTAGTAATACTTTTATGTTTAATGTATTGAAATCATGTTTTATTATTTTACAACATTATTTTATGGGTATAGTTATTTTTTGGGATAACTACATTTATTGGCATGAGGTGGATGCAGGATAGATTCTTCCCTCAAATTATGATAGAGGGAGAGTATCATCAAAGAGGGTGGTTAGATGGACATGTTGGGGGTTGACATAGAGCGAATCTAGAAACCCTTGCACACACCACTTAGTATATCATGTTTCATAATTATTTGATATGGATTAGCATAACATGTTTTTTATAATTTTATTATGATGATTATTAGTATGCTCTCTAGTATAATATTTATTTATGTTAATTATGAGCATGTTGATTATTTGAGTGATTTCATTGATTGTGATCTTACGTAGCTCATCTTTTTTTGGCTTAATGAGTGAATTGGTAATGTTTAATATATCATTTCCTTATTATGGTTGGTTGTATAGTAAAACATTAGGATTAGTGTGACAAATTCCATAATCATTATTTAATCTATAATATATAGATAATAATAATTAAATATTATTGATATTATCTCTCCATCATCATCTGAGGTTTGATCTCTATCCTACATCCACCTTAAAACAAAAAAGGTGATTAGTCTATATCATGATAAAATCCATAACATAATACTACATGAAACTAAACAAGCATGAAAAAGGAGCTGCGATGGATGATGGACGTGGGTCTGGAGATGGAGCGAATGAAGCAAGAGGGGAGGCCAGGATTAGTCCTCCCTCAGGAATCTAAGGAGCTAACCAAAACAATGATGGACTGAGCATCCATGACAGGGACATGTTTTATGTTAGCAACCGTGCCAAGGTCAACAAGGTTAATGGTTGTTTGCCGCACAGCTAGGAGAGACCGGTGTTGATCATTTCTCCTGAGATAGTAAAGGAAGACGTTGAGTACTTGTCCTCACACGCTCTAATTTGTAAGTTCCTCAACATACGAATCTCCATGGTAGCCTTAAAAGCATGGATTTGCCGAACTTGGAAAGTAGAAGGTGATTTTGACATTATGTTGGCTGGGAACAGTTACTTCATGGTGAATTTTACCTCCATGGTAGACAAAAACTAGATCTTTGAAGGGGGCCCTTACTTTTATGACCACATGGGATTGTTTATTAAGCCATGGCATGTAGGGTTTAACTCTGTGGAGGATCTTCCAGCTCATGTGCCTATATGGGTTTGCCTTCCAAGACTACCTCTTGAATTTTGGCATGAAGATATTCTCCTTCAAATTGCTACTTCAATAGGGACACCAGCTACAATATCGCATCAATCACTGGAGAAAAAGGTAATTACCTATGCCCGTATCTATGTGGATATTGATTTAAATAACCCCTTACCAGATTCTATGGAGATATGCTTGGGAGCTTCATCTTGGGTCCAACAGCTGGACTACGAAGCCACTCCCTTATGCTGTTGAATTTGTCATGTGTATGGGCATCTGCACCACCAATGCCCTTTGGTTTTTAGAAACAAAGATGTCTTGGGCAGCTCCTCTGGGATGCAATCGACCAACTAGGGTGCAGGCAATGGGCATTTTGGTACTGTAGGCAATGGCAGTGGGTAATCAACTGGAGCAGCAAAAGGAAAGGTGCACGTGATCACCTCTAATTATTCTCAAAACCTCTCAAGATCAAATGGCCCTAATCGGGAGGGATTCACTAAGGTCTGCCACAAGGCTAAGGGATGTGGGCAAAAGCGGCCACCTGTAGACCAACAGTTTGACCAAGGTTTCAACAGGTTTGAAGCACTCGATAGCATGCTCATCAAGGAAGGTTTTTAGACAGTGGAGTTGGGTGTGTAGGCTGACCTAGTGGAGAGGAGCATGACCCCCACAAGTACCTAGGACTTGGTCAAGTTGCAGACTTCAGCGATGCCTCTCAGCTTGGAGGAAGGATCCCTCCTAGTGCCCCCCCACTTCTCAAATCAAGGATGGCCGATGGGCAGATATGGTTAGAAATACAAGAGATTTTAGCAAAGAAAAAGGACCTCTTTTTGTGTTAGGATTAATGCAAAGACCATTCAAGAAAGTGTCCTTTATTACCCCATCCAGATCTGGGTGCAGGAAGGACCAAGACAAACTTAAACTAACAGGTGATTTACTGGTAGAGTCAGGGGTTGTTAAGCCCCTGGATGAACACTTTACCAAGTCTACCCAATGATTTAACTCTCATGGAATGTACAGGGGCTGAATAGTACCCCCAGACAAAAAGCTATTCATAAATTACTATTGGATCATTCTCCTGGCATTCTATGCATTCAAGAGACCAAGCTCTCTATAGATTCTATGATGGCCTGCACCCCTAACTTTTGGCTCCATGGACACTGTCAGTGCGTGGGCACCCTGGGTAATTCTAGTAGTTTGTCTATTTGGTGGGATCCCAAGAAAATTACACCTTTGCACTGGATTTCCAACACCTTGACCCTCTCATTGATTGCCTCATCTCATGAGACAGGGGAAAGGATCCTTGTCACCAACGTGTATGCTTCTGTTGACCTCCCTAGACAGCTCAGATTATGGGATCATATCTGGTACATTAGAGGCTACCATCCTTACCTTCCTTGGATTTTGGCTAGAGATTTTAATGCTATCCTTAGTGTGAAGGA
Organism: Torreya grandis; assembly: GCA_037957365.1. NCBI lineage: Eukaryota > Viridiplantae > Streptophyta > Pinopsida > Cupressales > Taxaceae > Torreya > Torreya grandis. Next base: position 636,155 of record JARHVA010005121.1, on the reverse strand, counting down.
GAAGAGGGGAGGGCTGGGGCGCTTGGGATTGTCTTCTGAGCTCCTCCAGCAAAATATCACTTTCCTACACCTCTCAAATTTGGAACCCCTGAATGGGCTCTTCACCTAGAACAATAGAAGAATAGGGGACATTGTAATCTAAAAATGTCTAGATAGGTTTCTTATTTTGTGCTTCTAGCTCTCTAGCTCCTTCCATCTCTCATTTTAGATTCTTGACTAGAGAGGCTCTGACCACTGGCCTATCAAGCTATCCACCAATTACATTATAGTCCTTGAGCAGCCTCCATTTAAATTCCAGCTGATGTGGCTTTATGAGCCTACTCTCCAAGCCTTAATGGTGAATTGGTGGAGACAGGGAGGCCTAACCTATGGGATTACAATGTTTGCCTTCTCTAATAAATTGTAGTATGTTAAAAATAAGCTTAAATTTTGGAACAGAGACTGTTTTGGCAATCTCCACACCGTGAAGAGAGGGGTGCAAGATAGGCTGGATGAAGCCACCAGGCAGATCCATGACTAGGGCTTCTCTAAAGCACTAAGCATGGAGGAATCCAAGGCCTAGGATATTCTCACTGAGTGGGAACTTTGTGAGGAAATCTACTGGAAATAATAGGCTCAAATTGAGTGGCTCTAGGCAAGTGACAGGAATACTGCTTTCTTCCATAACTCTGTTTAGGCCTGCCGCAATGAGAACTTTATTTCTTCCCTTGCTACTATGGATGGTACAATCCTAAACTCTTCTCATGCTATTTTTAGGGAAGCTACTTGCTTCTATTTCACTTTATTTTTAGATGATCATCTCTCAGATGAAGCAGTGGAGAACATAGTGTTGTCCTGTATCCCCATGATGGTGACTTTGAACCAGAATGAGGCTCTTATGTGGCCTGTTGGCATGACCAAGCTAGAGGGTGTGGTTTTCAACTTAAGGAGGGGCAAAGCATTAGGCCCAGATGGCTTCTCAGCTAAATTCTACCAGGATTTTTGGAACATCATTAAGCAGGACCTTTTGGAGGTGATACAAGAATCCTATGCCAACAATAAAATGCTCAGGGCATTAAACGCCACCTTCCTTGTCCTTATTCTAAAGAAAGAATAGGTGAACTAGTTGGATCAGTTCAAGCTTATATCCCTCTATAACGTGGTATACAAAATCATCACTAAGCTTTTGGCAGAGAGGCTCAAGGCATGTTTGCCTTCCATGATTTTAGAGGAACAAGGGGCTTTTGTGGAAGGCAAACAAATTTTGGATGAAGTGGTCATTGCGTCTGAGGCTATTCACTCCATGTGTGTCTCTTAGGAGTGGGCCATGGTCATTAAGCTAAATATGGCCAAGGCTTATGATAGAGTTAGGTGGACCTTCCTTCACAAGGTCCTGCTGGCTTTTGGTTTTAGTCAAAATTGGGTAAGATGGGTCCTGAGTTGTGTTACTACCCTGTATTATTCGGTCCTCATCAATGGCAAGCCTTCAGAGCTCTTTGGTGCATCATGTGGTCTGCACCAAGGCAATCCAATCTCACCATATCTATTTATCATCATGGCCAAGGGGCTGGGATGGCTTATCAAGTCACGGGCTTCTTAGAATTTGCTTCAGGGGTGGAAATGGGGGGTTGGTCTGCCTCCCTTGACCCATCTCTAGTTTGTTGATGACACTACTCTTATGGGGAGAGCCAAAAGCAGGGAAGTGGAGGCCATCTGGCTCATCCTTGATAATTACTTAGTGGCCTTGGGTCAAAAAATTAATGATGACAAGTCTTCTATTTATTTCTTTAATACCCCTGACCTAATTCAGAGGAGGATTGTGACTATCCTTAGATTCCAAACGCAGCTGCTCCCGCTGACCTACCTAGGAGTTCCCATTGTGGTGGGAAGGTAGCCTAAGAGGTTTTGGCAGAACATTATTGATAAACTCCAAAGAAGAATTAACCATTGGACTCATAGGTGGCTTTTTATGGCGGGCAGAGTGATTATGTTGCAGGGGGTGATTCAGGCTCTTCCTATTTATAGGAGTATGGTTCAGGTGGCCCCAGTGTACTTCCTCAAGGAATTCGATGCTCTATCTCATCAATTCTTGCAGAACGCCAAGTGGAGCCTCATTAATTGGAATACTATTTGTTGACCAAAGAAGGATGGGGGTCTCATCCTAGGCTCTGCTATCCTCTCTAGTCAAGCTCTTGCTGCCAAACTTTATTGGTACTAGTGTTCTAGCCCCTCTAAGTTGTGGGCCCATATCCTGCATCACAAGTACTTCTTGGGCACTGATTCAGCCATTATGCCTAGACTACCATTGGAGGGAAGAGGTTTTATGATCTAGCACACCCTCAAGTGTGGCGCTCAGTTGGTTAAGTGTAGTCTTTTTTGGATTTGTAATAGCAGAACCGATGCTCTCTTCTAGAGTAACTCCTAGGATGGTTCACCACCACTCTTATCCTCCCACCCTCACTTGTAGCCTTTGTGTCAAGCTTTTCTTGCTATTGGATGGGATTCAGTTGCTCATTACAAGGAGGCCTATGACTTGGGTTTGGCTGTGGGGTTCTGGTGGAAGAATCCTTCTGATTAGCCTCTGGGAGGCTCGATGGAGGATCGAGAGGAGCTGGCTCAAATTTTGGACTCTAAAAGATGCAGTGCCTTACAGGAGCATGATTCCTTGGCTTGGGGGGATGCTCCTTATGGGAAGTATTCATTGTCTTCAGGATACCTGACTCTAATGAAACAATCTTTCAGTGTTACTAAGATTTTGTGGCCGAAGAAGGTTTGGAATCGACTGCACTGGCTCAAGTGCAGCTTTTTTCTTTGGGTCTTATCCCATAATAGGGTCCTTACCTGGGATAATCTATGTAAAAGAGGATTCTAGGGTCCTTCCATTTGCATCCTATGCCATGATAGTGAAGAGACGGCCTCTCATCTCTTCTTCTAGTGCCCCTTTGCCAAATAGCTTTGGCATTTGTGGTGGTAGGCATGGGGATGTACCTGCTGGCATGCAGCCTCTCTTATTGACTTTTGGTCTCGCATAGGCCCCCCTCCTTCCAAGGTTGTGCACCTTTAGGTGGTGGGGGCCATCGGCCCCTCCTTTATCCTTTGGAATGTTTGGCTTAAACGAAATAGAAGAACTTTTTTGAATAAGCACTTGGAGACCCGACTGGTGTGGAGGTGTATTACTCAGTCCCTTTAGGAGACTATTCAGGCTAAATGCATGTGGTGTGATGACCTAAGCCCTGCGGATGCTGGTATTTGCTCACGACTCTCCTTGGAGAAGCCAACTAGTAGTGCTATAGACCCCCTCATGCCCCCTGCGAGTGAAGCTGGCTGACGAATGCAGCCTGCCAGGCACATGGGGTAGTGGACACCCCCTCTGGTTGGTGTCCTCAAAATTAACACAGATGGGCCCTCTCATAGAAACTTGGGTATGGTAGGCACGGGAGGAATTGGGATGGACAGTGATAGTAATATCCAGTTATGCTTCTCTATCTATAAAGGCATTCACACAAATAACCTTATGGATGCCATGGTGATCTTGGATGTGGTTCAACAGTGTTGTCAACATGGCTAAAATAGAATCATCTGTGAATCAGATTCTCAGGTAGTTGTCAACTTATTGAACAGAAGGAATTCTAATGCCACGGATTGGCAACTCTCTATGATTGTTTTTCAGATCCGTAGTCTATGCTCATCATTGAAGGATGTAACTTTTAGTCATATCCCCTATGAATGGAATGGATCTGCTAACACCTTAGCTAAATGGGCCTCAGGACACGGCCTAGATTGGAACATTCTTGACCAGTCTATGCTTCCTCTGGATCTTTCTCTAAAACTAGTCTAACTTGTGGACCAGGACAAAGCTATGTAACTTTTTTGTATTCTGTCTCGGTCCTTTCAATAATTTTTTACCCCTCTTTTAGTAAAAAAAAATTAAATATTATTATTATGATAATCATATATAAAGTTAAAAGATAATAATATTGTTTTTAAAGAGATTATAATTGTTTAACTATTTGTTTAAATTAATTATATACATAATATATTAATGTTAATGATTTAATGATTTTATAAATCATTATAAATATATTGTGGATGACATTCAATGTAAACTCTAGTCTTATTACATTGTTAAAGTAATATTGATCATTATGTGTTAGTTGTTGCATGGGAAATACTTAGTCCATGACTAGTTTGATTAATCTTGCATGGAATATGGTATAAATATTATATGACTTAAGTGATAAAGATGGTCAAGGATGGTTTAATTAAAACATAAGAATGAAGATTTGATAAAGAATTAAAATATGGTTAATTAGGGATTTTAAAAGGAAACATTAAGAATGATTATTTTGCTAATCAATCATTGACTCTACTTAAGAAATGTTGTGTGATAATTTTGGTTTTAATATGTTTTTTCATGGAGATGAATTGCAAGTTAATTAGCTATTTGTGCATGTAAACTAGGAATGAGCTTAATGGGTCATTAATGGAGGGAATAACAGAGGAGATGGTGAGGTAAAAATGAATAAAGGAAGTAGTGGGGTGTGAAAAAAAACACATGGAAGCACAACACAATTAATGGTTTACAGTACTTGTGAAGGGAAGATTGAAGGTAGTGTAGAAGTAAACAAGTACAAGGAAGATATTTGGCTTGGCTTCTATGACATTGTTATGTAACCAGGTAGGTTTTGTAATTAAATTTTATAAGTAAAATATTAAAATGGGTTTTTATCTAAATGAGTTTGGTTGTTAGGTTATTAATTTAAAACACTACGGTTAATGGATTTTATATGGAGCCTTGTGGAAGTCTTGGCTTCCATATAATGCCACATTTTAAACTAGGGTAACCTAGGAGATGGGGTAGAATCATTGAGATAGCTATGGATATTAATCAGTTCTTAAATAAATCATGTACTACTCATCTCTAAACTAGTAGGAAAAACTCTATTCAATATATTTTAGTTTATTCTGATGGATATATAAGTATATTGGTTCTTATTATCCAATTCAAACTATATTATATATATATATATATATGCATTTGAATATATATAAAACATAGACTCAAGAAAGTTTTCTACATAATCATTCATTTGATAAACTAAATAGACATTTGAGTTAAATTATGGATTCTATAGGGTTTATATATAAATCCGATTCGAACCAAACTATATATGCATTTGAATATATATAAAACATAGACTCAAGAAATTTTTTTGCATAATCATTCATTTGATAAACTAAATAGACCTTCGAGTTAAATTATGAACTCTATAGGGTTCAAGATATATATATATATATATATATATATATATATATATATATATATACAAATATATATATATATATATATATGAGTATATACATGATTAAAAAAAGTATTAATTATGTCTATATACTCATACACACACATGGATACATTAAACTAACAAACTTCCTAATGAGACTGTAAGTGCAAACATATATGAATTTAAGTATTGATAATTATGCTCAATTATCTGACTTCAATAAATGATTACACACACACATGATTATATGTATATATGTGTATGTATGTATACATGCATACATACATAAATATTGCAAAGGGTATTGAGGGTTGTATGGTCACATTTATATCCAAATCATGGAGGGTTACAAAGGGTTATTTAGTGGTTGCAAAAGTTAAGAAAGTAGGCACTTATATTTGTCTACAAATAATAATAATTCATCTTGTGTTGTAGCTGCTATAGATAAAGATGTAGCTTTGTGGCATTACAGACTTGGCCACATAAGTGAAAAGGGAATGAAGACCCTACATGCAAAGTATAAATTACCAAGTTTGAAATAATTATATCTAGAATTTTTTGAGCACTGTGTATATGGAAAACAAAAACATGTGAGGTTTCTCAATGTTGGACCAGCCAGGAAGGAGCAAAAGTTAGAGCTTGTGCATACAAATGTATAAGGACCAGCTCGGGTATCTTCACTTGGTAGTTCATATTATTATGTTACTTTTATTAATGACTCAACTAGGAAGGTTTGGGTATACTATATAAAAAATAAGTCTACTATTTTTTATACATTCAAGAAATGGAACGCTTTAGTTGAAAATGAAATAGGTTTAAAACTAAAATGTCTCAGATCAGATAATGAAGGTGAGTATTTTAGTAACACTTTTAAAAATTACTATTTAGAAAGTGGAATTCATAGAAAGAAAATAGTTTTAGGAATAACATGATCTGAGCAACATTTTAGGCGACAATTTGGGCGACGATTCTACCCCAATTGGTGGTAGAACTTTTGAGAGCCATAACTTTTACACCATAGCTCTATTTGACTCCCAATTTTAACCATTGGAAATATAATGATGATGGGAACATCATGAGATGGCATGAGCTCCACTTAGTCAGTTTTACACTCCAAAACCAAATGTAAGTTCCCTAAATTTCAATTTTAGTAGTGTAGTCTAAAAATAATAATTCCTCAAATTTTGTATTGTTGTGAATAATAGAATTCAACCCACTCAATCTCCCTCAATATTGGTGAACTTCCACATCCTCCTACCTTGAAAATGTGTATAAATGAAGATGTAATCTAAAAAGGAAATCAGACATCTCTTCCCAGAAATGGGCATATATTATATCTATAATTTTGAGCAATAAAACATCTCTTCTCAAAGATAGCATTATTACAATTGTGTTGTTATTATTTCTTTAATTATCTTTCAACCAAAGCTTATGAGTTTTGGATCACACCACAATAGAATGGTGTGTCAAAAATAATGAACATGACAATTAAGGAGCATGCCAAATGTATGAGATTGCATGCAGGTTTACCTTTATAGTTTTGTGCAAATCTTGTAACTATACCAGTTCATCTGATAAATAGAGGACCTTCGAGTGATTTGGATGGTGGAATACCACAGGAGGCATAGACTAAAAATAAGGTAGATTATTATTTTCTAATATTTTCTAGTTGTGAGTAATTTTATTATATTAACAAAAATGATAGGAATAAGTTACAAGCTAAGTCTCAAAAATGCACATTTATTGGTTATAAAACTGATGACTTTGGATTCTAGTTATGGAATATGGAACATAAGAAAATAATTAGGAGTAGAGATGTTGTGTTCAATGAAAATTAATGTATAGGGACCAGTTGCAAGAAAAGAATAAAGAATAATCCAAAAATTAATATACAGTATTAGAAGACATAAAAAACATGTTCCAAAGGTTCTTGATCAAAATGTGCAATAATAACAGGTACCTCAAACCCCTGCTAGAAGATCTGCAAGAGTAAGTAGACCACCTAATCATTTTTATCTTTATTTATATTATTTATTACTTACTAATGGTGGTGAGACAAAAATATATGAAGAATCATTGTAATTTGATGCCAAGGATAAGTGGGAGCAAGCTATGGATGAGGAGTATGATGCTTTAATGGAAAACTAAACATGGGATTTGGTGGAGCTTCTTAAAGGAAAGAAGGCATTATAGAATAAGTGGGTATATAGGATAAAGGAGGAGAAATTAGGTAAAAATAAATTCAAGGCTAAAATGGTGGTTAAATATTTTTCACAAAAGAAAGGTATAGATTTTGATGAAATATTTTCTCCAATTGTTAAAATGACTTAAATTAGAATTATTTTGAGCTTAGTAGATATTGAAGATTTACACTTAGAACAATTAGATGCAAAGACTACATTCCTTCATGGGGATTTTAATGAGTAAATATATATGGAGAAGACACAAGGTTATGAAGTTAATGGTAAGGAAAATTTTGTGTGCAAATTAAAGAAGATCTTGCATGGCCTAAAATAAGATTCAAGAAATGGTATATTAAGTTTGATAGTTTTATGATGGAATAGGGTTATTCTAGATGTCATTCAAACCATTGTGTGTATTTTAAAATATTTTAAAATGAAATCTATATTATTTTAATTTTATATGTAGATGATATGCTTGTAGCTGGTTCCAACATGCACACTATTAGTCAACTCAAAAAATAGTTAAGTGATTGCTTTTCTATGAAGGATCTAGGTGAAACTAAATAGATATTTGGTATGCATATAACTAGAGATATAAATAATAAGAATATAGAATTATCATAGGGAGATTACATTAGAAAAGTGTTGGAAATATTTACTATGCATGATTTAAAATTAGTTGGGACACCTTTGGATACACACTTTAAATTAACAAAGGAACAATGTCCTGAAACACAAGAAGAAAAGAATCTGATATCTAAAATTCCATACTCATTAACAATTGGTAGTTTAATATATGCAATGGTGTGTATGAGGCTAGAAATTACACATGTAGTGGGAGTGGTGAGTAGGTTCATGAGTGATCCAAGAAAGGAAAATTATAAGGCATTAAAATAGATCCTTCATTACTTAAGAGGGACCATAGATATAGTGCTAAGTTATGGTGGATTAGATGTGACATTACAAGAATATGTTGACTCAAATATGGTATGTGACTTGGATGGTATGAAAATAACTAAAGGGTATGTGTTTATAGTAGGTGTTATAGTAGTTTGTTGGGTATCATGGTTATAGAAGGTTGTGGCACTTTCAACCACAAAAGTTGAGTATGTTGCTACTACATAAGCAAAAGGAAATAATTTGGTTGCAAAGGTTGATGGAAAAATTGGGACATAGTCAAGAAATATGTACACTATATAGTGACATTTGGAGTGAAATCTATCTAGCAAAAAACTTAGCTTTTCACTCTCAAACAAAACACATTTAGTTGCAGTATCATTTCATTCATTCAGTGATAGAGTAAGAGCAACTAAAATTAGATAAGATACATGCCAGTGAAAATCTTGTGGATATGATGACCAAGGTAGTTACAAGAGAGAATTTGAAGACTTGTTCATCTTCAATTGGTTTTAATGGATGATAATTAAATTAATGAACTTGTCTAGGTCCAAATAGTATAGTGGATGCAGTAGTGCTAAAGTTTTTGGAATCATTCTCAAAGTGGGAGATTGTTAGGTGTGGAGCCTAATTGTCTTCCAAGATCAGAGGTTAAAATTTTGATGTTATTTTAGTTGGGTTTGGATTTCGTTCTTTGAATCCTTGATGGTACAAGGGGGATAATTTTTTTAATTAAAATTTTCTTGTTAAATTGTAATTTCATAGTCAATTTGGGTCATTGATTAAAGGTTTGTAGATCTGATAGTAAAGTTTATGTTTAAGTGTTTTTTAACCTAAAATATGTTGATATATGGTTGAGATATATAAGTGTGAAAAAATAATGAAATATTATACATAAAGAGGAGGTAGAAAAGGTAGAGATGTGTAACAAGGTTTGTTGCAGGCTTTTGTTTCTCCCTTGTATTACTAGAAATAATATACTGGACAAGTTTGGTAGATGTAGCCCATCTTGGGTGAACCACATTAAATATGGAATCTCCTATTATGTGCATAGTTATGTTTATTTTCATAATGTTTTGATTAATTTTTTCAAGTTTATCTTGTATGAAATTTGGGTATAGATCTAGGTTTTAATTTATCCCAACATTTTCTAGGCCTATCCAAACCTTCCTCTTAAAAAGCTTGTATCAACCTTGCCTTTTAGACCTCTTTTGGGTCTTTCCTCTTATTTGATTCCTCTATATAATACCTCTTATTATCCTCCTTGAATATTTTTTGGAGTCTTATTTTTACCACTTATTACCAAAACATAAAATTGACTTCTTTTTACTTGATGTTCCTACATCATACTCCCAAAGAGGGAGAAAATTTGAAACACCAATATTTTTACTCATGGATCCTTGTTCCTATAGCTATTGATATCTATACACTCTTAGAACCAAACCATATTTTTATCTTTCCACATGATAATATATGTCATGTCATAAAGTTTCATGATTTTTCAATAGTTAGAACTCTCAAAACCCTAATCCTAGGTTTTCCTTGACCTTACACAGGTCGTGGGCATTCAAAATTCTATTCCTTGAGTTCTAAATCATTTTAAAGGACCAAATCACCACCAAAATTTCTATTTTTACATATTCATACTCATCCAATATGTTTTTATATTTGTTTAATCCATTAAGGGTTTAAAAAACCATAAAATATAGTCAACTAAGAGTCTTTTCCTTCACTGTATAAGGTAGATAAGGAACAAGAATGCAAATACTTAGTTTCCTCTAGCCTTAACACAATATGAGACCTAATTTATGTCTATATACACTAAAACACCTTTCCAAACCATTATATCACCTTGATCAAACCCAAATAAATCTTTATACATGAAAAGATAAGGTTTTATATCTTAATACTACCTTGTTACTTCTTGGGTGACCACTTATTTCTCTTTGCACCTCTTTAATGCTTCATAAATTGGTCCTATATCATGCCAATTGGGTGACCTTTTCCATTTTTCCTTTGTTTCCATACTTTTTATTTATTTCCACCTATGATTTTTCTATGTTTAGTCTCTTATTTGAGGTTCAACTCTTTCTTCTCATCACCTACTTATTTCAGCCTCTTAGGCCATACATATACATGCTCTTGTTCTCTTTTTGAGGTATCCAAAGCTAAATGCTACAAGATTATGTATTCTTACAAGTCTTCATGGGTGACCTTCATGTCTTATTTGTATGCTCCTTCTCTTTTTTCAAGGGATATACATGGAAATGCATCACGCAACTTCTCTTTGTCTTCATTTTCAACATGTAGAATGCCTTAAATCTTCATAATCTTGTCTTCTTCAAGAGACCCATTTTTGTTGTCATGCTCTTACCACTTGATTGGTGATATTATTGGTCCATCCTTCACCAAATTTTAGGCCTCATGTTTGGCATTCACCACATTTGTCTTCATACCTTCATACAAAAACTATAAATAGATGTTAGCATATAAAATGAGAGACCACATGGTCTCTTTTAATGTCTTTGTCATATACATCCTCCATCTCTTCTTGTATTCATCTTCATGTGCTCTTCTTGGCACTTCTATCTTCTTCTTGTTATCCTCAATGAGAACTCTCTTATCTTTGTCTTGTTTATCACTTGACAACATCTCTCTTCTCATGCATATTTTGTCTACCTTCTCTCTCTTTTTATCATTCTTCAAGACACTCTTCTTGTGACTTATTCCTCTCACAAGTGACTCTAGTGGCCACTTTACTCTTCTTCTCACATTATAGCCAGTCCATTAGATTTCTTATTCTCTTATGATATTCATCATGATCTATATCCTCTCTATATCTTACCCCAATTATCTTCTTATTCCTTCCACTTCTCTTTCTCTATCTATCTTCTCCATTCCTCTTTATTTTCTAGGCCTATCTATAACTTTATCTAAGAAAGCTTGTATCCACCTTGCATTTTAGACCTATTTTGTGACATTCCTATTCTTTGATTAATCTATCCAAGACCTCTTATTATCCTCATTGAATCTCTTTTGGAGTATTCTTTTGAACATTAATGACCAAAACTTAAAATTGACTTCTTTTTGCTTGATGCTCCTGCATCATTCAAACACAAACCCATCCCCATACCCATTTCCCCCATTTTACAATATTTATTTCCTCTTATCATTAATTTATGATTTGAGTGAAAAATAAGTCACACAACACTCTTTTAGTGAGGTAAAGGCATTTAAATAGACACACAATACATACACATAAAGGTGCATCTATCAAAATTTACATAGAGGTCAAAAAACCTAAAGGATAAATTCACACCCTACATATAATAATGCATGCAAAATAACTAAAAATAATATGACCTTATCCTAGGATAACATGGATCCATATTCCTAATTCACAACAAGCTTACACAATCATACATCTAGTTTATAATAATTATTTCAGTCTGATAGACCTGCATTCCATCTAAGTCATTTATCTTTTAATGGGTAAGTGCACAGAGTTGGGGGACAATTCTCTAGATGTATAACATAATGTGTATGTGTTATATAAATTACATGTATGTATAATTTCCATACATTTATGCTTTATTGAAAACTAGGCTCAAGATTAATAAACATATTGTGTACTTGATATAATGCTTGTGTTATAATACGTACACATATTATTTAGTAAACATAACATGTACATGTTATAATGTGTATGCATTATGTTTACTAAAAAAACATAAAAACCCCAAAATAATTGGAATCAAACCATTCTCACCCATATTTATCTTTGATATTTCCTTAGCTACATAAAACTACATTTACATTGTGCTTGAAAGAAGAGAAAACATGTTATGTTCACTTGTTAGCTCTAGGACTCAATAATGTTGTTATCAAATGGAAGTAAGAAATCAAAAAAAAACCTATTAACACTATATTTTAGAAAAAAAATTAATTATTTTATTTTTAAACACTTTTTTTAACATCACATTTAGTTGTAATATAATATCTTGTTAACACTCTTCCTAACCGTCTGCATAACCCTCTTAGCTCACCTGTAGTTCCACAAGACCCCGTAGGAAATAAATAAGATTTGGTTGTAGACATAATGGAAAATAAAATAAAAATTAAATAAATAATTAGGAAAATTAAGGACCTCGCTTCGACCAACACCCACTATACCTATTTAGCCAATAGCCTAGAGTCAATATTAGGTCAAGTTGACTTAATAACGAGTCAAATTAAAAGATGGGAATCATATGAGGATACATGTAGTGATTATTATGATGAAAAATTTATAGCACATGAGGTGAAGGATAAAAACATATTAAAATACGTAATTAATACCTTATTCATTGACCTAACAACTAATGCAACCTTTCAACTATCCCAAAAACACTTCTTGATCCACCGATGTCAACACAATTTGATTAGAAGTAATTTTTGGGACTGGTGGTGGATGGTGTTTGATTACCCACTATGTAACAACCATAAGGTCCCATTGTATGTTTTTTATTAAAATATACCATTATTTTTCCCTTGATGATCTTCCTAACTATTTTGACTACTCATAGTTTCAATACGAAGGAAAAGGCTTTGTACAGGATAGACAAGGTGCATGTCATGTGCATAATCAGCATACAAGGGTCCCTACCCAAAAGACACTTCAGCCTGAGATCCCCTCTATGGTGACTGAGTTCATGTATATTGACACTTTCAATGCTCTTAGTGCACTTACTAATACACTCATTCAACATAAGAGTGGTCTTTTTGAGATTGATGCTATAGAAACTCCACCCAGTGTTGATACCCAACCTCACCTTTATAGATGTTGTAGTGATATATGAACTAAACCTTAATATTAATATGGTGGTTATTATGAGGGATTAGATAATATACTTTTGAGTGACATTTTTTTATCTCATACATTTGGTGTTCACATATCATTCACGACACATGTACATATATCTTTTATATTTCACATGTTAAATTATAGTTATATTTCTATTTAAAAGCTAACAATTAATTTACCCAAAAAAGGAATAACATAGATGTATTTTTTTATGTTTTATGAGGAGATGGTGCCATCATCTTCATAGTCTACTACTGCATTTTTAAGCCAACTGATGTTTACATATGCACATTCAATTTTAAGGCTATCTATTATTGCATTTGTTGTTGTTACTAGGCCAATGTTCACATATTCAAAGGTAATTATAAGTTAATATTATACTCTATGTACATGTTTTTATATATTAATATGATATTGAATAATAACCATACATGTTCAAATTAAAATTTTAATGATAGTTATGTGGATACAAATTATATGTGTGATGTGTTAAAAGAGATAGAAAGAAAATCCTTAACTAAGAACCCATGATTGAATATATACCTTATAGCATGAATAATATATTTTTGAATGATTTTAATAATGATCAACTTTATATAGAGTCTCCTTCAATGTTTAATGATGTATTTCAACCAAAAAAATTCACAATATATTCTTCCTCCTATTTCTTCTAATTTCATATTGTTGGTCTTCGTTCACCTTCTCAAATTTATTTTAATGCTTCACAAGTTCCCTGATTATCATATTTTCTTCATAGTGTTTCTTAAGTACTAAATATTTTCATTGATACCTATAGTACCACTATTTATGTTCCAAAACCTTAAGTTAGTTCCTTTGTGTGAATCATGCATGCTATAAAATAGCTTAAGTTAAATTTATCTATTGAGGATCTCAAAATTCAAGTACACTAGTATTAAATAGTACTCTCTTGTTCTACTTTATTCTTAGGTCCCTTTGACCATTTCCCCCCCTTAATTTTATGATTATATTTTTCATATTTGTATTCCCTCTGTGTGTCTAATTTCATGCCAATAGGATCTTAACTTGAGATAGAGAAGTTTATAAACACATAACTACACATTATATGTATATAGGAGAAGGAATAAATCAAAAAAGTGAGTAGATTTTCATAGGTAAAGAGTGATAAAATTTTAATTATAATCTATATTATTCAAATTCTATAATTTCCATTTAATTATGTATGTGAAAATTCATATAAGTATTAGGTATTACTCACCATGGATTATTTTTAGCTAAATTTCTTGTTAGTTGCCAATTTTTATAGAGATATAATGGGTTTGAAAATCATTTTTATTGATTATGGGTTTAATAAAGGAGAAATTTTTTCCATATGTCTTCAATATTTCATATAAATCTAAGCATGTTTGTTTATTCAGTTGATGACCATAGTGGAGACTCCTCCATCTCTATAAGTTGAGATAGATGTATGGATTTATGTTAAAATTTAATTGATGCAAGCACTCACCAAGGTACATGTTAACTTATAATTCTGAATTGTAAATATAGATTCATTTTAATAATTTTAGTAGATAGTTGAGAAAATATAACTTATGTGAATGTATTATGTATGTAGAGTTTTCCAATGACATATGATAGTCCAATTCAGATGATTAGTAAGGAATATTATCATGTTTTATCCTCATTTCACATGCCTATTGTTATATATAAAATTTTCACCCTTGAGATGGTGATTCAATCCCTCTCAACCTAAGCTATGTAATGGGATTGATATAAGGTTGTGGGTAATATTGCAAGGGAATCAAATATTTATTTTTTCATCTAACTCCTAAGTAAAACACTTATGATAACAACTATACTACTTGTTTGACATGGAAAATGGAGATATATGAAGATTAAAAGTTAAAAAATAACTAAAAGGTGATGCACCAAACATGAGTTCCTCAGCTTGATAAGAATGCACATGAAATAATAAGTTACAATATGATTATGCTTCTCCAAAATAGTCCCTATCACACTAGTGCTTCAACATGAAGGTTATGAAGGTTTTAAGAGCTTAGGATGATCAAACAAGAGGTGATAGAATTAAATACTAATGGGTTATCAGCTATTTAACTAATCAAACTAGGTATGACACTGTATATGACCTATGAGAGGAAACAATCTTACATAAAATCATGAATATGAAGGATAAATGCAAAGTACATACACTATCACTAAGAAGTCATCAAAAAAACATACTAAAATTCATTGTTTACAAGATGAAGATGAAATATATAGCTTGAATTGATTACAATAGACAAGTACAAGAATTAATTTTGGCAGGGATTTGCCATAACCAATGTGAGAATGATTTTCAAAGTCATACAAGGCTACATATATAGGAAAGTGTGAGAAAGAGGGAGAGATAAGGGGTGTTGAAATACATGAAAAATTGTCATTTATCATGAAGGTATTCTCAAAAAAATAACTTGAGTGAGAAAATAATTTTTAAGGTTGTGATCAATATATGTACATTTGCTTAATGATATCCTGTCTCAAATTGGCATAGGGAGTTACTTAAAAAAAATTAATCTCTTGAATATAACTCATCTTTATTAAGGATAAAACTCCACACCTAATAGTATAGTTAAAATTTGACTTAAATTTGGAATTATTAAGAAGTTTCTATGCCATTCCGCTACAAGTTTTGTAACCTCTCTTTCACTCCTCATTGGAATGTAATCTTCACTAGCTCCTTTTACGATCAAAATGCTTAAAACTTGGTTTTCAAGATCATGAATGAAAAAAATTCATGAAAAACTCCTTATTTCCTTAAAAAAATTTATTGACCCATACTAGTGCCTCAAATGTTTTCTAGCACTCCATTTCAATCCCAAACCTCTTAAATGTCTTCATTTCCTTATAACCCTCAAAACATGTAAAGATACTCATGTGGAAGAATTTAAAGATGGTATTGGAAAAATAAGGGTGTTTTTGAGTACCTAGT